>VZTA01011692.1:0-216179 GCA_013398855.1 Mohoua ochrocephala
GAGGAGCTGGGCTCTGGTCCCAGCTTTGCCATGGCTTGCTTTCGCACAGCACCAGGCTCTCCACAAAATTGCTCTTGCCACAGTACTCCCAAGTTGTGAATCAGTCACTGGTGTTTAAACTCACACCATCTCTGTGTGTTGCTAGCTAATAAAGCACTTTGGATATTAATGGCTTTTTGCTGGTTATTAGTACCCACAGGCTGCAGATGAGAACTGTCCAGGACCTGTGAGCACATGAAAACCTCGACACGATTTATAACGCTTGATACCAGGACAGGATATTGAACACTCTGGAATCTCAGCATTTCAAAGGCAACATACAAAACACCCGATAGGAGCTTGGAGAATTCATCACTGAACACGCTGTTTCAGGTTCACTGTTGGACCTGAGTATAATTACACTTCATAAATAATAGGGAAAAAAACCCCACCCAGATTTAATTTGAACTGCATTTGACTTTCAGAATGGTATATGTTGTTTTATTCTCCAGGTGCAAAATCAGATAATACTTAAGTAGATATTAAGAGTCAAGATTTAAAACCCCTTTCTAAAGCATTCTAAAGTATGACTTCTAAAGCATATTTTCCACTGAAGTCAGAGGAATTTTGCTTGAGAAAGACCATAGGTTTTGGCCGACAACATACTTTCCTTTGGGGAAATATGATGTGTAGTGTACAGGAAAGCTTCTATTATCCTGATATCAATTTAATCACTGGATTTCTTGCCTATTTTTTTTTTAAGATTGCTATAAATTCTGTTGAAGTCTTCAAGGACTTACCCACTGTCTTCTCACAGTATCACTATTTCTCCCCAGTAATGTAAACTTAAAAATCACCATTAGTTCTTGCACTGTTGGCGTTATTTAACCAAAAGTGTCACATCCAACACTGACTCCGAGGCGGGGCTGCAGCAGAGGTTCTATTGCCTGTGCTTGGGCCAGGGCCTCCCACAGTGTCCAGGGTCCAGGCAGTCAGTGAGGAAGGGACTTCCAGTTCATCTGCACTTCCTTTAACATCAAGGGCCAGGCTGGTGGTGGTTTTTGCTCTTTAAAAAAAGCCCATTTCTTTTACTCCAGAAGGTGAAGCACTGGGTGGCTCTCTCCAGAGCTGGCCTGGGTAGGCTGTGGAGGTTGGGGAGGGACCCAAACAGGGCTCCTGCAGGCTGCAGGTCTGCTTTTGTGCAGCTGGCACTGTACAACAAAATGTCCTGCTCAGTGCAGGGCTCCCCTCCTCATTTCTTTTCTCTCGAGATAACTTTTTTCTGCAGTAAATAAGGCATTGTCTGTCCACTAACCCTGGGGGGACAATGTGAGGGCATATTTAAAACATGCTGTCCCTCAAACTCCCCTTTCTTCCTCTCCTATTGCATCCATGTTAGTGCCCAGGCCCACAGATGTTCTTTTTTAATTCTTTTTATTATTTTTTCTATAGCAGCTCAGCGCAAGAGCGAGCTCCAGAAAGAGCCTCAGTTGTTCTGTTGGTTCCTGACATGTGCAATTACATTTAACCTTTTCATGCACAGCATTATACTTGGCAACTGAGTGGATGCTAAATGCCGTCTGCTTTGCCGTGTTCTCTCCTTTATCCTCCAGTGAGGATAGCAGCACTTTGAGCAAATCTCAAGCAAGATATTTGTGCACCCTCTACTAAACCTCAGGCTGCTTGGTAAGATGCTACTAATCTCCATTTTCATCAAAGTGGGCTGATGGAGTTTATACAAGTTCAGTGTCTATACTCTGCTATGGATTTTTTGTTTTGTTGATTAAATAATCTGGGGGGTTTAGGGCAGAAAAATTATTTTTTTTATTTTTGCTAGGCCAAACACACTCTTTCAAGATTGTAACAATTCTTTTGCCTAGTATATACTGACCCTTAGTGGTAAAGTGAGATTTTAATTGCGTTGCCAAGTTTCTACATTCTGCTTTTCTCTTCGGCCCAACTGTTCAGAAAATGGCAGGAATATTTGCTGTGCATCAGGATAGTCTATCTATGTAAATAGCCCACAATGTCTTCAACAGACATTAACAGGCATGTGAAAATAATGATGACAGGTGTTATTAGCTCTTCTGAAGGGAGGGCTGTGGGAAGCAGGAGTGTCGAAAGGTTATTCCAAAATGCAAAACAAAAACGCTGGCATTGAGAAGCAATACTCTCCACATAATGAGAAACAAATAAGAACTCAGTATCTGGCACTAACGAACACCTCAAGCTAACTGTGGAATGAGTATTAATTAGGTTTCCAAAATAGCATCTTTCTGAAAAGCAGCTGAGGTGTAATATTGCTCCTTATTAATCAAAGCAATGGGACAATGTGAACTCTGCAAAAAATAAATGGTTTGCAGATGGCTGTGTGCATCTTTAATAATGACAGAAGAACACAAGTTACAGCTTTAAATGCCAGGGACCCTTTCTGCATCTTCTCCTTTTCAGAGAGCGATATTTGCAGTTTTCAAGGCAGCGAGGAAAGTGTGTTGGTTTCTTATTACATTTTCCCTGCAGCATAAATTCTGTTGATGTGCTTCCCTAATCATTCTAATTATACTGCCATATGTTGCTCTCATCTTTCTTTTTCTCTCCTAATGGGACATAGATTCTGTCTTTTGAATATGTCATTTGTTTATTACATTTATCAAGGGTTTTAACATTATATGGGACTTTTAATTGCTTTTTTAAACACTCAGCAGATTGAATATTAAAAACAGACATGAAGGTCAACTATAAATAATATTTAAATTGCTCATGACATTTTTATTCTCTAATTTACTGGAAATATCAACTCTGTAGTCATGCTTCTGTATCTACTATTTACTTGAAACCACACACATGTCCTCCAGAACTACTCTAGCTGCAGTCACAGTTCTGCCCTACCCCAAACCAGTGGGCAGTTCTGCCTAGCAGAACAGGGGTCTTCCCCAGGTGGGAACACTAAAATAAAGATCCATCATGCATTATATTAAAATGTTTGACACAAATATGCTGCCATTAATTCCAGTTGTGAACTACTGATGAACCCCAAACAATAAAGGTGAGTGTTCATTTCTGACTGGTAAGTGGAATACAGTTCTCTCTCAAAGCTGAGCAGTCTCAAAGAAAAGGAAGCACAATTTCAATAAGAGAATTCAAGATGGCCTGAAGTTGAGCACGTGCTTTGTACAGAGACATTAGACCCTCAGAGTACCCTGCACTGCAGAAGAATAAATCTGTAAGCCAGCTGAATACAGAGAAAGCAAGAGACAACCAATCACTATCCAATTAACAAATTAATTTCTGGTATAATGACATCATCTCTCTTGGCTTTCATGGAAATGCATCACAGGTGAATTTGACCCTTTGGCTCATTGAATTTCGATTGAGATAATCATATCAGGCTTTATACAAATAATTAGCCAATACTTTCATGTAACCTGATGTTTATTCATGGTATTATGACACAAGTCCCACAGTCCTTCTTGCAGGTTCAGGAGTGTTGCTTGTAGGTGCACCAGCATTAGGTCCTATGTGGTGATGAGACAGCTTTATAACTACAGCCCAAATTAAAGTGAAAAACTTCTATTCTGCTTAACCATTCCATCTTGTAGCCAAGATTGCACCATTTTGATTTTGACCATCTTATTTAGCTACTTTATGTTATTTCAGGTTTGTAATAATGACCTATACAGGATGCTCAAAATGCATAAAACTCAACAGCTTTAAAGTTGCTATCCTATGTAATCTGTCAGAAAAGCTTATTTTCTTAAGATCTTATCTGTCCAAGCTCAGCTAATGTAAAGTTCCCCAACAGTTCTCCACACAAAGGCCATAAGCAAAGGACTTGCCTAAGCACAAAGAAAGTATTTTGCAGCGAAGTTCAGCCCAAAACAGTTAAAGTCCCATTTTTTATAAGAGATTTTTTCCATTTATAACTCCATGGTTATAACTTGCTTCTTTGTTCCCAGGGGAAAACTTAGACATTCACAGTTTGATAAAACTTCTGAATGTTTGCCCTGGGACATGGAAAAGGAGTCTCTGGAGACCCATTAAATACTTAAATGACCAGGAAAGTAAAATTATTCCAGGGAAGTAGCCTAAATGTTTGCACAGCGTTTGACAGAAAACAGCTTCTTTTACTCATAGCATTAAATTCATTTCCACTCATTTTTCCATACTGTTTTTCAAGGATGCGATTTTTTAAAAAATGCTTTAAAAGGGTTGCACTTCCCTTTCAGACAAACCTTTGTCTGCTGAACTACTGCACACAGAAATCTCTAAGCTGCTGCTGAAGCATGTTAGCCATACTTACATTTTCCTCTTTCTCATACAATAACTGTATAGCCTGTTAAAAAGACACATTTTAGACACTTACCACTAGTGATCTTGATTTGTTAATTTGAAATTACTTTCATTACAGTAGTGGCTTGTTTGATTTCTGGCATCTCTACAAGAAGGTGGTCCTTTGTGCATGTAGCTCATATAGCACCTGGAAAAGAGGAACTGCAAAGAATGTGGTATAAAGCAGTTGTCTTGATTTATTTTCATCGTGTACCTAGTTAGGATGTGATACGTGCGTGAGCCTGTGGGATTCTTTCCATTCATTTTCAATCCAAGAAGAAAGGGGCCCTGTTTAATTCCATTTACACTGAACTTGGATTATAAAATTTACACCATGCCATGGAGGTATCTCTCAGAGTCGTACCCCTCCTGAAGAATTGTTGCTAACAAGTACAGTCTCAGTGGCTCCTTCAATTTCAACCACAGTAAGAATTTTTTTGTGTAAAAAGATGTTTTATCGGTTATGTTTTTCTTCATGTGAGGGCTATTTTAGCCATAAAGGCTAAGGAGGCAAGACTTGCTTAAAGAAATTGTTATCAAGTGTGCTACGAGGATGTGAGTGAGTTTGTGTGGCAAACTGGGACAGCAGTGGAAAAAGTGTGGCGTCCCGAACAGGTGGAAGGGTTGGAAACAACCATATATGCACCGTCACTTATCAAAGACAATCATACACAAATGAACAAAAATGCTCCAGGAAATCAAATTTGTAACTAACACTCAGGAGCTTCACAATCCTTGCCCTCAAAGCAAATTTATTTGGGAATATCATCATAGGAAATATGGACAAATACAGCAGAATAAAAACACACAGTTGTAGATTGCCTTCTTGAAAATTAAATTAAAAAAATACTGGCTAGATCATAACCCATAACAATATTACATAATATATCTGTCATATATCTCAAGATAAAAGTACAAAATAAAACTCTTGAGGGCTCATTTATAGCTACGGCTCCTCAGTGTGCTCGATGCAGGGTACATGCCCGGAATGCTGTGGGAGAGATGCAGATACAAACACCATTTCTTAGGGCCCCATGCAGTGTTTTGGCAGCACAGCCTCACAGGTTTCAGAGATAAACTGCTGTTCGGGGAGAGGCTCTCTCAAGAAGCCTTTCTGCCATATGAACCCAAATTTCACCCAGCTCAAAGCCTCGACTAACACGTGTTGGCTCTATCGGTGCTCTCCATCAAAGAAAAGCTCTCCTCATCCAAACAACACACCAAGCTTTGGGTCACGTCCAGGCAAAATCTTGCTAAGAATAAAGGAAGGAAGGAAGGAAGAGAATCAGCTGGCATTAACAAAAAACTAAGGACTCTTCTTGTATTTCAGGAACGTCTACCACAGTGATAAAAACTGAATACAAATGAGCAAATAGGAATATTTATAGAAAAATCACTCTTCTACACTAACGAACGAGATCTGCAGGCAATGAGTGCCTCCTGTAAGACCAGGAGCTCCTTCCAGCTCCTGCAGTGGGAGATCTCGGTGCTCATTATGACAACAGGACACTGAGAGCCCCACAGGATGCTTCAAGTTCCCTGCAGAATCTGTTATATTTTCTGCCTGTATTTCCAGGTGAAAACTTTTGCAGAGTAACAAATCTCAATGGGATAGAGACACAGAAAAAACTTCAACTATGGTAAAAGTCTGAAATTGAAAATACAATATAAATATTAAATTCTGATTGCTTCAGACTTTCAGTCTCAGTGAGTCATAAATTACCATGTTGAAAAGCAGTCCGTAAAAAATATCTAACTGGCCTAGATTTTAAAGATAGTAGTTGTCTTTTGTCCTTTCCAAATTCGGTGGGAAATATAGATGATCAACTTATCTGAAATAAGGTTCCGACTTCTCAGATCTTAATCAAAAAGATTTTCCACTGCCACAGCATGTGGCAATTTACAATTAAAAAAAAGTCTGATATGACCATTAAATTTCTTCTCTTGTCATAAGGACAATAAGAAGCCGTAAGATGGTTTACATTTTATTACAAAGCAAAAAAAAAAGAGTCCAACATTCCCAAAAAGGATGCAAAGGTGCACGGAGTGGTCCAGGCGACTAATGATTTGCTCAAACACTAGCAGAGAATATATAAATTCTTAGCTCTTAGCAAAAAATATTGATTGCGTTATAACATCTATGATACAATTTCATCTGTTAACATTTCATTCGTTAACGGCACTGTACAGAAATTTGTCCATGCTAAATACAAGCCTTGGACCAGATACACAAAACAACTTAAATGTATTTTTTACATCCTATATGCACAAACATTTCTTAAGTTAAAACTATGCATACTACTTATGCATAGCACATATATGGCTTACATATTCAATGACAGGAATTCCACCTTTTGGCATGCCCTTGTCCCAGGGCTCAGAGCTTACACTGTTCCCAGCTCACTTTTGACTGCTCTGCTGTCAGAAAAGAGACAGTCAACAGGTATGGACATGTAAGGGTCCCTCAGCGAAGGTTTTATGTTTTATGATTCCTTCTTCAATCAGACAAAGCGTGCCCTTGTTGAGGTGGAGCCTGATGCCTGCTGAGCTCTGGCTGGATCCCTGAAGCAGCGGATGAACAGCACACAGGTCTCAATCACCCCTGGCACAGAGAGGAGTGCCACTGCCCCCACGAGTCCCCTTCAGAGCGGACCATGGCTGACTAGAAAGACTTTTTGTTCAGTGAGGTAATAACCACAGGGTCCAAAAAGGAGAACTGGGGAACTGGGAGTGCAGTGACCTGAGCCGCCTGAGCGCCTACAACCTGAAGGGGAGCCTGGAAGTTTCCTGGCAGGTTCCAGCAGAGGGAAATGAGGTTGGCTGCAGCCATGTAGGACACCCAGACAAGTCAGAAGGGGTCATGTGCAGCTCAGGGGAAGAAGAGATGAAAATGGAGTTTCTTTACGGGCACAGTTTGGGCTGGAGGGCTCATTCTGAGGCTTCTTGCAGAGGTAACTGCCTGTGTGCTCCATTTTGGCCGCCCCTCAAAAACAAACAAACTCTAGCAAAGATTTTGCAGGACGCATGTTGTCACCTTTGCATTTGAGATAAACCATGGCATAAGGCCTTGGTGTCGCCTTCCAATTCTGTCTGAGAGGCAACACAACATTTTGCTGCAGTGAAGCAATTTTCATGTGTTTCTGTTGCTGTCTCTTCCATCCTACAAAACAATAAGCATCAGTTTCATGGCGGAGCTGACACCAGTGCCGGTGTCTTTCAAAATATTACAGGATTCAGAATGTTTTAATCTTTAACACCAGATGCTGTTCAATTAATTTGAAAGAGATATTTCAAATACTAATTTGTTCAACACCAGTTCTGTCCATATGGCAGCCACTGCAGTGGGGAAGAATCTTCATTTGCGCAGGCTGGTCAGCGTAACTCTACAACTTCCCTGTACAGTCTACGAACATTTATTTCCAGATATTTTAAGGAAGCTAACAAGTAGGACTTTTATGGTGCATGCAGCATGATTGCATGAACAAGTATCTAGAAACACATTTCATTTTGATTTTCCATTTTCACTGGACGCCAGCAGCAGTGACACGAAAGAGCAATCCCAGGCAGATGACAAACATCATGTTTGCACATGTCTCATGATTAACTGGAAAGGTCTGGTACCAGTGATGCAACAAAGCAAGGTCCGACTTTGGCTGAAAAAATTATTTTGGCTAGTTTAGGAAAGCAGAATAGAAGAGGAAATAGCAACACAAAAACAACTGAAATCTTGCAAGTTTTTAAGTGTCTTGAGTTACCAGCTCAGGGTTTTTACATTTTACATTTTTGAACATTTTGTTCAATCACTCTCCACAGAAATAGGATGATCCAAGAACAAGTTGACAGATAACAGCCTCTGAGATCATGAGGTAGGAACAGCTAGAGTTCTTTTCTCCTGCAACAGAGGTCAAATGAAAATTCATAAACAAGAGATTTCTGATACTACTACTTCCAATATTTCATATACTCGAATTGAGGATGAATTATCGCATGATCATTTAGTCTGACACTAAGGATTCAGGGATTTAAAAGTACTGTGTTTCCCTTCTTTATATTGAATTGTTTTAAGATGACATTGAAAGTGGGGTATACTGCCTCTCCATTTCAAAATTTTTTAATACAAGCACAGCTGGGATGGAACAAAGAGGTTAAGAACAGCACTAAGTGAGCCTTTATGGTATAAAACACTCCCCATTTGAAGAAAGAAATTATCAAATTACCTGTCCTGCCTGAAATGTCAGAAGCTTTTAAGAAATAGCAAATCTAGTTCTGTACCAGTGCTTCTGTCTGCTCCGTGGCTTTTACGATATCTTCTGACGTCTTACAGTGTTTAGGCTCACCTGGAAGATAAACAAATGTGATTGGGAACCCGAATGAGGAAGTTAACCTAGTCAAGAGAATCTGCACAGCCATAGACAGAGAGAATCTAGTTCCTCCAGATGTTTTAAGGTTAAAATGAGGTTTCAGTCACTGCTTTCTTTAATTGCTTTCTCACCAGAATAAGCATCGGCTTGAATTAAATAATCATTATGGTTTATCCACGAGGCAAAAGATAGAATGAAAGCAATAGATCACAGAATGAAACAAAACTATGAAGACTTTTACATGAGTGTTAATAAAGTGGGTTTGGTTCATTTTTTTCTTCCAGCTTATTGAAAGTCAAAATTCACCCTCTGCGGAGAAGCGCTGTCTAAATCCTCTTTACCGTAGGCTTTCAAATCAGAGTAAGTTTCTCCCAGATAATGAAAGATGCCGGTGTCAGGTTCTAAGAATTCAATTAATTCGATCAGATAGGAGCAATGACACAGAGCAACACAAGCAGCTTTCAAACTAAGTGATACAACATGAATCTCAAATTGACAATCATAGAATTAAGCTGTTGCTTAAACTATTCCTTCAGTTGCTTTGAATGAGTACAGCTGAGGAAATTATTCACTGAGATGGCAGGCAGGGTACAACGCAGCAAACTCACAGTGTTATTTACTAACTACATACAGTAACTTCTCAGTTTTATCCAGTTGATCAAGGGATCCCACCAGTGAGAACGCTGAACTGAAAATGTCAAAAAAGAAAAGCACAGTAGTCTCAAAAGTGGAAAAGATGACCTGGGAGAAGCATAAAAGTCATAAAAATAGAGAGGGGAATATTTTTGAAAGCCAAGAAACAAAGGTAGAAGTAGGTGAAAGGGAAAGCAGATGATGTGTGATGTGAAAGGAAAACTGAAAGATGATGGCGAGTTGAAGAGGAGCTGACAGTTTAGAAAAGAGAACAGGAAGAGAGGAAAGAAAACTCAAGAGAACAAGAATGAGGAAAGAAGAAAATTAATACCTATGAATCTACCATGGCTTCATTGTAAACAAGTAAGAATTGCTACTGATTTCACCCTTGTTTCACTACCTTAAATGGTGGCAGAGTGTGTGCTGCCCACTCTGCAATGCAGCCACAAGCAGATGGGCCATATTCCCCCAAGCAGCATCCTACACAATCCCTTATTTTACATAAATTTAATGTAGGTGGAATACAGACAACCAATACTTCAAAGGCTTTTAAAGTCTCAGAATTGGAATAACATTAATTAGAACAAGGATGTCTAGAGATCTTTCAGCCTGTGGCTCTTTTTGGAGGGATTTAGCAAAACTTTATTAGCATTATTATCCATAAAAACAAAAAAGGGGGTGGGAAGAAGCATGAAAGTAAAAGCTATTTATCTAAATATTTAAATTTTATACTTGACACTTGAGTTTGTGGATTGCTTAAAACAAAACAATTCACAGAATCACAGAATATGCTGAGTTGAAAAGGACCCACAAGGATGATCGAGTCCAGCTCCTGGCCCTGCCCAGCATCACCCCCAAGAATCACACCATGTGCCTGAAAGCCTTATCCAAATGCTTCTTGAACTCTGTCAGGCTTGGTGCTATGACCACTGCCTTGGGCAGCCTGTTCTGGTGCCCAACCATCCTCTGGGAGAAGATCCTTTTTCTAATATCCAGCCTCAACTTCCCCAACAGGACTTCAGGCCTTGGGTCCTGTCACTGGTCACCAGAGAGCAGAGATCAATGCCTGCCCCTCCTCTTCCCCCCATGAGGAAGTTGTAACTGCAGTGAGGTCTTCCCTCAGTCTCCTCCAGGCTGGACAGACCAAGTGACCTCAGCTGCTCCTCATTCACCTTCTGCTCCAGACCCTTCACCAACCTGTGGCCTCCTCTGAGCGGTCTCTAATGGCTTAATATCTTTCTTATATTATGGTATAAATTTCAAAAAACTAAACATTAACTCCTGACACATATATAGCTTTCTTCTTGCCTGTGCATCAGGTTTTTTATGTGATAAAAAAATGGGGTTGCTAATGGCTCTTATCTTATAAACCCTATCTTTTTTATAAGCACATTATTTTCTTTTTTAATCTAACCTTCCCTCCATCCTTATCCCATGCATGAACATGGATGCCTTCCCTTAGTCCCAGGATCCCGGTTTACCCAGGGAGCACTAAGGCAGCAGGCAGCACAGCAATCTGCTCCCACCCAGCTCGGGTGCAGAGGGTTCCACACTCGCTGAGCTCCACAGGGCCACCGCAGCACTGAGCGGTCACCAAGCGCTCGCATGGCACAGATGATGCCACCTGCACCCCCATAAATCAAGCTGGCACGTTGCTGGTGTGGATGTGCCCTCTGCTGTTTGACCTGGTTATTCCCCAGAGGCTCTGGCTCACCGACTGCCGGTGACGTCGGATGTGCTGCGCACTCGATGGGGCTGGGCAGTCCTCTCCTGTCAGACAGAGTGAAGCTACTGGCAATGCTTTATCGCAGATTTATTATCTCCCTTCCATTTTGATATTTAGGATTAATGTGGCTATCATTACGAGTGAGAAGTTAAGTTTGCCAATTAGCATTTATAAATCATTGAAATGCGGAGTCGTTTAATTAAACATAAGCGGTTTTTAAAATTAATGTTCTAATTAATAAATCACTCAGGAGAAAAGGAAAATTATCGCTTAAAAAAATCACCTTATAATAGTTTCATTTAATCTTGTACCATTCAATTAAATGAAAGTGAGATGATGGAAAGGAAAAAAAAGGTATTTTGTAGAAAAACAACATTCAGTCTCAACTGCAATGGTTGCAACAGCGACCTTCCGGCCCTCCCTTTGCACCGACCACGACCCAGGGCAGAGCTACTCTTGTCACTAAAACGTGATGGTCTACAAGATCTACGCCTAGAAAGAGACGTGATGCAATGAATGGAAAACAGCTCTTTTTAAATTTTTTTAAATGGGGAACCCCCTCATCGTAGCACATCCAAACGTTCATTGACAGTTCCCAAGAATGCTCACACATCATCTTCCTGCGTCCTCCAACTGTTATAACTGAATCACTTACAGAAAACTTAACTGGATTTTCTGCTGTTTATAAAAGACAGAACAATGACAGCTAACATATGAAATTCCAACCTGAATAACCACGTTGCTTTTCTTCCTCCTTTCTATCTCACCCTCCTAGCCCTAGCACCCGCAGGTGCTCACTTCTCCACCCTGGGAGTCAGCACGCACTCTGGACATCACCTTAGCCTTCTACCCATCCCATCTTCAGTACAGAAACTACAGAAGCAGAGATAATGTCCTGATAGATGTATGGTGTCTCTTAGAATACTCAAATAGGTCTAATCTGTGAAACAGGGGAAAAATGTGAGGTTATGTGTTTGCTACCTTCTGCTTGCTTGAAGTAGCAGTCCATTGAAAATGTCTGACTTTGGTTAAAAGAGTCCTGTCTGGATCTCCTGGACAGCAACAGAGGTGCAAATACACTATTAAAAACTTAATGGCTTCTTACCCATTTCATAAATTTTGCAGTTTGAAGTTTTAAGGTACAATGAATTCTATAGAAAATTTCCTGCCTTAGAAAACAAATGAGATTAGCATTTTCTAAGATAAGAAGTCTCTGTTCTTGTTGGAAAGATGGAATGTACAGATTGACAAGGAAACAGAATGAACTAACTGCATGCTGAGCTGTATCTGACCTCTCAAACATCATTTTTGTTGGTCAGCCATCTAAAGACCCACAGGTACAGCTACACCACAACTGCCTTCTGCAGAGTCCGAAAGAAGAAAGATGCAGCTTTCCCTACTGCATTCCTCATCCAGGAGATGGGGAACTTCTCTAAGGCACTTTAATTTTAAGTCAAGCTTTAATACAAACCTGGTGTAAAAAATGCATGTCAAAAGATAAAATGTCAGTTATTAGACAACTTCAAATGCTGTGAAAATAATTTTAGTGTAAATATTTTGATTTAGGGCCCTAAATTAACCATCTGTTATTTCTGATGGAAAAAACCTGTCAACAATAAAAGCATGGAGCCGTGGAATGCGGAAATCTAGAGTAAGTGGGAGTTCTCCATAAAAAGGTTTTTTGAGAAATATGCCAAGTCATATACTCATGTCTAAGCTAAGCATTATAAGCACTTCAGTGTTGCTGCTCAGACAATGCCATACTTCTGGCACGGTATTGCAAGGCTTACTGTCATTAAAGCATTAATGAGTTTCGCATTTTAAGTAAAAGTGAGGAAAAGAAGTGTCATTATACGCCTTGATTATTCTTATTACCCTAATGCCTCGAAGCTTATTCTAACTATAAGCAAACTCAGAAAATAAAATGAAGATGCACAGTGTCTTTCTCTTCCTTTGATAACATCTATTCCTCCTTGCCTGGGCATGTTGCCCTTGATACTGTGTTGCAATCACCAGATACTGGACATGGTCATCTTGTGAGAAAATACACTCTAAAAACATATTCTGACATTTCAGCGATTTTCTGGCTGCTCCACTTGTCTTGCAGCTACAGTCAAGAGACTGATCTTCCTGATTAAGAGAATGACACAGTCCCATGACTACTACAGTTGGCAAATTCCATCTACTTTAGCTTAACTCTTAGATTCAAACCACTTTTGGCACAAAGGATATGGTTTACAAAAGAACAATCACATTAGGTGCCCAAACTAAGGGGAATAAGTATTAATAGTGTAATTACTTATTCGAAAAGAAAGTGCTAGATAGCTCTCTTTTGGAAGTTTACCTTATTCTCCAGTAACAAACAGCTATTTAATTATAAACACGTATCCTTAAATTATTCTAAAATCATTCTTCAACTAAAATATATTCTCTAAAGAATTTTGTAGTAGATCCCAAATAGCTGATATCGAGAAGTTGATATTTGTTTATATGCTTCTATTTGATGTTTTAGGACACTGCCACTTTTACACAGGCCTGAAGAAACTGTCCTGTGCCGGTGGTTTGTAAAACACCTTATTGCAATATTTTACATTACTGTTGATGTTTGACAGAGAGATACCAGACACTGCTGCAGCTTCACCCTGGACAGCTTCATTAGATTGGCTGGTGCTCTGTGATGAAGCATTACCATTCAGTGGGTCTGTATTCTGTGTCTCTTGCTGGGCATCGCTGAGATCTTTCTGGTTCGGATCAGAGTTAGTGCATTTTTCTGAGCTGGATTCATCACTCAGAGGAGTGTCGAAAGAGACTACTTGTAGGACGATGGATCTGGGAGGACAGGTTGTACCATCACTTCCCTGACTACTCTCATTTTGTATCCTTGTTGCCTCTTCCTGTAACTGTGCATCTGTGGAATTTCTGCTTTGGTCTTTTTCCTGTTCACCAACATTTTTCACAAGTTCTTCTACAAAGAGGGAACAAAATAGGTGAATTAGATAAGAAGGATATGCCACAATGTTTTGATTTCAGAGTAGTGATAGATTGAGCTGCACACAGGAGCACTGTGAACATCACTTTCTGCATGAGAGCATGCCCACTGTGTTTAATATGGGTCAGATTCTGCTCCTCATTGCACTACTGCAGCTGAACTGTAGCGGTCCTCTTTCTGGTCGATGGCTAATATGTACCTCTTTTTTGGCCATAACACAGAGCAAGGAACATCATCAGACGACAGTAACCTGAAGGATGGCAGCAGGAAGACCCCTTGCTGCAGGCATGTCCCTCTGCAGTGGTGTTTGCCACCACAGCACTAGGAAGAGCAGAGCCCATCGGTTCTGCAAGAGGGAGAGGGCATGGAGGGGAACGCCTTGCTGGGGATGGGGCAGGCGTCAGAACTGAGGGGAAGCCCTGAAGGAAATTGGCCTATCAGCCTGGAAAAGTCCAAACCATCAGCTTGTATAAGCTGGAACAAGCTGTAGAGGGTTATGCATGTGCTATCCAGTACTGCCACCATTATGGCTAACGGCACATTCAGAACGGGGAGGAACAGATATGGGGGAAACTGCACTTCAGGGGACAGCAGCAACGGGGAGAATAATGTTTGTGGAAGGCTCTACTCCTTGCTCTAGTGCAGAGACTTGGAGAACAGCCAAATGAAATGGCCCAGAGTAAAAGGAGAAAGAACAGAACAGCACAGAGAGGTGGCAGCAGGAATAACTAGATGGAAAAGAAACAGAGAATGGAAAACTTGTGATGGCAGGTGAAGAGTCTAACAAAAAAATAAATGTACTGTCTTCATGGAGGACCTATTTGTCTTGCTATTATAATCTGTATTTCATAAATTTAGATTTTAGAATCTGTACACTACTATGGAAGATACCAAATGCTGTCAATTTAAAAAGTGAAAGCATTGCAGTTTGAACAACACAGGCATAAAACAGCTGCATGATATTGCATAGAATTTCTACTTTGGATGCTAGAAATTATTAAAGAAGGAAATGAAGCACTGAGGTACTTATTGAGTTCAACTGGCAGCTCCTGAAAACTCTGATTGTGAGTGACCAGTCCAAATCCAGGCCATAAGTGATTGCACGTGACAACTGAAAGATAACCCATACTGTAAACACATTTGTATTGCTGTCAGCATTTGGCACCACCTCACTTTTCTAAATCCAGAGAAAAGTTCCCCCTGAAGTACAATTTGGTCTGTGAAATGGGATGGAAGGGAACACCTTCAAACCTCAACTGATGTGCAGAAGCATGGAATGGTTAAATAATGTCCTTCTTTTGTCATTTATACTTTCTAGTATACTTTTTTTTTTTAATCAAGAACTCTAAAATTTGAGCAATTTCTAAATTGTTAAACCATTTTTCCCAATCTTTAGAGTCCTGCTCAGTTTGGATTCTAAATCTTCTGAAACCTGGACAGGTAGTCTTTTTCTACAGACTTCAACGCAGCTCTTACAAAGAAGAGGTTGGGCTAAAGTCATTGAGAAATATGTGTGTGGAACTTGATACAAGTTATATTCAATCTAGAGACGTTATTTAAAGCACCTGTCACTCATGATATAACCTACCTACATAAGGCTTTTTTCCTAAGAAAGTGATTTACGTGCCATATTCGCCTCCAAACGGCAGAACTGCAGCATTTTTCCTTAGCTTCATAAAAAAACCCAAGGAAAATCAGAGATAAAATATTTCACATGCCGTTCAGATGCATCAGTAAGTTAAAAAAAGCAAAGCTGAATTATAAGCACACATAAAACTGTAATATTAATGTAGCTGGTGATATTTTTTAACCAAAAAGCTTGTAAGAAGAGAGTATTTTTCTCACTGAATATTGTTTTAGGACTATTCTAGCCAGAATTCAGGTGTGTCTTGGTGTAACTGGATGGCTGACCATTTTATTCTCATATTAGAAAGCTCAGAATATTCATACATGCAAAATCCACTACTATTTTTTCAGTTCATAAAGCTGAATATCCAAACTTAAAATTCACTCCCTTGCAAACTTAAACTGGCAAATGAAGATTAAGAGTTTAATCATAACGACTCTGATGGATTGTCCCTGACTTATGTCACGATGGTCTCTAACTTCTATGACTGCCCTTGAGATGATCTCAAACAAGTCTGTTTAAGGATACCTAAACCAGAGCCCAACTCTAACTCAGGACTAACTGATGGATGGAGCTCTGAAAGGGAGTACCTCTGCACCAAGATACACTTGCTAACACACCAGTTAAAAGTCATGCTTTTTGCATTTAAAGTGGTGTGAGACTGCAGGACTCTCACCACGAGTGGCTGGTAGGAGGGACTGAGACTGAGCAGCCTCAAGTACCAAATCCTCTGTGATGATGTCACAGCTGTCATTAAGACCCCCCTCTGTTTTCTTAGTGTGAAGTCTCTCATCTGCTGGACGTCTGACTCTATGTTCTGACTTGCTTTGCTCCACTCAGCTTTAATCCCTATTAATCCACTGCCAGAAAGATGAAAAATACTGGGTTCTTATGGTCAGCCACTAGTGGAACATGCTAAATGTGCTGGAAAAATATAGATTTCTAGTTTCTATAACAGCTAATAATTGCACTCTATATTATATAGGACTTTTATAATGCATATAATACTTGGAATTTTCTATAATTTCTGCTGTCCCATCACGCTATGAAACAGAATTATCTAGCAGTCTAAATGAGGCTGAGACTGGGACAGTGACCAAATAAGTAGAATTCAAGCATGGCACTGCTAAATTAATCCCACTAGTGTAAGAGAAATGGAGCTGGCATGAAGTCTGACCCCCACTGCTGTGCAGGAAGAATTGTAATAAATACTGTGGCAGTCTCTGCCTCCAGCCAGCCACGAAATGCCAGCACCCTCTGAGGGCAGTGGACCAGGCTGCTGCCCCTCACCCTGAACTGGGTTTCTGGGAAGAGCAAGCTCCTCCTCCCTTTGGGCACGTGTTACCACGAGCAGCCAGAGATGGAAAGAGAGTATGTTAAATGAACAAGGTAACCTGGCTTTTGCAACATTGTCAATATTCAATAACAGTAACTAGATTACCAAGGTATAAAAGATTAAACAACCACCCATCTTGGCCCTCAGAAAATTTTTGGGGTTTTGGGGTATATCAGTTAGGCACTGAAGAGCCCAGGGATTATCACAGCCATTCAGATAAAGGCAGGCAGGAGTACGTTGTGCAGAGCAGTGAACTCAGGGTGTGTGTTGTTGTTGCTACTGGCTTTGCTCTCTCTGCTTTAACTTGGCAAAAGTGACAGGAGCCAGGCCTGGCTATGTATTTTTCAGCTGTTGGGTTTGTTTTCTTTACAAGAACCCAAGTGTTATTCAGCAAAATTTGCCTGAATTCCTCCATAAAATAAATGGCTTCTCCTAATTGTTCTGTTTGGGGTGACTCAAGTTTACCCCTCTCTTCTGCATTTCCATTCCCTTTCTGAAATCTCACCTTAAAGCACAGTCCTTTATGAGAAGGAACAATGGCATTTGACACATAACCATGATAGAAGTGGTGTCTTTCTGCCCTCATGTTCAGGCTGGGCTGTTGGCAAAATAACTGTAATGCAATATTTTGTTTGAAAAACTGGCAGGACTCGTAAGACAATAGCCAAATTTCAGAATAGCTGAAAAATTCTGGTACTCAGTAGTTTTGCATTTGCAGAAAATGTGTTAACTGGTGAAGGCAACTTCTTTCCTCTCTTCTTTTAATCAGATTGTACTCTTTTCTCATTAAGTCACCAGGGTTTTTTGTTTTGTTTTGTTTTGTTTTTCACGTATCAGGTGTCAGAAAATTTAATTGAATTCTCTAAGTTCTTTATTTTTTATTGTTTGCTGAAGTGAGTGGGAGCCCTGAATCCCTGTCAGTCCAACGAAGTGTCCATGAAACACTAAAACTGTCACAAGACTCAATCTCTAGCCCCGTGCTGTAGGACTCTGTGGTGTCCCCAAAGTACCACAGAAGCCCTGGAGGGTCTGTATTATCAACTTCAACACTGCTTCCCACCAGCCCTGTTTGTTACTGCCTGTGTGTGCAGCAACATCTTCAGGACATGGTCCGAGTGGTGAGGAAGCTTTGCTACATTTTGGAATTTTCTCTTCTGCATTTGTCTATCAAGTTTCTTTCCCTCGCCTTTCTGTGGTACAAAAAAGAGCATTCAGCTGCTGTGACCTGCACAGCACAGGGCTTATACATTACCTTCCTATTTACAGCAGCTGCACCACTTGAGCATGTCTTGACCTAACAGGAATGGAGAGGAAAAACACAAAAGCCGTGTGCAAGCAGGACCTCTCACACCAGCTAATGGCAGTGACTGTGAACCCCAGTAGAACAAGTATCTGCTGAATCACATTGCAATTTTCATGGGCTGCATTGAAAATAAGCTACAATTCTTTACCCTTGCAGAAAGACATGGTGGCATGAAAGTTTTAACAATTAGAAAGCTACTGAATTATAGAGGAAAGCTGTTCATCTTCACTAAGAATCAAATTATTTGAGGACTCTGGAATGAAGAATGCTGCTGGATGTTATGGAATCTCTGTATATACTACGACAAACTTTGATTTCTAGGGTTGTCTACTTTTTTTTTTTTTTACTGTAAAACAAAATTTCCAGAAAGCAGTGACAAAAGACTGAAACCAGGATAACATGGGGAGGAAATGCAGCTTTCTAGAAGACATGTTCTCACATCAGCCATTTTAAAGAGAAAACGAAAAGACCAGGACAAAGCATCAAAATTTTGCAGAGAACAAGAGGACTGATCCTGGTCTTTTGGAACTACCAAGTAAGTTTAAAGACATGTCTAAAAGTTCCCAAGCAACCGTGATTATCCCCAACCAGTCTGCCATTTTCAAACCCAAGAAAATATTGCAGTAACCCACAGAGCTATTTAGATACTGATTCCTTCCACTTTCAACTCCTCACACAAATTTCATCACAGTCATAGGAGTATATAAAACCACTGCAAACCACGTAACCCAGTGGCACTTAATGTTACAGCATTATGTCATATAGAAAAAGTAGCAAAAACTAAATTAGCTAATTAAATCAAAACTCTTGGATTTTCACTAAAGGATTCGGTTAAAAATGATGTGTGAGTTTATGGTTTCCTACGGTTGCTACCTCTGCCCTTCACTTCTCTTTTGCTGTTTAGTTGTAAGCTCAGGGGCTTGAACACTGGATCTTTTGGGACAGGGAACGGGAGGGGCATGCTGCTGTGAGCCTCCTGGAGAGAAAAGGTGCTCTAAGTGATGTAGACTGTCGTGTGCAGAGATGGGCCAGCTCTCCGATGTGTACTCCAGGGAGATTTAAAACAGCTTCCACTATTAGGTCAGTTATCATTCCTTAGTCTGTGATTTACCAGGTATTGACAATAGCAAACATTCCTTCCTACTCTTAGCTCAACCCACTCCTTGTACTTACTCAGACCATGCTGAAAAATTCTCCTTTTCCCACTTAACACGTTTCTCAATTAGCTCAAAAACTGCTTATGACAAAAGCATTTTAGCACCGCAATTAAAATCACTGTCACTGATACTAGATGGGACTCCTTTAGCTTCCTGAATTGATTTTTTTCCAACAGATTAAAACCGTCCATTAGGGTAGATTTCATGTGCCAAACTGTCAGTCAGTTTCTGTGACTGTCACACACATCCTCCCACTGCCCGCCCTTCCTAGCGGCTGCTAAGTCACATTAACATGCTATCAGATCATCACTCTCAGATTTTCACATTTCAGCAGCTGCTACTCTCTTCTTGTTAGTGAGTCTGCAGAGAAAATCTTTCAGACAAAATGGAGCTGAACCCTGTGGTTATTGTGACTGGAAGTGTGCCGAACTGAAAGTGCCCGAGGGGGGCCTGCAGGTACCGCGCACAGGTCTTTCAGAGGAGACATTTGTTATTCAAAATTGCTGTCTGTGGGGGGGGGAAAAAGCTGATTCCTACTGCATAGGAATAGTTGTTAGTTTGTCACATTTTTATCACCAAAATTAAGCAGAGGCCAGTGTGAGAGACTCATTCAGCCTCACTTCTTTTTCATCCCTCTTTGATGAGGTCAGTCATCCCAGGCATACACTTTTGAGCCATGCAGCCCAGTGCACTGCCAAAAGTGTTGAGGACAACATTCGTCACTGATGTCTTTCCATACAGACAATGCAAACTTGGGTCAGGTCTGGTAACACTTAATTATTTAGCAGAGTTACATAAGCACAAAATGAAAACAGTAAGTTTGTAATACAACTGCTGTTGTACTATCCTGAGGATGGGCCCATTTGATTGGCAGCTGGACATTTGGTGTGTTGTTCTGCGTTCTCTTGTGTTATTATATGACCTCAGGTGAGTGTCCTGAGCTGCCTGTGCCTCTTTCTGTTCACTATAAACAGAAAATAATAATACATTTTTATCCCTGTAACTTTATTACAATGGTATCTACTGAAAATGTTAAAGCATGTAAATCAGCAAGCACGATTACTAGTCCATAACCTTAGATTCTGTTAAGAGTACCTGAGCTTGCAAAGCACTGACCAGCTTTATTAGTAAATCTTTAGAACATTTTTATAGAACAAGCTAAGCATGGATGAAGGCATTAACCTTGTATTTTTAAAATATTAAATAATTGTGTTACAATGATGTCCTAAGAAGTGCACCATGAAGGATCTTACATGATAGTTAAATCTTTCCCCGCAAGTTTTGTGTTTCTTATAGCTTTCTCAGTGGGTCAATAACTTTCAGACCTTGCGATCCACTTAGAACACATCTTCTCTAATGAAAGAACCTCTCAGATACATCTGGGCACATTTACTGTCCATTTGCTACAACTACAATAATTGCAAACAGCAGCAGCCATCAACAATATGTGTTGAAAAAAAGCACAGGATGGAATAGTGTCTTTATCACTGTGTTGAGTTGAACAAAGACAGATTATCTGGTGATTGGGGCTTCGAATATTAATTAAACATCAAGGCTTTCAAATTAGAATCCCAGATGTTTGATCATTATGGTAATTCCCTGTTAACAGCATTCTCTGAAAGGCCTGAGAAACATTCCTCTAATTCTCCAGTGGTGAAAGGTTGAAGACCCTTAGGCTATAGAGCACTGAGCTCCTCTGCATCAATTATACAAGACATGGCCTTTTTAGCAAAGTGGAGCCATCCTATTTACTGAGCCTTCTGTGAAGGAAGCTTTCAAACAGCTGCCTAGGTAGATAAACACTTTCCTTACTAACACAGGCCTTCCCAAAAACAAAGCACACTGTTCCTTGCACAAGCTGCTTGCTCGGAATCAAGTCTCAACAGCCACTGTCTTTTCAGGGAGAGGTAGCTCCAGCACCTCCAGGAAAGCTTCCCTGTCAACAACAGTGGCAGTGAGGATTAGTCTTTTCCTCTGGACTGCTTGGCACAGGAGTCAGACCATCTTCTCCAGCCCTTGCTAAGGGAGCCCTTGCTCCAGCTGAACTGCCTCCCAACCTGCGCTACATGAGTAACCTTACCCTGAAAAGGTGAGAAGCTGGCATGAGTTCGGGTCATCCTCAGGAAATTGTATAGAAGGTTGCTAGTTCCTTTCTGTATTCCTTGTGCATCTATAGTACTACATTTTATAGAGACAACTTCTCCTGAGCCTGTGAACTAAACTGGGAACAATATCTGGTGCTTGCAGAGCCCACTGACAAGAATGCAGATGGTTCCTTTAACAGCACAAGCTCTGTTTGTCATAGTCAGCTCAGGAAGCGTGTTTGAGGAGCTACACTTACAGCCAGCCTGTTTACTACCGCAGCACGGTCCTCATACATGTGACCTCCTCAGTGCATTCAGCAATTTGTGACTTGTCATAAATTATCTAGCTAGGAACAATGACAGCACTTCTTTCACCTGGCAGTGATTTATCTCTGACATCTCTCCTCTCAGTATATGCTCCTGCTAACGTATGAATAAAACACAACTTCACACATATGCCCAAAGCAGCCTTGAGATTTTTCATCACGCAGGGAGTCAGAGAAGGTAGCATGAGATCCAGGCAGGATGGGACTAATCATCTGAAGTTCAAGGGCTCAGGTTATTCACTTACGAGCTTAGTCAAACTTGGTTGATCTGAAAAGAATTTCAAGTGGAAGGGGGATGTATTGCAATATTTTTTATTCTTTACTAGATGTTCATTTCGCACGGTACGATTAAGGATTTTCAGCCTTTGCAGGGTACAGCTTCAGAGCAGATATACTGGGCCAGATGAGGAAGACTCCCTCTCCCATTAAGTGACAAGGAACTTACGTGCTACCTCAGACAGTGCTCTATAGAAGGCTATTTTTACTTAGCAAAAAACTCTCCTACAGCAGTCCTTAGGGCCCACATATGGACTATGGACCCAGACATTCCATTCCAAATGAATGGAAAGTGTAACTTCCACAAAACCTGTACAATCCACCCCACAGCTGTTAATTAAAAAAACCCTTACTATCTGTTTACTAAAAATATATAAAACTGTACGCAAAAGTATTTGCATTATTCACAAAGTTTCCTCTACAGGCTAATCAGGCACCCTGAAGGTCTCTATGCCATGCTCCAGGCAACTGCAGACATTGCTGCAAGTAGCCTCTTTATGGCAGCAGATTTCTATAAATCTTTTGCTCACAGAGTGGTTCAAAAAAACAGATTCAGCCACGATCACCCAGAGATGATATCGTTCATCACGCTCTGGCCTCAACACCAGCTATTTTCACTTACCCATTAGCTTCCCTAACGTATGTTTTACTGCAATTCCATAATTCTATTCAGGAAGTGCTTAGACACACTTCATTAGTCAAGTTGATGGAAGAAAAGAAGGTTAGGACAACCACAATCTCAACAAAATCCATGGAGTCTTGAACATTAACATCTCTGTTTGTCAGAGTACTGAGCATGCCCAGAGTTCCCTGGATTTTGCTGGGCCTCCCATTAATATTGACTGCAATCTTACCCAAAATCATTTTTAAATCTCTTGCTGCAAGTAGCTTTGTGTTCGCAATGCCTGTCAACAGTCCAGTAAAACTGGGCTAAATATATCAGTAATTTCTAGAGCCCAACAAAGCACTGGGAATGAAGGGGAAACAGTGCCCTTTGATAGCACTATATGCCTCCAAAACAACATACCAAGAAGTTGATGTACCAGAATCAAACTGGTTAGTTATAGATCACTGGAAATGGCAAACTTCCAGACAACAAGTTCTCCATTATTCCACGTTGAAGGACCTTTCATGTCACTAGCTCAGGGTTGCTTGATTTCTGCAGGCTGTAGCTAAGTGGCCTTGGGCTCTCTGATGCTCTTCTATTATTACTGACCACTGCAAATTAGCAGTTTTGTCTTTTTGACCAGCCAGCATTAGTTGGGCAAGACCAAAGGAAGCAATTGGTTATATAAAACTTCTCATGAAGACGGGACAATATTAAAAGAATCCTCTCCTCAGCTGCCCCGTCCACCTGACTCTTTCAAGTCTTTGTCACAAAAGATGTATGGAAGCTTATTCTTAATATCCTCCTAATGAGAATATTCATTTGCAATTTAGCACTAAATTAGATTTTATCACTGTTCGGCACTGTTTTTCTGTCTTGTCTGACACCTCTTTGAGAAAAAAGATGTTGATTTGGATGATGGGATGAAAAGCAAGGCTGGCACTGGGCTCCAGGATATCATTCCCAGCTGTCAGTATCGGGTCGTGTACAGCAAGACCAGTCTCAGCAGTGAAATGTTATGCTGAAATATTCCAGGTACTTACTAGGAAATAACACAGACTGTGGACAAAATATTCCCAAATGTCATTCACTTCACCTGGATTGAAGCTATAAATTCTTTTCAACAATTATCACAAAACATTTCACTCAGGTGACTAACTCCAGACAATTTTCAGGTATGGCTTATGAACTGAGATGCTCAGTGCAGGCTTGGCTTTATTAACTATCTACTGGCACACGAAGAGTCACTTTGGGCTTGCTTGGGCCTAATGCATGCAGTGATTGCCCAAATCTTTAGATCCGCTGGGTCATTTAAATAATTGCCTACAGCATAATCCCAAGAAGCCTGCAATACTGAATTTTGTTCCATACAGTGGGGAACAAATAGCATTTCTAATAGCAAAGTACAACTTTTACGTTTCTGAAGAAATGTGGTATCACACACTACTTTGAATTGTTGATTTTGGCATTTAAAGCAGATGTCAGTATCAGTTACAATTAAATGTGCAAGAACGCACATTTCTAAACCAGATCTCCAAAGATAAGCTGTGCAGCACAGAGCCTTATTGTATAGGTTATAAGATTTACTCTCATCCCCTAACCACCTACACCTCTTTAGACCTCCTGGGAGAGCAGAACAGGAGCATCTAAAACAAACATTAAGACATAAAATATATGAATACAAGACAGCTATGCACTTTTACAGGTTGGTAGAAACTAAAAAATGAAAGTAGGTGAGATCTTAGGGAGCAACCTATAAAAACATTCCACCTTAACATATCATACCTTCTGCTGCTAATTCTTTCCATCTTTCTTTGTTTGCTTGAATGATCTTCATCAAGTTGTCCTTGAAGCTTCTCAGGTCTACAGTTGCTAGAGAATTTTCTGTGTGAGTCCCTCCATCACCTGTACTTTTAAACCCAGGCCGTCTTTGTGCTTCAGCATTGCTTACTGCTCCCAAACTATTTTGGCTGCACAAGGGAAAAAAAAACAAATTATGAACACAGTCAGGCAATTTTAATAATACACAAACAGTTCACCTGAATCAAGTTGCTTAGGAACTAACTTGAAATAACAGTTTTTACCAGAGCGTGCCTAAGATACAAGATGTCTTGCTGCCCATTTTCCAGGGAATTCTTGAAAAAAATGTGACAGCTGAAAATACACTACTTGTAATCCAATTCTTGAAAGAATGCTTATGCAGCCATTTTGGAGCAGTTTCTTAGCTGTGTTTCTGAACAGTGAATGGTATCTTTGGGTCTCACAGGAAAGACATCTGAACGTTATTTTTCGACCCATTTTAAAAAAGGAAGACATGAATTCTGACACATATGAAGTATATGACAGGTAAGTTTTGCTTGAGATGAAAATCGTCTTCAAGTGTAGTCAAAGCAGAATTTAAGATAGTGGCTTTAAAATCCTCTAAATAGAGACAGCAGCTACTTTACATCCAAGGTAAGTAGAAGTGAAATTATTCATACGTGTATATGCATATACATGCAAAGGTGGGAAAAAAAGAATGAATGCTCTTTTTTTTTTAGAATTAAAAAATAAGACCTATTTCCAACCTTGTGCAAGTCTTAATAGGTTTCATGTACTCAACTTCGCTGCATGGTTTATCTCATTGGTACCACAGAGAGATGTCAATATGCACACAAATGAGTTTCCATTAATCAGAAAATAGTTGCAGTGAACATACCAACGAGAACTTCACAAGAAGAGTTAACTGTAATTTCCATGTGCTCCAGAGATGATGACTGGGATACAATGGAAAGAATAGGCTATAATTCTGTTGTTTTCCAGGCCCCATCTCATAGCATCCGCTCAGCAGTGTGTGTGCAATTCTCTGGCTCAGACTTTTCTGTATCATGCTATAGGCTCTCCACTCTCCTCGTAAGTGTGGCACTTGATTCCACACAAAGAAAAATCCCTTTGTCCTCCATCTCACATGAGGAAATTTTGCTGGATCATACGCCTTTTTTCATTTACCATTCAGTCATGAACATCAACCAAAAATGAAGCCTGAAGCTGCTGGTCATTGCAGCTGCTAATCACTCCTTTGTGAAGAAGTGAGTATGTAAACAAATTTGTAAACAAATTATACCTTAGTTTAGCACTGTTCCCCAAAACACGAAGAATGCCGTCATAAATACCTACTTCTAGTAACTTCTACTTGCTTCCAGTAACCAAAATAGAGGAAAGAGCTAGGTTCACCCTTTTGTTACTAAAATCTAATTGATGCCCAGCAAATGAAAAACTGCCTTGCAGAGTTATCATTTAGTAACCTCAGTGAAAGCTCAAATTACAGTTTTAAAATTAAATAAAAATACAATAGCAGAGGCAGTGTTTGTGAAGGTAGTATCTGATTATTCAGCAAGGAGTCACTCAGATTACACTGTCATAGTCAGTTTGCCTTATAGGTACAGGAATTTCAATAACCTATTGCAAAGATTATGTTAAAAAATTGTAGAAATCAATTTCATGGTTCATACATGTTTATTCTGATCATTATTGGGGTTTTGCCTTTTTATATGCACAATTGTTCAGTCAATGGGGTAAAATAGCACATTGCAAATACAACGCAGCCCCACAGGGTGGCAATACTGCACAGCTGTTTGTTCAAATAACAACTTCAAAGAACTGAGCTAACTCTGAGAATGACATTATTATGATTATTATGCGAGCTTTTGTCAGTTCAATAACAAAGCAGCGTATTCATACCTGGGGGTCCCAAATGCAGGACTTTCAGATTTTGTCGCTTCCTCTATAAGAGGCATAACTATTTTCTCCATGGAATCAGTAAGAAGAGAAAATGTTGGTTCTACTATGAAATCAATGAAACCTAAAGAAGAAGAAGAGAGAAAATCAGGTTTTACATTTCCACAAGTCTCAAATCTAAAAATAAGTACTTGCTATCAGGCTGATTTTCTAGCCGTAGTCCCAATTCAATATACTAGATACCACCGGTATAATCTCGAACAAAAAAGCACAATTGAAACAAAAAACACCTGAAGCTGTATAGATATAAGTAGGTATTAATAATTGCAGCTTTTCGTTCTTTTTTCTTGTAAATTTTATGCCCTGCAGAACACACCTACCATTTGAAACGAGTATTAATTACTGACTAGAAGGGAAGCTACTGTTGAGCCAGAGTGCTACAAGTCATGCTGTCTCTTTTACCACTCAGAGCTTCTTGCCAAGGAGTTAATATTTCAAATTGCTGTTTATTATTCTGTGGAGGTAAAGTGTTATTTCACAGTGTGTAGGAGGGTTCTGTCAAATCAGTGAAGAGAACAAGTAATATCCTTAGGAGACAGCATTCATCCCACAGTTCTGAGATGTCAGCTCTGAACAATGTCTTTTACATTCTAAAGTGCTCATCACGGTATGGAATGACACAGTGAGAGAATGAAGCATTATTCTCCACTGAGCACTTAACAGAAAAAAATATGCTAAAACATGAGCTAGCAATGGATTTCCAGATGTCTTCATGCTCCAACCATGCAACACAGCGTGAAGGTGAGCAACAATGATTCAGTCTAGGATCCAGCTTCTCTCCTGCAGTCAGTAGGATGCTCAAGCATATTGCCTGCAAACTCCCAGTGAAATGGAATAAAGGATGTAGAGTGACAGAATGCAGTCAACCTTGTCAACCCAGGGAAGCTTGACCCTCTGTGTTTTGACCCTGACACGCTGACAGGCTTAATTGCAGTCCAGAGATCTGATATATTAATTAGCTTTGAGATGCCTCTACAAACTGGTACTTTCGGATTGTAACAGAGACAGACCTGTGAGTTCTTGAGCAAGAGATAAGCAGTTTGAGGACATGATCTGCCAGACTCTAAAGTGTGTACAGTAGAAGCTGGGCTCGTGTCCAGTACCTTGGTTAATCCCTCTCCTACCCCTCCTTGGCATCACATATGGTGAAATTACATCACGTTCTCTTGAGACAAGCACCATTCCGCTGTAAAAGCACATGAGTTTGGTGAACAGATAGGTGCAAAGAAACACCTTCTGTATGAGGGAATTTTGAACATTTAGCATTCAAAATGGCTATATGAAACGTCCTTGTGAATTTACATGCTCCTACACAGACAAGAAAAAGAAAAACACAGCTTGTCATTACCTATTTGAGACTGAGCTACCAAAGTGGACTTGCGGTCACAAAGTGGGGAAAATTGAAGACCTAAAGCAGCCTCCTTGTCTCCCTGCAAACAACAATGTTTAATATTATAAACATATATTTGATAGAGGGACAGAGAGACAAAGGAATCTGAATATTCTTAGCATTTATTCAACATAACACTTTCTTAATCTATATTCCTAAATAAAAACATGTCAGAGACAAATCTTCAAATTTTGATTAAAAGTAAGAGTCTAAATTCTAACTTACTTTTGGCAATTTTTATGTAAAGAAACTTACTGCAATCAAGTTCTCCTCAACAGCAAGGCATCTGCCAATGACATTTAAAGTATATGAAGTCCTTCAATAGTCACAGTTTAGTTCTGCTGATCCCAGATGTAATGGGACTAGAGAGACATGTTTGTAATAGTATGCCAAATGCTGAGTGTTTCCTTCTATTACATTGGTTCATCTAGCATGTAAAAATCCTTCAATGGATTTACTCAGGTCAAGTGTATGACCTGACTTGAGCTTATTCTCACTAGCAGGCATTACTCTCTGCTGCTGAAGCCACAAAAAATACAAATTCAGTTTCATTACAAGGACGATTTGTGCAGCCTAGCTCTGAGATTTTTTCAACACTTAGCAGATTAGAAGAATCTTTTTTGTTGCAACAGTCTTAACAGACCGGAGGGTGTATCTGCATTTTCAGCATGGTAGACCAACTGATCTGCAAAACCTCAAAAAGAAAGCCTAGTGGTACAAAAAAATCCTGAAGAGATATCTTTCAAAGGAGGTTATAATTTGTGTTGCTGGACAAACCTGGCTGCCAGAAGCACTGACATTACAGATATAGGAAAACCCAGTCTTGCAAGCCAGATAAACCTATATATTTGTCATGGAGAGCGCTGATACATGATCATTCAGTGGGGAGCACTACATGAACATACCATTTTCCCAAGGAAAACTGGGAAAACAGGAGCTGATGGATGAAGGGGGCAGTATCAAACCTTCCTTAGTCTTTTTATCATGCATCACTGAAGTATATTTGGGAAAGGTTTAGAACCATAAAAGCAGTAAAACCAATCCAGCCACAGGAACAGATGCAGCTCGCAGATTGCATTTCATATGAAAGTGGAGAGCTTTATGACTATGGCCATTAAATTTTATATGCAAGTGTTAATAATTTGAACTCAGAGTGTGGAAGAACACATGAACACTTGCTACTAGGAGCAGTGGGAGCGGCATCTCCATGTAAATACAGGAGCCAGATTGTAATATCATATAAACTGGGGTGCTTCTAACTATTTCAGCCATGGTTTAATACAGGATTTCTAAAGTAAAATAAATGTTGCAATCTTCTCTTCACTAGGCATTAAAAAAGAGAAAATTGCACACTAGTAATGGATGAGTTTGATTTCATTTTGTTTTCAAGTAGCTCTTTACCCCAATTATGAATTGCTTTGCAATCAATGTAATATTAATTAATACTTAAGTGTCATTTAAGTCTAAGACTACTGTAAATGGTAATAATTGACACAGCACTGATATTTAAACCAGTCATTAGAATTTAATGAGATTTAAAAACAAAATACACATCAAAACAGTAAAAAAAATTCTTTGTCCAGGCCCTGGACTCACTTTTAACTCTCTTTTAGTGTCTTTGGATCTATTCAGACTGAGAGTGGAGTGCTGTAGGTGCTGTGATACTTCTTTGAGTGACTCGAACTATGTATTTCTTTACCTTTAAGGACTGGAGATGGGTGGCTGTATTTCTGTTTTAAACAAGTAACTCCGATTTTCCTTGGTATTACAATATACTTTCTGTAGTTGCTGCTTTTAAACTTAAAGTGTTGTTTGGCTTTTTTCCTGAAGTTAACACTGGCACATATTTTGACCATTAGCTGTAGTTAAGTTTTTTTTCAAGGTGAATGTTCATTTTTTTGTTGGTGCTCACTACTTTGAAAGCTGCCTGTGAAAGCATTGGATTTGCATCAGCTGTTTCAGAATCTACTGCTTTTCCTGTGAGGCACTAGAAGTAGTTGAATTACTATCTTTAAAGAAAAGAAGAGGAGGAATTAAAGGGTTTTATATACATTTGGAGTACTTCCTCTTGGCTGGCAGAGATTTGGAAATCCCGGAGATTCCTATCACACAGGCTCAGAGCAACAGACCAGAGGATGTACAGCAAGCCAGTGCATCTCGGAAGTAGGAGACCTACTGTGTCTGCACTGCTCAGTGCATTTATATATGTGCTGTTACTTCATCGCACTTTAAAAGTGCTGGAGCCACTCCACACACACTGGCCTTACCAGCACACGGAAAGAATTCTGTTTCTGATACACTCCTCTGCAGCCTGGAAGAATTTCATGTTTTATACTGCTGCCTTGCACACATGTATACATTTTCACTTGTTCCATTGTTAAATGCCTTCTCGAGTTTTTGAGCAGCTTCTTTGGGATCCAGTTGCTGCTTCTAATGAATGGATAAAGGAATAACTAAAACATTAGCTGGTCCTATGCATTCAGTGACCAGTGTGGTACTGTTTAGTGCTAACGCTACCTCCACTTGGCTGGACACATTGCCTCACTGGCCCACGGGCCCTGTCTAGTCTGTCTCTTTGTGTCTAAAATGTTATTAAAGTTGGCCATTTTACGACCTTTTTTTTTGGGCACTCTGCTCCTCCTTTTTGCTCTCAAGTTCAATATCCTCAAAATTTCCATTGACAGAAACAGATACAAACTCATGACTACTCATTATTTCCACAAAACTCAGTCCATTCACTACTTAGATTAAGGCACCAGTTCTCCAGTCTGCCTCTCCAGTGCAAAGCCTACAGTCAAGGATGCCCTGATGCTCCCTACTGAGAATTTATATGAAGAATCTCCAGGAACTTAGAGGGCAGATGGGTCTAAGAACCTCATGGTTTAACATACCCTTTTTTTTTGTTCTCTGGTCCCTTTTTGCAGTGTGACCCATCTGATTTGAAAATGTCAATATATAGAAAAATGAAGACAAGCAAGACATACACTGTTCCCTGATCTGTATTTGCCCTTTTTTAAATCTGTGCATAACTCTAGAATCTGTCATACCTAAACTGGATTTTGATTATCAATTGTACTTCAGTAACTGTTATGCTGACAATGTGCATGGTTCTAAATATTGATTACAGGGAGAGTACTTTCCCTCTGGAGAAATGTTTTTTGTTTCACCTGCTGAGGTGAGTCAAAAAATGGCAGCAGTGACACCAACATCTACTGGGTTTTCTTTTGGAATTCAGTACTTCACAGAAATGAAAAGACTTTCACAAAGGTGTGTCTTCATTTTTGGTTTAGGATATATGGTCACAGCATTAACAGGATGGTACTGTCTAACCTCAGGCTGTTATGAAAGCAACACCTTCAGATCTAAGTGGCATATGCATGGCAAATACTAGCAAGGAAAAGAAATGGAAGAGCTTTCCGAAATGTGGAATAGAGACAAATTTTTGCCTTCTTTGCTGAACATGAATTCTTCCTATTTTCTCTCATCCTACCCTTCTGGTGCTTCTTTATCATTCAAAGCATATATAAATCTCTGTCTACAGAACGAAAACAGCTTGACAAGTTATATTATAATTGAAAGAAAAAAACCCACTACAACACTCAGAATCTTGGTATCAGCTGAAACAGATAGAGAGCTATAACCATTTTGTCTTATTCACACACATAGAAGTCGAATTAATGTCAGTGGTATGTATGAAGAACAAAGAATATATACTGCTGACTATGCTTGTCAATCACAACCAACAGCAACCTTGCTGGTAGACGTAAGAAAATATTTAATCGTGTAACCATTGCTTCTTGAACTAGATTTATTAAAGGATTTTAAAAATGGCACCTGTCGAAAAAATTCTTCCATCAGGGCCATGGTCCACCGGTAGTGCAGTTCCCAGGATTTTGCTGGATGGCTTATGTCTGCTGCATGTAGAATCAAAGACATGGCTTTGGCTTTGTCTACCCTGTCAATTCAAGGACATGCTCCAATTATCTCAAAACAAAAGCAACTCTTTAAATTCTTTTCTTGAATATGAGCTCATTGAAAGACTACAGATAACGAACAGAATGGAAAATAACCTACCCCTGTGCCTGCTGTAGAGTATGTCGCATTGTTTTAATTTGTTGAAAATGACCCGACATATCTGTAGACAAGACCATCTCAATGACCAAGCTACGCAACTCCCTAAGAATAATTAAAAGCAAAATGACTGATTAAAATTCATTTATTCTATGTATGGTACATTTGTTTAAGCAGTATTTGTTAATTTGTAACTTTCAAAACAACATCATGGGTTTTATTACGTTTTAAAAAGCATTTAAATAAATTATTAACAACTTGAACATTGTATCCTAAAGGGATTCTGTGAAAGCAATGTACCTCAGAAATTGTACTCTGCAATCATTATTTCAGAGTCACACTGTTTTGTAAATCCTATTTCCTAGTGCATAAACTAATATTACATGCAGTTCTCTCACCCATTATAAGTCATTCCTTATTTTTTCCAGCAGTAGAGTATTCAAAAAACAAATTGTTCTCTGGGCTTACCACCACACAACAGGATACGTTATTATTGCCCTCATATTAGTGAAGAGCGTGCTTAACACTAAGCCTGGGAAGAAGGCTGTGGAAACACTCAGAAGAGTGAGAGGAAACACTCAGAAGAGCAAGAGGTATTACACCTGAAATACTATCAACATTATACCAGTATAAGATCATTATGACAAACTACCTTTCCTTCCAAAAATATTGTCATATCTATTTTATGAATCAGAACAAGTTTGGGATTAATAATTCGTCTCTGTCTTGGTATTATGGTCAGAGATGTTGGCTTGCCCAATCAGCTTTCTATTAAATCAATATGAAACTAATAAAACATGAATCATGTTAAAAAGTGTATTAATTCTGGTTGTGAATATGAAATTAAATTAATTTTGTCAACAACAACTACTGACTTAGAAAATTCTGTCTCCTTGATGTAGAAGGATACGGGCCATGTAGGAGTCCAGTGGGTCTTTATTTACATGCTTTTTAAAGGGCCTAGGAGGACAAGTCCTGCTTATACGTATTTGGGGAACAATTCACCTCATTAAACCTTTAATTATGTACCACATTATCCTCATGAGCACACCCCCAATCTTAAGGCTGTCCAAGTATCAAATACAACAGTAAAACCCTACTTTAGTCATTCTCACTGATCTTTCATATTGTATTCATATGTTTGATTTAAGTAAATCAAAAAACATGCAGGCTTTTTCAAAGGACTATGCTTTAAAGAGGTAATTTGCAGTTTTCTTTAGGGCTGTTAGAATACTTTGTTATAAAGACTACCAAGACTGCTTTTGATCCCAATTAATTACATATGTAAGCAGATATTTGTCACTGATTTTTATGTATTTATTCCCAATTTGCTTTAATGTAACCGGATAAAGACTCAATGCTCTCACTTCTACTCAATAATATGCAGCCATAGCAACTTGTGTTCAGAAAATGCCTTACCTTATCTGACCTCATAGTAAGATACTAATTATCTTGCATCCCAACTGTTCCTCCTCCACATTGCTTTGAAAGTGTACCCTTCAAAACCAGTCAGACCCATTAGAAAAATAAAAGCAAAACAAACAAAAAAACCAGCTAACTCTACAAGAAAAATGAGGGTTCTGCATTGTTAAACCCTGTTGTTTTTAAGACTGAGATAATTATCACTTCTCCTTTCTATGGGAGATTTTCTTAGGAACTTCTGATGTCTGAACTTTTTAGAGTAATCAGAAATAAGTTCACCCCTACTCACAAGACATCTCACCCCTACTACACAAGACACACACAGAGAAGGAAAACCACACTTTCAGTTTATTCATATTGTCATGGCAGCAGAAAAAAAACCCTAATTCTTACCTCCAACACCTGAATAAGGATCAAACAGTATAGCACTGTCCTGTCACACACTTCTGAAGATTTCAGGCCACTAAAAATCTGCTTAACAGCAAAAGAGAGATTCCTGCAGTTGTTAACTGCCTGCGCCCATATCCACCATAATTAGATGGATAGAAAATTGCGACCTGGCGGGGAAATGGTAGATGAAGCTCTGCTAGAGCTAGAAATGCTTCATCTGCTATCATTGCATAGAAGGTTACTCTCGGACGGATCCCATTACCAAATTGCTTCCCAGGGAAAAAAGACTCTCACAACTTCCACATCGTAGGAGACCTCAGCTGCTCTCATAGGTAACTCCTGGACAGAAATCTCTCCCGATCTTCATTAAGCAGTCCACAACTACAGACATCAGGATAATACAGGTACCTGCTGCCGTGGCAAAAAGACACGTAGATGTTGTCCTACTATGAAGGGCAGTGGTAACAGTATTCATGTACAGCACACGGCAATCTTTCAGGCCCAAAATCAGAAGGTTACTGGGTTTGAGCCTGCCATCTCCACTTTACTTAAGTAAACTCTCATGTTCTGTGCTGGCATCCTTTCTTAACCCTCCCCATAGCCATAAGTCCTATGGATAGGATACAGTAAAAAAACATAGCTGCAAGACTATGTGAAAAAATTACATGAACAATGCTCTAAGAAAGAGACAAGGAGTGGCATATGAATTTCTTGGAAAAGTAGTTAACCAATAAATAGAAACCAGCTTAACCTGGATTTGTCCATGACAAAGACATTTAGTCAGCTGGAAACTAATCAAAAAACGCAGGTACAGACTAAGATGAGCAAAAGCAAGGTGGAAACTGAAGACATAAGCCTCATCTTCCAGTTATAAGAATCCTCAGACAGAAGAATCCCAAGGGACTTTGTGAAAGAATGTTGTTCATTATGCATTACATAGAATAAATACTGTTTTATTCGTCTTTTTTTTTGTATAATCAGGCAATATATCACTGTATGCCTTATGACTGGGATGGTTTGAGGCATTAATACTGCCCCACCACCTGTAACAGTATTACACATGGGGTGCTGGAACAGTGGAAACCTGGTAAAGCAAAGGAGAAGAGGGGACAAACAAGGATCCCTTCTTTAGTTATTTAAGGGCACTAAGTGAGAGAAACAAGACTATTTCAAAGACCAGAATGTATTTTCAGAGTTGAGAAAAGACTAAAAAATTACTATGAATGTCACAGGCATTATCCACGAAGGACATCATCCTCAGAATGCTGGCAGTGTTCCCCAGCTCAGACCAGAAGCCTAAGTTTTAAACTTAATTGAAGCTGGCAGTTTATTAGCACATTTATCTTCTTAATGTTAACATGTAGAAGAGAAAATGGAATACTATAAAGTAATTTCAGTCATTTTGCTTCATCTTGCTAGAATAATTAGCAGAACCTCAGTTTAAATAATCAGCAGTGTTAAATTTTTGAAAAATGAAATTGCTGCAACTAAAGAAAATAGATATGACAGAAGTAAAGAAATTAATCAGTGCTAGGAAGTACATTAAAAAGTTGAACAGATTATCATTTCAATTTACTGCCAACTTGATTCAGTGCAACCTTCCAAACTGTTAGTTTAACAGCATGAATTTCAGTATAGGTCCAAGAAGCTCACTCAAGTAAGAGCTTGTGTTAAGTGGCTACCGGCTCCATCATTGCACCAATGAAACGAGAGGGTAACAGGAATATCTGGGTATTAGAAATGAATACCAGGAAACTGTCATTTCCATGACTGACCCTCTGAATCGAAGTATCAAACTGCAACAGGTTGTGCAGGTTGGCACAGACCGGCACTTTGGAATTTACTGCTTGCTTCCAAGTACAGACCATAATTGCTGAGCTGAGTGACAAAACACGGAACTAAATGTCCTAGTTTAGATTCTTGAGCTTATTAGTCAATTCAAACGTTTCTTCTACATTGTACTGAATATGCCCAAAAAGAGATGATAAATTCTACTTTTCTCTGGTTGCCAAATCTCACCAGCTTCAAACTGGCTGCAGATAATAGAATCTGCGTAGCCACCCTATACAAACAATATTTGCAAAACTAAAGTAAGATCTTCTAGGAAAACATAATTGAGTCACAGTGAGAAGATATTGAAAAGGAAGTGTAAACAGAGCCAGTGTGTGATTGAGCAAGTTCCAAAAGAACATGGTAGTTTATCACAGGTTCAAAAACCACAGAGAAATAAAATGCAACAAAAGTTAGAGAAAACGGTCCACAACTGAGCGGGACAAAGAACTGTGGGAAGACTTGCCCAAAAAAATCTATGCAGAGAAGAGTGTGCTTCAGAAATGTGAAGAGAGCCTATCACATTCCCCCATCTATTTTGTTTGTAGTCCTCCAGAGCAGTACCTATGAACACAGCAACCTGGAAACCACAGGTTCCTCTTTCCATTGGCAAATACTTGGGTTTCATGCTATTACTCTTTTCCTCAGTGACATAACAAAAGGGGATGACTGGGATAATCTGTACTAGCTGGCAGCCAGATTTATATCAGCTGGAGCCACTGTATCTTGCTGCAGGTACTCCTAAACTGTACTGAGTTATGGTGGTCTCCAGTAACGAAGCAGCCAGGACTGGAGATGCAGTGCTGAAGATGATCAGCCCCTTTCTACTTGGAAGCATTCTCTGGTAGGACACAATATGAAAAAACACCACTTCAAGAAAACGTACTCAAGGCAACATGTCCGAAGATTTGAAAATACTTTTCCCTCTAGAATTATGGTTTAAAAAGACAGAATATGAGTTTCTGATGACTGTGTACTGCCACAATAATTTTCTCCATACTCAATAGTTAGGACAAGCAAAAATAGGGTCACAGAGACCTATCAGCCCCAAAACTATCAGGCCTAAAATAGTTTCAAGAGGAGCAAGGCCGCCTCATGTTGGCATTGAAAATCTAGGTGTGTAGACAGTTATCGATGAAGTTTACTATTTACTTCTGGAGAAATTTCTCCAAACTAAATGTACAACACAAACCTTCTGATAACTAAATCCAAATGAGTATCCTCTGAGAAGAATTCTTTTAAGAGAACTGAAAAGTGTATGCTTCCTCTCTCACTTTGTATTAAATTTAAAAATTACAAATGTTTTTAATATTTTTTTAAAAACAGGCACAGAAAACAATTAATTGAAAACCAGAAGGGTCAGCAGACTTACATTCAATAAATGGTTTATTTAGGGGTATTATCTTCATGTAAATGAGTAAAATCATATAAATCTAGCACGTAAAACAGTCCTTCATCTGTAAATATATACCACAGCAAAATTCGATCTGACATTCACATCTTCCTTCATAAAGGTATAGTTTTGTGAAAATACAAGTAAAGCAGAGTTTAGCTTTGTTATTCATGGTAGCATCATTCACAGTGGGAGACTTTCCTGGAAGCAGAACGTATCTCCCTGAACTTCACAGTTCACCTGTCTGCAAGGGTTTTTTTAGGGTCGCAGAACAATGTCTATGTTTACAGAAACACACAAAAAACTCATATTTTAAATGCAATATGTATCCATCAACGATATACAAAGATAATATTTCCTTTTTAATAATGGAGAGAGTCTTAATACAACACCTGAATTTTAGCCTTACAGGTCTTATTATTTGTGATATATCAATTATGATGCTTATTCTTGCAGCTGGCCAAATTTTCTTCAGGAATTACACTAAAATTAAGAAGAAAAAGAAATTTCTTCTGGTGCTTCTGGGCCTTTATTATTTTCGGACTGTCCACGCAATTCATTTTCTAATGCTTAAACAAGACGTGACTATGCTGAAATCTCGGGGGCAGTCGTGCTCAAGTTGGCAGCAGAGTGTGACCCTTCATCGTGTTTCCAACCCACTGGTTATGTTGGTGGCTCAGGTGGCATTGTGGTTTTCCTGAAGAGCTGGCTCACCTGAGGCACTGTCCACACACTCCAGCACTGCGTCTCTAAGCGCACAACCTCTCTTGGAAAGTGATATGGAGTCTCCCAAACAGTACTCAACAACACAGCAGCCTTCCCTGGGCTCTAAATATCCACTGCTCTTTCCAGTGTCAGCTTCCTGTGATTTGAACTCTTAAAATAGACTCCACAGGGAAGGCCTGGTGGTTTTTATTATTTTTCAATACTGGAAGTATTTCTGAATGTCACGGCGAGTCTTACCTCCAGTCATCTTTGTTTAGGTTTGCCAGGATGTTCATCTCTTCCTCCTGCATGAGTCTATAAGCAGCACTTACATGATGGTTTTCAAGAACAGAACGATCATTGTACAATATAGCAACATCTGACCTAGTGTGGGGAAAAAAGGCAGATTTTGTAGCAGTGTTCCAATGATGGCACTGAGAAAGGTAGGAATATGCATTCTCTGTGAGAAATATTGACTATTGATACACATATAGAGATAGGTGTAGATAGATCAAACTGTGTTCATTTGTTCCTATTGTGTCAAATACTGATACATTTTCCATCTTAAATGCATAAAAAATTATCATCATACCATATTTCCCACCGTTTGTGGGAAAGTCATATTTTCAAATGTGTGATGTTTTATTGATATGGCCTAACTGTGGCAAAAATTTGTGAGATCTCTGAGCTTCTTGACTGTAGATAGGATCGCAGAGCACCAGAAATGCCCTAATTAGGTTACGAGAGTACACTAACACAACACAGCCATTTAAAATGCAATATGTTCACCAACAGCAGGGCTCCACACATAACATGGGTATTAAGAAGTTACTCCCCCTTCTCTGAGAGATGTGCTTTGGCCCATGCTACTCATTATCAGAAGACGCTGTAAAAAATAAAGTATTAAAAAGTTTCAATTTCATATGTTTTAAGCAGCCACCATCTTTTCTCAGAAAAACAGAGAAACCGTGAGCCTCATTACGATGGGATGGTAGAGATGCTAAGCTGCAATTTGATTGCACTCAAGTGCTTCCTAAAGAAAGACCCATACCATAATGTTAGCACACGTAACAGTATCCTTTCCTTATTAATCAAAGACTAATGTACAATTCCAAAATTACACTGAGATATTCACAAATTTTGATGTGCTGTGGATTTATCATACTTCGCTTCAAACACCATTAATTCTTGGGGAATCAGGAAGACCTGCTCTGACCAGCCAGGCAATCTCAGGAGTCCCCTCTCTGCTACAATTCTGTTCTGACAAAACTACTCCTGAATATTTCAATTTAGTCCACTGACAAGTCTGTACTAGAAGAAAGGTGTGTTTCTTTAGCAGTGCAGATTACTCTGACATAAATAAACTAAATTCAATCTCTTGTTCTGTTGAGCAACAGTAGATATTGTCATGTATGGTACCAAGGAATCTAAATAATTAAAATAGGACTGGAAATGTTTTTTAGAGGGAACGAACCATAACCAGCCTAAGTAATCAATATGTTTACATCCACAATCTAACTAAAATCATGGGAAAATCTGTGTTATGCCAATCACATATGTTTATGAAGCACACTTTGATCAACATAGCTACTTATGACTAGGCTTAGGCAGTGCTAAGATTTCCTACGATTTTGGCAGCCATTCCATCAGCTTTCCTCAGGCAAAAGAAGCTTGGAATCACAGTCTGGGATGGCACATCAGGGCCAAGTTACATGAGGAGAGAAGAATGAGCTACATCACATAACAAATACCTGTTTGCAAGTATGCCTGAGTAAAATTCAAAGACTATCAGCTTAATTAGTTTTCCACTCTTGCAATGCTTCAGAGCAAAATATTAAGGACAAAAATAGAAAACTAATATAAACTTGGAACTACAAACTGAAGTTTATTTTTAGCCAGACTGTGCTGAGGGAGAAAAGAATTGTGTCCTTATTTCAGCTGCAAATCTAGCATTTTTTCATTATTGAAGGCCACATCTTGAAGAAAAACTATGTTATGGATTTAATTGAAATGTAACCATTGGGCAATTTATCCATATATGTGAGTGTGAGGACACTTTTGTTCAAAGTAATAATATTTCTAGCACTGAGCTCCTTTGTTAGACTATGCGAACGCTATACTGATTTTTTTTCAAAGAGCAGCTAAAGCTAACTCCTCAACTGAGGCTACTAAAAACAAAGCATAGCTTAGTGTAAGAGAAAAATAAGCTGGTTTGTACTAGGTTAAGTATCAGGTGTACCATTTTTCACTCAGTAATGGTTTGGTCAGGGATTTTCCTTTGATAAGCTGAAAATATTTTAAGGGAGAGAAGTACATGCTGTTGTACGGGACCAGCAGCTAGAATGATATGCTGCACCTGCAGGAGAATACAGCTAGCCTGACTTTCAAACTGGATTCCTTTCTAGATTTCTTTTTTGATCTGCTTTCAAAACATGCTAGGAGAGGGTTCATGCTAGGTATTTCTAAAGCTGTACTTGAAAGTTTCTCCCTCTGCACCAGGATCCTTTAAGTTTAATGCACAAAGTGAAACAAAATGTAAGCAAATTGTTCTAAGTGATGAGGCATTTTTATGGGGATACAATGGAAGAAGTTTTTGAGTCAGTAGTATCAGAATTTAAGCGAGCAAATAGAGGGGTGAGGGGGTTTCAAGTCCATGTTCTGCGTGTTCTGAATATTTTTGAAGTTTCTCTTGGCATATCAGCTCCAAAACGGAATTATTTCAGACATTATGGAACTACCTCATTACTTTTCCACAGTTTTTGATCATGTGAGTGATCCCGTTAACTGCACAGAAGTCGAGGAAGCAATTTGTAAAATCAGGATTGACCTGGCTACTTCCTGGCTTTATTAGTAAGAGTTATGAAACAGTTCAGCAATGATCTGAATGAACTGCAGACTCCAGATGTGACTCTCAGAAGGCCACTTCACTTACCTTGTCTGAATATGAAAATTGTTCGTGGTCCCGGTATGTTCATAATCATGGACGGCAGCTGCAAAGATCATTGCTAAAATTTCCAGTTCTGTGAGCCAGTGCTGGTAAATGAAAAACAAATCATAGTCACATTTTCAATAATAGCCTAACTCAGATTAAACCCTACAGTACTAAAAATGTTTTGCATTACCTTCAACTTAACTAAACTTTCCTCTTGTCAGGTGCATGATAACTATATATCCAAAACACTTCAGTTTTATACAATGAAATAAGTCCTTGTACTTACGATTTCTCTGAGACCAAGTTAACATCCTTATGGTCACTAGCAAAGTAAATATTGGCAGCCAAAAATATAAGAAGCTATCAAAAGAATTACACAGTTTACTTTGCAACTGCTTTGAGTATCTCATCTGTTAGCCCACACACGGCACTTGCCAAATTACAGTATATTAATCTAAAAAAACCTTATATGAAGTTTAGGTTATAATTTGCCTTTTAGCAAACCATATATACAGTTAATAATAAATTGAAGGTACAAAACAAGCATTATCTATATTTTATCAGTGTACATAGCACTAAAATGAGGCCCATGGGAGATTTTTCTGTTCTAAATTTTATCATACTTTGTACTGATGGAAAAAAAAAAAGGTGCATAAGGTTATGTGTATACAGTTAGACAGAACAAAAGGTAATGTAGGTCATGTATACAAAATAATGCAGGCCCTGGAGTTTTGAGCCCTTTCATAACTCTTGCTAAATGAAGCTGTTCTGTACTGCTCAGTTTGTAAAATAACCTCTGTTATCTTCTTTCAAGTTCTATTTCTTGAATGATAAAAAGTCCTTGAGGAGAAAATTTACTCCATCTAAAGATGGGGGCAGAAAAATCATATGGTAATTAACCCCCACAGTCACAGGACTGATTAAGTCAAGTGCCAGTCAAGCATTTCCACACATACTTCAGATGTTTTTGGTGCACAAGTAAGCTTCTGTACTAAAGGATCAAAGAACGATCTCAACTTCGTGCACCCGAATATGCACATACGTGTGTATGAATGGATATGAAATGTATAAGCTGTCAGATGCACTACAAGTTGCCAATAGTTGTTATTCTTTCAAAAAAGGAAGGAAACAGTCCAGAGAAACAAGCAATGTGAGAATAATTAAGTAGGTCGTTCAGTGACAAAATAAGGCTGCTGAGGAACAAGTTCTGGCTGTTGGTGAAGCAGCATAGGTTTGGAAAGGTCACAGACAGAGGAATGAGAATGTACTGTAAGCAGTTCTAAAAATGGAAACAATGACCTTCATCATATTGTGTGTCACAAGAAACCAGGCCACGACCAGTCCTGGCTTTCACAACGTTTTCAACATACCGAATAGAACACAGAAATTATTAGCAACGAAAGCTAAACATAAACTTTTCTTTGAGATGCCTTTTCAAAGGTCAGCTTTGGTAGCAAATAAAATAGTTGCTAGACAATGCATTCATCAGCAGAAGAACATTCCTCACAAACAATATCTATGGGCTACACAGAGACTTCATGCATTAATATAGAAGAGCAAGTATTCCACACACACTAGCTGTCCAGTCAAAACTGATATCAGTAATCAAATCAGAGAACCAGAGAACTACTTTAGCTAAAGGATTTCTAAGGAAAAATGGAAAAATTCTTAGAGAGCCAGTTAATAAGTGTGTTTCTAAAAGGGAGAGGGAAAATCGAGTATTTGGGGGTCTGCAAGACTGAGAAGGGCCGAAACCTGCTTCCCTCCTGAAAGATATTACATCTTGTCAGTGTAATAGCTAATATGAATTATATCTTCTATTGAAGTATTATGTATTGCTTACATGTAAATAGATACATTTCAACTTATGAGTTCTGTTTGAAACTATTTTTTTTCACAAGGATGGATTAAAAACTGAGTAAGAAATGGAGTCTCACAATGCACTTATTGGCAGTAAAGACATTTTTTCCTTTACTTTGAGCAATACAGGTACGTGGGAGGAGAAAAGGGATGGTGGGAAGATGATCGATGACTCAAAAGTTCTTTACACGATGTATTCCCTGGGACTTGGATTCTTAAACCTTTATAAAGATGAAAACTTCATAAACGCAAGCTTGAGTTATACATTTCTGTTGCATCATCTGGGATTTAATCTCCTGGGAAGGTTAATAGACTGTCTGCCATCTGTGATATCTAACATTCTAACACACTGATCTGAGGTGGCTGGATCTTCTTTCTTAAGATAGACAGCAACTTTTGAAAAATATAATGATTATTTTATTTCTTTAACAGCAGCTCTGATTATGTGTTATTCTTCACCAGAATCTCTCTAGGGGTTTCTGGAGAAGCATAAGCTCTGATTAGCCAAAGTTTTTTGGCAAATGTGGAAATACGGCTGTTTTCCAGCTTCCTATAAAAGGTACAAAATATATGACCTCAACAGCAGGAATCATGCAAAAGATTTCCTGAACTCCAGCTTTTGGAAACATTTGCTCCAGTATGTGTTTCAGAAATAAACAAGGAAGATAGCAACTCTGAAAGATCTGGAGTCAGTATCAGGTCCTTAAGAAACAATGAAAACACAAAAACTTCAAATTGCAAACCAACCTGCAAAAAAAACCCCACAGGAATTTGGTCTAGAATTGCATCAGATTTACTCTAATCCAGGTATTTATTAGAAATACAGCAGAGTTTTTAAAAAAAGCATTACAATGGCTATGCTCTGAAACCTATTGCCTTGAGAAGAAAACTCCAAATTGTTATTGAGTAGGGTACTGGAGGGTTAACCAGGCAACAGGAAAAAAAATCCAGCAAGTTAAACAGAACATTTTCATGATATTGATGCTTTCTCAAATTGCAAGTGACATTTGGGAGAGAAATACTTTGCAAGCTGCAAAATCACTAGGCCCTCTTTCAAACACTGATTTCCATAAATGTTCCCTCTGCCTGGCAAGTACAACTGTTTGAAGGCGCTCTTGACTAAGTGTTGTCCTAGTTAGATATCTTTCCAAGAACTTTCCAGTATCATAGAACCATAGAATCATAGAATGGCTAGGGTTAGAAGAGACCTTAAAGATCACCCAGTTCCAATCCCCCCTGCTGTGGGCAGGGAAATATCACAATTTGATATCATAATTTGGCAATTAAAATGTGAATTAAACCTGGACTAATTTTATTGAAACATTTTGTAGCAGTGTTGCAACATTAATGAGATTTTGCAGCAGTAAAGTCTAAACTTTTTTGAAAATAGTTGTCCAAATCACATCAAACTCAGAAGGTTAAGATGCTAATACTGTAAACCTCCTGCTGGAAAGGCCTTTCTCACACTCATGTGCCACCCAGTGAAATAGCAGATATTCAAATATGAAACAGATTCCTTCATTCAGTGTTCAGAGATACACAAAATGTCTTTCAAAGCAGTTTAATCAATGGCTAAATGTCCCATAATTACTAGGATAGCTCTGGAAGTTGGAACCTTGTCCTGGGATCACAAGGAAAATCTGAACGCTATTGTCTTTTTTGAAGGGCAGAGGGACACAGACACAATGGGCCAGAGGGATGTTTCTAATGAAACAAAAGCATTTTCCCCCTGTTAAGTTCCTGATCCAGGGGTATACATGCAACAAAGACATAGCTCACATCACTTAACTCTTGCAGTTAATCTTATGGCAGAAGACAAGGGTAGAATAGGAACAACGATCTAATATCTTCAAGAACTTCCTTTTACTAAAATATTATTTTGATAGGTGAACATTATATACAACAACTTTGGTTTGGACCCCTCTTGGCAAGAGCTGTCTAGCCTCTGCTTCAGTCTGTTATGGAAGTCCTTTCCCAAGAAAACCTCTCAATCTGAAAAGGAATCTTGGCCAGCGAAGACTCTGGGCTTCCCTCAAGAAGCAGTATTGGAGTTAAAATACAGCTTTAAACACTTGATACTTAGAAGCGAAATAATTCCTTCAATCAGTAGAACAAAAACGTGCAATGCCTGGGAACCTTTCCTTGCCCACCCTGAAGCCAAAGGCATTTTAAGTGAGAAAAAGCTTAACATAAGTGATTGACTGTCATTTATTGTGTATCTAGGAGCGAAAGCATCCAGAGTCACCTCTAAATTTTTCCTTTCCAAAATCTTCTGGAATGGTTTCATAGGTCTGCAAACAGAAATCAGACACTATTTCTTCCCAGCTGTTTTGTTTGTTGTTTTTTGTTCGCTGGGGTTTTTTTTAAACAACTGTATTCACAGTGAAGACAAATTATCAAAAAGCCACTGACAGCAACATTTTCTTTCAGTCAGTATTTACTTTTGCCTAGTAAGCTGATAACGAGGAGAATTCCACTGCTGGTATTAAATTTAAGGTAAATGTTTAGAAATAACAATGCTTGCACAGATTCATTTCAGTTCTCAAATAAATGATTTAAAATATTGTGATATTTCAAGGCAAATGCAATAGCCTGCCTACTATAGGCACATAGAATATGCAAGAGCACTCCTAAAGATTAAAAACTAAAGGAATAAGCAGTTTCAGGGTTCAAGGCCAGGCTGGATGGGGCTTTGAGCAGCCTGGTCTAGTGGAAGGCGTCCTTGCCCATGGCAGGGCTGTTGGAACTGAGCTGTCTTTGAGGTCCCTCCCAACCCAAGCCATTCCATGATGATGTAATTCTAAGCCTGCACTGATTCAGTACATCTTTCAACAGCCAGGACCTCTGCAGATACTAAAGCTTCCTTGCCTGATCACACCTCCCATGCTCTGATGTGAAAGTAAAAAATTCTCACCTGCCCACTCCTGCAAATCTATCTCATTAAATATGATATAAAATACGTAAATCCAGGCGATGAAAAGCAAAAAGGATTTAAGGATGATTTTTTTCTTCCTCTTTCCCTCTGCATCGAGAGAAGTTCAGCCTGGAAGAACTGTTAAAATGAAATAAAGTTCACAGCCTGAATAGTAGTTTTGAATCTCTCTCTGCAAAATTTTCAGCTGAGCTTTTTCCTTTAGAAAAGACACGTTGTACACATTTATTCAAAACAGCAGAGTCTGAGAAAAGAAGTAAACCGAACTTCACAATACTTCTTACCATGATGCCAGTGTGAATCATTATGTAATGCACAGTTTGAGTAACATCAGCTGCATGGATCAAATTGTGATAGGGATTTTTGTATTTGCTGTAACCAACTTCGAGAGCTTCAGCAAAAGAAATGAGATTGGGAACAGGGATCTACAGAGAAGAAAACATTAAAATAATTGGGTTTTTCCTGCAACAGCTGCAAAGTCAAGCATGCAGTAAATGAATCACAAATAATATACCATAGAATCTAGTGAGCAAACAATAAAAGAAAAATTTAAAATGTAAAGGTCTAATATCATACATGCACCAGTGAGTCTCCACACAATTTCTGTAGAAGTTGTATCTCTCTACATACACCATGCACAAGACACTGCAGGAGCTATCAACCAAATGGTTTTCAAGACATGTCTGTCTGCACCAGGAATGCATAGATTGCACATTTAATACAGGCATGACAGACAGGAGTCTAACAATAGGATTATCTCCTTTTCTTCGCCAGTTTTACCTTGCTTGAGACAAGGTTTGCTTTAATCTCATAGTATGACTTTCTTTCCTCCGTGCAATGTGTGAAGTACAGGTACTATCTGGTCCCACTTATTTCTGCATTGTGCTGGTTTTGGCAGGGACAGAGTTAATTTTCTTCATAGTAGCTGGTGCGGGTCAATGTTTTGGATTTGTGGTGTAAACAGAGCTGATAACTCCAGGATGTTTTAGTTACTGCTGAGCAGCGATTACAGAGTCAAGGCCTTTTCTGCTCCCCATCCCACCCAGCCCTGGGCAGCCTGGGGTGCACGAGAAGTTGGGAAGGGGCACAGCCGGCACAGCTGGCCCTGCTGGCCCAGGGGACAACGCTCCGTACGGCCTCGGGGTCAGCAACACCAGGCTGGGGGAGCCTGGCTGGGGGGCGGCTGCCTGGGGCCTGCCTGGGCACCGCTCAGCTGCTGCTGAGCAATTGTTTGCATTTGCATCATTTCTTCTTGGGTTTTATTTCTCTCTTAGATATTAATTTTCTATATTATTATTATCACCATCATTATTAAACTGTACATATCTCAACCCACAAGTTTTCTCACTTTTACGCCTCCAATTCTCTTCCCCCCATCCTGCTGGGGAGAGGAGTGAGCATGTGAGTGACTGTGTGGTGCTTATTTGCTGCCTGGGGATAAACCACATCACCCAATTAATGAAATTACATTTCCCTTAATAATTTCTTCTTCATTTAAAAACCCTGCAATGTAAACAATGGGACTGAGAATGGGCTTAAACCCACTCTGCCGTTGTGTACTTCATGTCTGTGTTATAATGGCAGCCCTGGTGTGGTTCTGACTTCAAGCACATAAAGCCTGTTGGAAAAAGCTGGGTTACCAGCCTAATATTAAAATATTCAAAAAACTTCAGGGTGAGACAGCCTCTTCAAAAGGAACACAGAGTTTTCTCAGTGAAGAGATTTTGAAACTTTCGAAAACTTTCATTTGGTACTAAAATAACCATAAATTTATCATTTTGATCAGTTTTTTATCTCAGCCTTTCAAAGTTGGCTATAAGGACTCTATATTGTATTGCAAAACCCTACAAACACCTTGGAAAAGCAATTTTTCTCTTTATATATCCCCCTAGGCTGTTTAGGAGAGGAAGGTTCAGCTGAAGCCCCTGCACAGTGGTGATCAACATAGTATGATCTAGACCATGAAAAAAGTATTTAGGACTAACGACAGTTTTCTGCCCTGCTAGCAACCTTTGGTCCATAAAGCTGGGACACTGATTCAGACCTGCTGAGTAAATAGTCTGTGTACACAATCTATTTATGTGACACAAATGACACGACAAGGGTATACATAGCTTTCTATTTCTTGGGTTGCAGAAAAATTTGCATGTTCTGGCTGAAGTTTCATTTGGTAGAACTATTGGCATATTACAATATTTCATTTGCCACATTCTTTGCAATTCTACACTGCATTGTACAATAAAAAAAAAAAAACATTTCTATGTTGGCTTTCTTGTATTTTAAATTTGACACATGTATTTTTGCATACATATTTTTATTTGTGGTTAGTTCCTGACCTTGAAACGGTTCAAAAGGTCATATCGGGTTAACAGCTCATACATCATAAATTTCAGACTGTGCTCTCCACTCGCTTCATTTAGGGCAAATACGTCAAAAGACCACTTATCGACATCCTGTAGGTGAGGGAAAAAGAAAAAACCCAACAAACAAACAAGAAAACCCAATACATTTCCATCCATTTAGCTAGGTTTCCATTTAATCACTGGAAAAGACACTTTGGAGTTTTTTAGAGGGAAGAGGGAGAGTTTGGTGGTTTTACTGTCCAACTCTTTCAAACTCCTAATGTAGATAAGACATTAATGGCTACTTCAATATTAACTATGAAAACAATTGTGTCAGTTATGAATGAAATACTTGCAACATGACCGAGGCAACTTTGCATGCTTTGCAGCAAAGGTCTTAATCTTTCACGTTTAACTTTCTCAGTACTTTCTTGTCTATAGAAGCTTATGGAGCTGATCTGAATAGCATCCTTCAAACAGGCTATTATGCAATGTCACTAACACTGATGTCACTAACCATAAAGCAATTTAAGAATAATATAACAGTGTTTGGCTTTCAGGGAGAAAGTTGAGGTACTTCATTTTCACGAAATACCAGTTTTTCATTGCATTCATAGACATAGGAACTCAGCTTACTATAAAAGATCATATTTTGGCTGAACGAGAGTAATACCTTAAATTTACAGCAAATACTGTACTTGTTCCATAAGCTTCAGCTTCTTTTGTTAGCTCTATCCCAATACTATCTCCTTTTTCTTTCCTAAAAAGGAAACAAATGCTGCTGTCTGAGACGCTGATTACGATACCACTGGGAGCTGATAAAACGGTCTCACATTTCTATAAGAATTTCTATACAAATTTCATTCTATTGCTCTAATATGGTCTAAATCAAATCAGAATTAATCAGAAACATATGTTATTTTTGAATTTTAACTATTATTTTCTCTGTTCTGTGTGCTCAGTTCGGTAGTACTAACTATGGCTAGGGTATGTTCAGTAGAAAAATATTCATCTGACCCTAAAAGTCACTAAACATAAGTGCAAATGCATTCAAATTCCACAAACATTAAACTTCTTTCACCTTAAATGTGACTATCACTTCTGCTGGATAAGCCAAACCAACCATGCTTGAAGTTTTTCGGTACATCCTAAAAGAACAAATAAAATATTAAGGAATAGTACTCCTTTAAAAACATAATGTAACAATTTATCTTTTTTTAATTTGTCTTTCACAGTTTGTGAAATAACATGAATCGATGTAAGGGTCTGACCCCAAAGATCTATGAAATCTTTTATGAAGTTATGAGAAAAGCCCCTTTGCAGGTATATTACTCTTTAATATTAGAACAGTCTTTGGTACAATTTAGCGTAGAAGTTACAAAGCCATTTAGTTCGCCCCCAGAATTTTCCAAGGCTTAGGAGATTTTACAAATTCAGAGGTTTAATCTGGAATTCTGTATAGAAAAATAGAGTGGCTGCAGAAATTGAAGCATAAATTCTGGCTCAAAGATTTGCTTCAGGTTCATCCCACCATTTAAAGGATCTTCATAGGTAGATACTGTGGTTAAATGCAGTACTTGCTGTAACAAGAAAACAGAGCTCTCACCTTTCTACAAAAATCCCAGCCTGTACAGCGTGCACAATGCTCCGGAATTTGGGCTTTTCCTCAGGTCTCCTCTTCACTATTCCCATTTCTCTCGTGAATGTAGAAGCTAACCAGTCCCGCACTTCCAGCGGGACCGAATCCGACTGGATGTCAGAGAGTTCATCTTCAGTGTCCAAAAGTTTCCTACAAAAAAATTAGTACAAGGTAACCAACAAGACCTCAGACCTAACAAGAAGAGTACTGATGGGTGAGCAGCCAACAAAACTTGATTTAAGAGGAGCTGAGGTTGACTGTAGAACCGATTCAGCACATCACTAAATGTCTTCTCTGACAGACGGACTGAGACCAAGGGGAAGCTGTGCACAGCAGATATCGTCTCTCTCTCCCACTGCTCATGTTCCAGAAGGTAAAAGAAATAAACTGCAAGTTTTCAACTGAAGACAAGAAAAGATTTTTCTACTAAGTTGTCAGAGCTGTGGTGGATTGAAGTGTAATCAATGAGCTATAAAATCCCAAGAAGACACCTAAAACAGTAACTGACAGAAATGTCAGCAGGGTTGCTGCTGTAACTGAGAACACCATTGGTCTATTGACCTGCCCCCCAAAATGGTGCAAGAAGTGTTTTGATACGTACATGCAAAAGTAAATAATGCTAAATAGCAATGATGTGGTGAATGCATGTCAATGAACGCCCTGTACACGTGCTCATCATGCTATTCCAGCACAACAAAAGCATTAAAGAGAATGAATTCTTTTATTGAAGAGAATTAATTCCTTCTATGTAGAGATCTGTATTTCTATTGAAGACAAGGTAACAAAGTCATAGCAGTAAAAATATTATACAAGATTGGATTGCAAGTCAGCTTTCACAGTTGTTAGCAGTTCAAAAAGCTAGAAAAGTTATATATAGCTCTTGCAAACTAGAAGAAGTATTAAAAAGAAACTTCACTTCAACAAAAGTGAATTAGAGGTCATCAGTTTATTTAGAAGAAACATGTAACTAAATATTCTCTTTAAACACACTCAACGCTTCCATTCCACACTTCTATAAATCTTTTTCTTGCAGTTATTTGCCCTTATCTCTCAGACTGCTGGGGTTTCCAGGAACCAAATCCCTTATTTAGTCAGATATCAAGTTCTCCTTCATTCAATTATGCAAGAAACCCCAGAGTTAGGATGACCTGATTACATGCAAAGCATGCCACCCTTTCAAAATATTGTCTTGAAAGCGGTACCAATTGAATCCCAGGCATTATTTGATTACATAGATCTGTTTCTCTAGTGCTGCCTTTCTGAAACATGGACAATTAAGGAAAGCCTGAGTATGGTATAGTTCAAGAGAATCCCCACACAAATTTAATACTATCTGAGAGATTATAGGAAGATGCCTAATAGGAAGCATGTTTTAAGAATCATATAAATTATTGGTGAACAGCGAGCATAGTTTATTTGTGCTCAGTTTCAGCATGGCTCATCTGGCTGACAGTATATTTTGTGAGATTTTTCACCTGGGGTAAAAAAAATTAAAATGCACCCCTCATCCTTCCCCAGTTTACTGAAAGAACAGCAGAAGCATTCCTATTTTTCAGAGGCATAGAATTATCAGACTAGGAAGGCTCTTTAACATGGAGCACAAGAAGAGCAGAATGAACAAGAATTATGAAATTTTCTGACAGTGGGACGACAGCCAAAAATCAGAAACTTAATTTGGAAGAGCAGGACTTGTGTGGAGGAAAGGATTTGAGCAAGTTATCTTGCAAAGCTGAACCACGGCTGAGACTGGGCATAGGTCAAAGGCTACGAACTGGCTTTATTTCCTAAACTAAAACCTATGTTATAGTCCACTTAAATCCATACTAGTCTGTTATCAAATATCCCTGGAGAAATCAATACATTTATATTTCTGAAGAATATTTGACATTTGATATATTTTTAGTATAATAAGGAAAAAACCTTATAATCCCTAAAACATGTTTTTGTAACTATTCCAACTGTTACTCAAATGAGATGAAAATGGTCCTGCAATTAGAGGACTACAGGCATTGGGCTGCCTCAGAGCACGCAGCCGGGATATTCCACATCACCTGTGGGGCAGGAAGCAGAGCTCTACATCAGTCTGCTATAATTGGATGCAGAGCTAAATTTGGGATCAAGCCCTGAGCTCTGCAGATATGAGCCACTGGAGTACAAATTAAGACTAGCAAGACACACTGCAGTCTCTCTAATCTTTTTAACCATTCATCTGTACAGTAGGAGGACGATTCAGTCTGGAAATGACAGTAGCAGGAGTTACTTCATGAAGACAGAACAGAGAAAATAGTATTTGAAATAAGTGTTCATTTGATCCATAATTTTCATGAGGCCACTGCTCTCTGATAAGAGATGACTGAACATGCCAGGGAGGAGAGAGTTTCAATGGCTCTGCTTCTAACTTAAATAACTAGGAAAGCAACTGCAAAACATAATTAATTTGCGAGCACAAAATCTTACAGATCCCTCAACACGTAAGATTCATAACTTGAAACAACATTTAAGGAGAGGAAACAAGGGCTAGTCATTCATCTCACTCCAACCCATTCTAGCACTCTATGCCTTTAAAAAAAAAAAAAAGAGGATGAAGACCAAATAATATCAAAAGACAGGTTCACAACAAAGGCACACAGTCAAAGCACTGAACTTCCTATGAAATATTACGGGGACTTTTGCAAGATTTTGCAATCCATCTTGTAATTGCAAATTGCAAAACAGAATTTTTAAACTGTAATTTTGTGACATTTCTAAACATGCAAAATGCCACACAGGTTCAAAAATGTCATTGGACAAATGAATGAACATGTGACTATAGCTGTCAAACACACGGCTAGAACTTCTGGCTTAGCAAATATTTGGAATGGAGTGAATGCAAGGCCCATAGCCTCATCCTCCAAATCAACCAACCTGAACATCAGGGACTGTAGGCATTTTAAAGCCAGATAGATGTCCCACAGTCAGTCTTAAAGTCAAACTCTACTGAGATAAACTTCATTCATCTGGGAGGCATGAACTCAAATATCCCAATTGAATTAAATAAATATATATACTAAGAGATGCCAAGGCACACACTTTAATTTTTCTTCCATAAAGCTAAGGAACACCCAAAAATGCTAAAAAACAAAACAACAAAAAGAGTTCTAACAAAATGTGCCACAGAAAATATTTCTTTTTTCAACACAAAGCCAGAATTTCGGGGTTACATACATTTATTTTGCTCATATATCATTAGCTTGTTAAGTAGATGCAATACGAGGAAGAGAGATGCGTGGGAAGGAGAGGGGGAGGCTTGGGTTATTTAATTCTATTCATTCCATGAGCAGAACTTTCATTGACAGTTGTGGGAATAAGTAAGACATGGCCCATGGCTTTTCAGCTTAGCAATCAATTAATATTGCAGTCATAGTAACTAATAACCTGATCTTCTTGTCACAGTACTGTGTTTTTTTGCCAAGAATAATTTTTCAAAATTCAAGTAGTGATAATTTCTAGCTCTCTTTTCATTTAATCAGAATTTTAAATATAGTAATGCACTAGTCAGAAGTATATTTCTTTTCCCTTAGGAATATATCAGATGTACTATGGAGGAGAAGAAAGAAAAGAAAATTTTAAAAATTAAAATTAGATAATGGCTATGGGGGAAAAAAATCCATCTTTGTTGATCAGTCATGCCGCCTAACAGAGGTAGTGAAAGATTTCCAGAGGAGAGATTGAGAAGGTGGTATTAGCTCTTTGCCAATTAGTGAATTAATCAAGCCGTTAAGAGTGAATTAAAGAAAGTCCTCTTCTAGATCTAGAATGCAGAAGAATTTACAGTCTAAATACTCAGTTCACATTTTTACAATTATTTAGTTCTATTATCTCACTATCTTCCTGAATAAGCATGAATCAATATATTCAGTCAATATTTCCATCCTCTATAGTACATCACAATTTCCACTAACATCCACTAAAAGTTTCTCTTGATTCCCACGAAGGATAAACAAATTGCAAAAATGAATGAGGGGCATTTTCAGTACATAAAGGTCTTTCTAAAGGAAATGATGAATTTACCAACATGTTGTACTAATAAAATTAGCACATTCTTAGAAGAATTGTCCTCATATGAAGAATTACCAATTAACGAAATAAATGGGAAATAATGTGGAATGAGTACAGGTATTATGACAGAAGGTAATGTAGGAAGGCCCATTGTTACTGGAAATGTTCACTTGTTGATATGCACTGCCTATTCAGAAATGCAGAGGTATATACCAAAGGACAACAACAACTTAAGATTCAGCTCAGGATACTCATGACTAAAAGATATCATTTTTCAGAGTACAGCTGTGAGCCAGTGTCTTTTCTCTTTTCTGTTTTCCCCTTCCCTTCCCTTCCCTTCCCTTCCCTTCCCTTCCCTATGGTATTCTGGGTGTTCTATAAGGCAGGGACTAATTCAGGGCATGACTTAGAAATAAATTAGCAGTAAAAACTTTGAAACAGAAAAATTCAATATCTTTGGAAAAGGAATGCTGGACATTTATTAAATACCCTAACTGAACTGAAAAGCTTTGGTCAGAACATAATAGATTTTCAGTGATTTTAAATGCTTTTTTTTATATATAACTTGAATGCTCTTGCAAGCTTTCCTCTCAGAAAAAAAAAACCTAAAAACCAAAACCAAACCACGTTAGCTTAGTACAAAACATTTCAAAGGCTTATTTTAAGCTTTTATAAGGGTGGAATGTACTGAATTAATCTCAGCACAATAAGCTTTTTCTCAATAGCAGCTTTTGCAAAAGTATCAATTGTAGATTCCCTTAATGGATAAACTGAATTATTTACTTCAAATGGTACATTTGTTTCTGACAAATTCAGGGGAAGCACATTTAACCATGGGCTGGCTATGGAGGACAGCAATACACGCTCAGCAACCTTCATGCTTAAATAATTGCCACTTGAAATCTCTCCCCTGCTAAGCCAGCTCAGAGAGGAATCACAAAGACCATACTCTTCATGTGGCAAATAATTACCAAATAGAGCAGCCCATTCCACCTGTTTTATTCTTGGCATTAGGCAGATTATGTTCTTTAATATTCATAGATTTTTCCCAAAAAGGTAATTTTCAGGAGAAATATGTTCTAGATCTTTAAAAATAAATTACATCATTGACTGAATAGCCCGCTGTTCCATGAATGTATAAATGAACTAATTAATCTGTCTTTTCAGGTTGAGACTGAGAATAAATATTTTTTAAAGTTTTAAAAAATATGTCTTACGTCAAATATCTTTGAAGTAAGAAAATTTAACTTTCTCAACCCTTGCACCATCAAAGACATTTTTCTGGTGTGACCATCTCTGCTGGTGCCCCTGCAGAGATGTTGGTGTCTGAACTGGCACAATTTCTACCACAACCAGAGCCTGACAGCCAGTGCAACTCTGTGACTCACAAAGTCAGCTCCAGCTGGTGTGCTACAGGTGAGAACAGAGTGCCAATGGTCCTGCAATGCCAAGGAACAGTTTCCTGCTGTGAGATGCTCAGCAGCAACTCATGGGGTGCTAGCTCAGAGCCTTGCAACACTGATACTAAAATACAGCTCATGAAAATTTTATATTATAAGAAACATAAAAGGTGGAACCTTCACTGACTTTGGCTCTCATGTAAAATAGGAAGCTGCTAAATGTATATTGATGGCTAGAAGACAGTGAAAGAAAGCACAGGGTTACCAAGTATCATCACAGTTTATTATTTTTTGAGATATTAATTCCTAGCCTACGATGGAGTAGCTGCCACGGACCTGGATTCTGTTGCAGTACTGAAGAACTTGAAGATACCAGGGAACAGCCTTGTCCAGCTTGCAAACATAACCCAAACTGCATACTGAAAGCTGCCCAAGAACAGGCTACACTGCCCATTCTTCACCTCAGAATCTCCTGGAAACGGCAGAATTTCATTAAGTTGTTGGGCTGTTGCTAAGCTCCATTCCCTCTTCCACAACACACAGCTCTGGGAGCACCAGCACCCAGTCAAGCATTTGTTCCCTTGTGCTTCCTTGAACCTCACGTGGCAAAGATGCACACACGCATGTTCCTGTCACAGATATTTCCATGGTGCGCTTGAAGGGTCACACAGATGTTTGGTGAGGTGAAATGACAAAACTCTTTGTCTTGCAATTTAATCTATTTCCTTTTCGTCCAAAATTTGAGGATGTGTTTGTCCCTGTTTAAGTCCCAAAACCACAAAAAAATATTTGGAGCGTTGCTGGAGTAGTACAATGGAAATTCAGTGTAGTCCAAGGTGTTTATTACAACAGCAGGCACAAAGTTCAGGTTTAATGACCTCCTTTTTAGCTAACATTATACATATCACAGTGTGTACTTTTTTTCTAAATAAGAGCTTTTTATCAAGAAGAACTGTGTTTGCCATTGTAGTGTCACTGAAATACATCACTATTTCCAGAGCTCTCACGCAAATATATATTTCTACAATGTCACCCTTAATGACATTTCCTTTCTCTTCATGAACCTGTGTTTGTTATTTTGCTTTGTCGAATCAAAAATGCTCAAAAAACCTGCCAGCTATATAATGCAGAGCTACTTCATGCATTACTGAAATGCAGTCTCTTCTAAGTCAAAAGTTCTCAAGAGGTTAAAGCCTTATTAAAAGTGCATTGTACAGCCCAAAACAAACAAAACCCCTGTATGGAACCGCAACTGCACAAATAAATATCCTCCTGAAATCAAGTATATTTTCTAAAACATAATTGGAATAAACTATTCCAATTTTACTTAGAACAACAAAAAATATTCTCCACAGCAAGTTGTTTATTATTATTATTACTATTATTATTGTTGGTTTTTATTATTATTATTATTATTATTATTATTATTATTAATTAGATTTGGAATACATTTTTTTCCTTTCATCTTCTAATTTCCATCTAGATTTTATTTGGCTTATTTTCTTTTCAGTTAGCGTGAATGAAAAGCTGCATTTACAAGGAAAGGAACAGCTGTCATGACTGAATTATCAGGCTGTATTTATTTCCTGTTTGACTCTAAATATCCTTCTTCCATTGCCTTGAGCCAAGTGGCAGGTACTAATGGAGAAAACTCTGCAAGATTTGTCAGAATTATTTATAACACCTATTGAGTAAGTTTGAACTTCTTCCACAGAGCAGATCCGCTGAGGGGCTGGAACTGTGAGAGTTTCACTGCTTGTTTTCAGCTGATGGTGAACCTCTGCTCCAGCTACCAGAGTGCTGGATCTCTCTCACAGAAGAGTTTAGTGCAGCACTGAAAGATGCAGCAGTCCAAAAAAGAGCTCGTTAAACAAGCTTATTGAGTGACATGGGGCCGCAGATAATGAAGCTCATAGGAAAGCAGCACTTACTTAATGCCTGATGTCTGTGCTTTCCAACCTTCCATTAGCTCAGAACCTTTTATAGAAAAATTATTATATATGTCATATATTATATGACAGTCACTGCCCCAAGCCAATTTTTCCTCATTTTGGAAGGTTATCCCTACTGCCTATCCCTGTTTCTAAGAAGACTACTCCGAGAACTTCATAAATAAAATCTGTTGTGTTGTTTCTCTGCTTTTGCCCTAACCCAGCTCCATATAGTTCTGGAAAGCTCAAGAATGGAAATGAGTATGTGCAAATAGTTACAAAAAATGCTCAGATAAATGGCGACAGTGCAGAGAAACACCGGAGCAAACAAAGGGAAAGTCAGAGGACCTGAAAAAAACATTTCATCCTCTGCTAAAGGGTGTGAATTCTACAGGTATTTGCAGCTGACTGTTGCACTTTAAATAAAGATCCAATATGCCATCAACTTACATGTTTGAATGTTCTTCTACGTGCACACACAACTTTATAACATGATACAGGCTTTTCAAGAAACTCAAATGCAGTAATGGTATACCGGGAGAAAAAATGGGCATCTGCTACTGGAAGAAATTGGAACTGCTCACTGAAAAAAACCTCAGGCTTATAAAGAGAAAAGTGGTTTTTCCAGAATAATGCCAGTGATTTAATTTTTAAGTAGCACAAATGATTTCCTGGAGCTGTGGAACAGACCAGGTTCCTCCTTGATCCTTGGCTACATTGTTGACCACGTTCTGTGAGATATGCCATACTTGGATCTCTTTATTGACCTTAGTTTTGATTTCTTCTTTTTGCTTTTTTCTTCTCTGTGCCTGTGAAGAATTGCAGAAGGTCCTTCTGCAATAGGTGAGAGACCACTGTGGGACCATTTTATTATCCTGTTTCATAGGATATATATCATAACAGAAAGATGAGTTAAGAGGATTCAAGTAACGAACCCTCTTTGTTGCTATTCCTAATCTGTAGAATGCTATTCCTGTCTGTAGAGACATTTAAAAGACCTTTCCCTCAGCTGATATTGAGCTCTGTCGCCCAGAAAAGAGAGGAAGAAGAGAACACCACAGACAGGAATCAATTTGAGATTGCTGGTTGAAGCTGAGGTCTTCCTCTGCTTGGACAAGCAATGGGTCAGTAAATTCATCAGGACAAAATCCAGGGATCAAGACTGGGCTTAAAATAGAAAGCATGGGTGTTTTCATGTGAGTTGCAGACACTGACTGAACTGAAATTCATATGTAAGAAACTTACTGAAGCTATTTGAACTTTGTGTTGTATAAAACTGCATGTTCAGGCTCAGCAGAAACGGGCAATTTTGCTTACGATCTAAACTATTATTTCTAATCTACTAATGAGTGCAATTAACTCAGCTCCAGACTTCCACAGAAGTAGCTCTTTGCAAGACCAAGAACCTGTATTCCTTGGTGGGAACAAGGACAAATGCAACCACACAAGCTAACTCAGCCTCCATTGGTGTTTGACTCAATGACACACTGCTTTGTTCCTCAAGGACTGGCTTCCCAGGAACTCGAGAGACTAATACAAACTTCTCTGGGTGTTTATATTTTTGAGTGCAGACTTAGACTACAGAATACTGGTCATGCTCTTTAAAACGTGACTATCTCTGCAGCTTGCCATGGAAAAGAGTCTACTATGAAAGTACCAGTGGCAACCATGGTGTTTCTCAGCCTCACAATAAATATCTCAGTTTACAATTGTTTTTAATGAAGAAGTGTCAATATTTAAAATAGAACCATACATAATATTGTCCAAATAAGATGTGGAGGCTCAGTCTCTATTTTAAGGATAAATTTAACACAAAGACCACCAGGTTAAAAAAACACATCATACTGATTCTGAATTTCATGGAGACTGCATTAGTCCAAGGAAGAGAAATTAAAAACAAAATCAAATACTGTAAACCAAAATGAACAATATGGAGGTACAACACTGAAGTACAAACCACTAAAATTAAAAGAATAAGAGTAGAAGAGTAGGTTTCATTATAGTCTCACTTTTAAATATTACTTAAAGCATAATTTGATTTATATGTCTACATACATATATTTCAGAAATATAGCTATAGGTATGGAAAGATATACATAAAATATATGTTTAATACATGTTTATATAAGGAATGCTACCAAAATTTGGTAGGCCTACAAACTCTAAGGTTGCTCTGGTGAAATCAAGTATGCAAAAAATAAGAGCAAAACAAGATACCTGTCTCGAGTATATCCTGATTTAGTACAGTGAAAAATCAAAATATTTTGTAAAATATTGGATGAAATAAATCAATATTATTAAACATGTTTGTGCAATGAGCTACAGAAGAGCAAAAATTTATTGATATGCTGAAGTGGAACTTTTGAAAATAGTCACTATTAGCAGGTCACAGTGGCCCTAGGATTAACAAAATAACCTGAGAACGATGAAAATCTTGCAAATCACTATAAAATTACATATGTTTGTTTTCTTTTGGGCAGTTTAGTAATCTTGCTGTCAGTTCTACGAGGGAAATTAGCTTACTCAAAGATTTGCTTTCAGCAAAAACAATGCACCTGTTGCTGCCAGAGCCTATGCATTTTCAGTGGTACCAGTTTTCTCCGTGCATGAAATGTCTGCTATTTGTCTTGATATTCCCACACAGAGCCACAAAGACTGGATTCCTCATTGCAACACTACTATTCACTTCCACAGAAGCCACCTCAGTTTAGAAACTAAGTGAATCTCAATTTGTTTTCCTGGTCCTGGTGCTGCTATTTAGAAAGAGCTATGAACACAACACTCATTTAATCCCAGTGTTTGGGAGGTGCATGGGGAGTAATCAGTGGTTTATCCCTGAAGCAGTGCTTCAAGCACTGTATCAGCTATGTAGGTTTGCAAGGGGAGGGGAGGACATACACCACAAAGAGTGTGTTAGGTCCATGAAATAATTCTTCGGTGTAGAACTGAGACATACGCTGCACGCTCCAGCGGTACTGAGGAAGTTTTGGCAGACATCTTTACAAGACCATTCTGCTTAGAAAAAGCTTAGAAAGGCCAGCGTGCAGAAGGAAAAACAGTAAGTTAGCTAGCTAATTTCAATACAGTGCATATCTTAAAATTCTTTCAAGAACCCAAATACTTAGAACTTCTATTTTAATTGGAATTAACCCACATGATTGCCAGTAATACTGCCAACAATAAACAGAAACTAAGCATCAAACATTATAAAATAAATCACAGCTTTTCATTCATTTGTGTATTTACTGACCAGATATTCTGACTCATTTCTGTGAGCATTTCTTTCCAGCCAAGTTACATCTGACCTTTGGAATCTTACTTGCTTTAACCTTGCCACTAAAAGACCCAAGAGCCACATATGCTTCTTCTAATGAGCACAGATCTTCAGCTCATGCCAGTCACAACTGCATGCAAAGACCAAATTTCTAAAACACAATTTGCAACATTCTTTCCATTTTTTTTTCCCCTCAGACTTACCTGGTTTCATCAATATAAACTGCCTCCAGCACAGATGCTGCATATTCGATATTCTTTTTTAAATCCACCACATTAATGTCACCCTTCTCTAGCTGCTTCACCAAGCATCTTAATCTGTGAAAAAAAAAATAAATAAAAACATCAGTGCAATAATTCTATCAAATTTGAGTGATTTCATTTTCTAATTGAAACATTGGAACCAACACGACAATGTAGAGGCAGGGACCATCACTCCATCTCTTGTCTTCTTTTAAGAAAATCTGGCTTTAGAATGCATTTAACAATGACTGGTTTTATGTTTTCATAGCTTGCTAAATTTGTAAGCTGTACTAAAAAATGGCTTATACATTCCAGAAAGTCAGAGAGGACTTATTAACCATCACCAAAGCAATTTCCTATTCATTTGTGACATTACTATTATGCCTCAGTCTCTAATTTTTTTAAATAAAAAATAAAACTTTGTGTGTTGTCTGGCCATAATTTTTCCATGCTTAGGTGATTAATTATATTTTTTTTAATATCCATGGTATACTGATTTTGCTTCACTTAAATGTCTTTAATTTTTATTGAGGCCTACAGTATGTTTTTGCTGCAGAATTTGTATTCTTATTAATGTGAGCTAATATGGAGTCTGTTTTTACTGTGCTTATAGAAAATTCATCATTATGCCAGAGGAAAGGCAGTGCCTATGGCAGTAGAAAAATCCAAATTTTCCCAAGTGTGCTTCCAACTTTTAGTTTTGAGAACTTTGTTTTAGAGTACAAACACGGATACACCCAAAGGGGATTTTGCAATGCATCAGCTCATGTCTCTGCAGCAATGCACTTACACAGACAAACTCCTTGAATACCAGATTTTTCCTGAACTCTGCTGACAAGAACACTTCTGCTCAATTTAACCATACAGAGTAGACAAAGCACTGGAGTGAAATGAAAACCTTATCAGTAACAGTGCAGAGCTGAGACTAAATGGATGCTTAAAGTATAGGTATTTTCCTTCTTTCTGTGCTTTATCTCTCAGTAGAAATAATCTGCAGTTTTGCATCATGTAAGATAAAGATTTCTGTAATTAAAGATATATCATTATTGTAACAACTTTCATTAAATAATATTTTTTATGTGCATGAAAAACTTGTGAAACAATCATTTAGATAAAAAGTGCATTGAAATTGAGTCAGCACTAAGATGACTACTTTCAGAAAAAGATCATATTTATGACATGAACGTGCATACATAAAATACGCAAATGTTACATGAAGAGGAGACTGAGGGGAGACCTCACTGCAGTTACAACTTCCTCATGAGGGGAAGAGGAGGGGCAGGAACTGATCTCTCCTCTGTGGTGACCAATGACAGGACTCGAGGGAATGGCCTGAAGCTGAGTCAGGGAGGTTTAGGCTGGATATTAGGAAAAGGTTCTTAAACCAGAGAGCGTCTGGGCACTGGAGCAGGCTCCCCAGGGAAGTGGTCACAGCACCAATCCTGACAGAGTCCAACAAGTGTTTGGACAATGCTCTCAGGCACATAGTGTGACTCTTGGGCATGTCCTGTGCAGGGCCAGGAGTTGGACTCGATGACCTTTGTGGGTCCTTTCCAACTCAGCTTATCCTGTGACTCTGTGATAATAATATCTTTTATACATACATACTATATATAATTTTCATTGAGCGCATACAATATTTGATTGGACCTAATTAAAATGTGTAAATTAGAACAATACAGTGATATTCGAAAAAAATTCATGAACTTGGAAAGTACTGTTCTGTCATAAAACCACTTCCATGTTTTTCTTCACATTTCTTTGGCCTAAGTACAATTATGTTCAAGCATGTAAGGATAATTTTAGCAAATGGAGTTTTAAGACCAACCTCCTCAGTTCTCTAAAGCCTTAATTCAATTCAAATTAGCCTAGAACATGCAACAAATAATGCTCTTAGCATATTTACTTGGTATTTTACACAGTGCATCGCGTATCAATGGAATGGAAAACGTAGTGTTAAAAAATTTTCTCAGAGAAATGAAGTGGGCAGATGAAATACTCCGGGAGCTCATCTCCTACACAGAAATAACCACATGCATGGGAGACATTTCCAGTGCATAACTTCTTCCACTTCAGAGGTACCTGTAGACTGAGGAAGGTTATTCATAGACGTCTCCCAGAACCCAGCACACAGACTGCAACTCTCCTGCGACGTGTGCTCCTCGGTACTGCACACAAGCACACGCACAGCCCCTCCTGAGCGCCAGTGCCAAAATGCCCAGGTGGGTCTGGCAGCACCAGCGCCACTGCTTGCAAAATAGCTGTAGGGTGTTTCTGTCACTTCCACTGTTCCCTCCATATTTGACTGAGCACATCCCCAAATCACACTTTCCGAAGTGGGAGCATAAATAAATTTGAAAACTTGTTTTCAAATATAGAAAAATATAACAAAATAAATTTGTAACACTGCGCAGCAGGGGGCCAGGCGCTGGTAGAAAAATACCAGCTTAAAGCAGCTTCAAATCCTGCCATTTCCAGTGGTTCCATACTATCTGAGGAGATGGATCAGATGACAGGTATTTGGAATAATTTTTATGTTGGCAGGTGGAAGTGAGTCCCTGGGGGACCCTTTTAGCTGCAGTGATCTGGCAGCATCTCGCCGCATAGGTGACAGTCAGCAGGTGTGACTTGCCCTGTGGGTATAGTTCATGCTCTGGCAGGAATGCAGAACACAGTAACAGACTCTGGATGGTTTGGAAACACTGCTCAGGCAAATTTAAAGTGATTCTGAAGATGCTGCAGATTCACAGAAGAACACAAGTGACCTTATCTCATGCATCACTCTTTGTGAAGATGTCAAGAGTCCTTAGCTGACCCAGTGCAGATCTGCCATAGAATCAAGGGATAATTTGGTTGGAAGGGACCTCCACCTGATACAAGCTCTTGCTCGAGACAGGGCTAACGGCAAAGACAGGTATAACTTCAAAGTTAGGTAAAATTACTCACAGGTATTTCTATTCTATTTCAAAAACTCTTGGGACAACCAGTTTCAGTGGCCAATCAGCCTCATGGTGCATGATGTTTTCACAATACCTAACTGGAATGTCCTTTGTGGCAACCTGTGTGCCCAAACTTTGCTGTGCAGTTCCAAGAAAAAAATGTCTCTGTCTATGGCACAACTTCCCACTACAAAGCTGGACAAGGCAGTAAAATCCTTCCATATTGCCACTGATCACACACTTGTCATGTGATACTAAAGAAGTCTACCCCAGAAGTTAGAAAAACCGACTTCTGACACAGCAAAATTAGGGTTATAGCAGTATATGAATGGTCTGAAGATATTCAACATCTTCTGAATTAAAGTGAATAGCCACAGAGTTTAGGAGCTGACACTTCAGTAATGAAACTAATAATTTAGCAAAGAATAAACATGTCGATTTATAAGACTAAGCAACAAATGTGAATACACTCACAGCCCACCATTCCACAAGACAAAGAAACTTGTGAAAAGGACAAGGAAAAGTAACAAAAAAGAATGATTGTTCCAGCTGTATTGGGAGGATTTTTATTTGTTTGCTTTCTTTTAATTGTGATTAATTGAAAACAAATATTAGAAATACTTTTTGAAAACTTGAAATGTTACTTAAAACTGGAAGTAATTGTATTACCCTGCCTGTAAACTGTGCTACTAAGAAATAACAGACAGCAAAAAGGAAAAACTGGAGGAGCTATTTTGTGAAAGAGAAGAAAGGACTATTTGAACTGGTTTATGACACAAAGAAAATTGTATCACTAATGTGATATAAAACATGAAAAAAAAGAGGATTCTTTATCTTAGGACACCTGAAAACCGCGTTTTAAAACCAGCAGCCCAAGTTCATAAGGGAGGGACGGACATCTGCAATTGATAAAGGGAGTGGGTGGAGAACCATCTTCTGTCATCTTGGGTAAACGTTATTAACAGTGCCGTGGGATTAAATGCTTTTATGGACAATCCAAATGCACCCTGCTCCCATCTCTCTTCAATGATGTGTCTGTGACGTGACCAGGTCCCGTATTTCCCCAGTCCTCACCTCTCTGTGCAGCTGATGCCGGTGTCCAGCTGTGGGCAAAAAGCTTTGAGGCCCACCCAGCAACACAGGAAAATCAAAGGAAACAAGGGTTTTACTGGGAGATGAAGAAGCATTTCTTGATTAACAATGTCAAAATCACAACTCAATTGTTCCCAGCTTCCTCATTAAAATTCTCCCACGTCCGAACTGAAGTTTTGTTAAATCTACCGTGGCTTTCTGGGGTTATACCAAATTAACTGAGAATAGATTTTGTGATGGTATGAGAGTTCAAAAAGTTTCCCATGGCAGTTTCAGTAACTACAAAAAGGAAAAAGAAGAACAATAAAAATGGTAAGGAATCAGTGATCAAATATGGCTTTCTGCAATGTACTCTTAAGAAAGTCTTCTTGTCTATGGAGCAAAGCAAAGTCCAATGAGAGAAGTACGTTTGAAAATACTGAATAATTGTCCAAAACACAGGCTGAAGTGCTAAAAAAGAAAGGTACAGGGGTGGGATTACTTAAGAAAGGAGATTTTAAAGTAGAGAGGCAGACTAGTTGGACAATTTCAATTTCAGATTAAATTTAGAAAAACTATCACTTTTATTTCCAAGGTAAAATAAATTACTAGTAGTCACTGAGAATAAATCAGAGTTAAAGACACCGTTTAAGAGTCTTTAAGAACCAGAAGAGGAAAATTCAGCCTGTAGTAAACTTCTGAACTTGAGGAAAAAAAAGACCCTCTGCCTGTTTTCTCTAAACTGTCTTTATTTGCCACGTAAGTCTCCCCGCCACTGAGCATTGCAAAGATGCAGCTTTCTAACTTACACATCTGGACTTCACTTAAAACTGTTTTGGAAACTTTGAACAAAAAAAGCGCTGGCTTTTACCACAGATCCTATTAAAGGGGAAGTGAAATAAACTGTAAAAAGTAAACTGTAAACTAACCTTTTTTCCTACTATATTTTGAAATTAGTGAAAGTGACTGCTGAAGACGGGCAATGAACACATAGGTAATTCTTTGAAAATAACAAACATAGGCTATTGCTAATTAAAGAGAAGGAGTTATTGATGCTAATATTCACAATGCCATTAAAAAATTATCTCTGTTGGTTGGGTCAACTCCAAGTTGTAAATCATTATGTTCCCATGAACAAATTGAGAAAAGCCTAGCTGTGACAATAGTGACAATGTGTGAAAAAGATTAAGGATGGAAAAAAGATTTTTTTTTTTCTGTAAACAAGTGTTTCATGTTGTGTTTGGGCTACTTAATATTAAACAATAAAATTAAATGGATTATTGTAAATATTATTATAAAAGTGATTTGACCCTCTAAATGAACATCACAAAGTAAAAATGAGTTCATATGTCATATGAAACTAAAATTAAAGAGGAGAGTAACCATATCCTGGCAATATGGATAGTTGGTTTAAACACCACCAGTTTTTCAAAATTTCGGAGACGGGGGGAATTTTCCTCTAAAACTATCTGTAATTAAAACCACAAACCAGTTTTGCTACCTGTAGTGATTCTTGTAATAAGCAGTTGAATAATTTTCACCTGTAGAAAGCATTGCTCTCCTAGGAGTTCCTCAGCTTTCCAAGGCAGAAGTTACATTCTCACTCTGAAAAAGGATCAATATCCAACAATTCCAAATCGTGAACAATGAGTAGTTCAGCTAATCTATTAAAAACAGCCCAATCCCACAGTCCAAGTTGCTTTACATACCTATTTGAGATTCAAGAAAGTATTTGAATAAGGAGGAATCCAAAATGGAAACAGCGAAACCACATCTTGAAAAGTCCCAACAAATTCAAAATACCACTATTTCACTTGGATTCTAAAATTCCCTATATGAATTGCCCAAATTCCAATTATTTTTATGTGAATTGGTATCATTTTAATTTTACATGTTTCTATTAAGAACATGCTTGTATAAAATACATCTTTATATAAATACACCAGTCCCTCCAACAAATACAAATAGATGAGAGATGCTGAAGAAACATACACAATATGGTGGCAAAGATTCAGGAGTGATCCCTTTGGGTTGCCACTCCCGTTTCCCCGCTCCTACCTGCAGTTACGAAGTGGCCAATTATCACAGCTACAAAATGGCTAACCTGCTTCAAGGTATTTTACAGGAAGTCAAGGAAAAACAAGCTGATGTGGGAATGTTTTGCCCAGCAAGGCAAGGCCAGCATGTCAATGGGGAGCAAGGGTTAGAACTGGCAGCTCTTGACTCAGACCTTGATGTGTGTTACACTTCCTTGAAATCATAAAAAATGCAGTTCCAAATGCAGTTACCTAATATTTCTTCTAATCAGAGGTGCTCTCAATAAACTCTTTCATGGAGAAATACAAGAAAGACAGACCGTGTTTTCAGTGCTGCAAACGTGTTCTATGAAATTACTTCTCAGTCACTGCTGTGTCTGAGCATATGCACAGGAAGCCTTGTGGTTGCTAAGGGTTTCATGAATCACATGTATTTCATGATTATTTTAAGCATACAAGTGGTACACGCTGATCTGTAATTGTGATTCAGTCATTAGAAAATAAATATTGAATGTGCTGGTAATTCAGACAACATTTTGATATACCAAAACTTCAATCACATATTGAAGAATTAAAATAGAAGTTGTGCAGCTGTATAGCAATGCTGAATTTTACATTTTCTTAATGAAAATACTCTGCTTTTTCATGGTGATATAATTGCCCTGGTTGTTCAAATATTGATTATTTTTATGCAAGTTGAAGTGGTTTTCCTTCAGGCAGGCATTCTCTATTAGGCTTCAATTCATTTTATCTTATCCTATAAATTTATTATTTAACACTCTAATACTATATAAATATTATCCTCTGTGTCTCATTTAGTAACAGGTTAAACAGGTGTGTTTAAAAAGTTTAGTCAAAATTCCTACATTTGCTTTATCACCCAGCTGAAATCACAGAACACTGTGGGGTTTTACAGGGTTTCCACCTGAAACCATAAACCGATTCAAGGTCTTGGAAGCATTTTTTAATTTTTGCATCATTCTCAACAAACCTAATAAAACAAATTTCAAGTGCCTGAGAAGCCACGGTGTCTTAACCTCAATAATACTAAAGGCCTGCTATTTTGCAGCTCTGTAACTTTTCACCATCCTCCATCATCTTCGCCGGCTACGCTGGAGAGACCCCCCCAGAGGAGGAGGCTCGTCTGGGATCCTGTTAGTGCTGCTCTTCCCTGCTGTCTCTCACGCCTCCCCAAGTTACTCATCCTTTCCCAAAAGTCACTCTCACCATTAGATTTAATATATGTCATGATCACGAACTCTCACACATTTTAATTTCTCTGACTTTCCTTTGTTTACACAAGATACAGAATGAACTTAGTCAAGATTTAAGTGTCTTTCACACTTTTCTCTCACTTCTGCCAAAGAACCACCATTAATACTAATTTGGTTCTCCTGTTCAATTTCTTTCTGGGTTGAAGCTTAATCAAAAAATCTTCAAACTTCAAATTATTTAGCATGTACAAACATTGGGGTATTTTATATGTCTTCTGTTAGATCCAAGAAATAATCAACTAGTCTCCTTCCCCTAAACACTATAGCCCTTTCTATTGACTCAATGTCCATTTCCATTATCTGACATTCCCATTTCACAATCAACCCATGAAATCAAAGACAATAAAAATATGTAGGAGTGATTTGGAAATTGCAAATTATTCTTCTAATGGCTTTTGCTGAATATTTATTTTTGTCTGAAGATTGAAATTTAACCCACAAGGTTTTCCTGAATTCGCTATACGTTATATAGGGTCCTGGCTAAAGCTCTTTCATCTTGAAGTTGTCAAATACTACAAGATGTCTCAAAGTCTTCATCATGAACCAGCTGAATTCACTATCAACAAGCTGGGAAATGAAATGTAAACTCATCATCTATCAAAAATCATGCTTGAAGATGATGGCAGACTTTTGGTATGTTTAACTTGTTGGAGCTAATGTGGTAAGCACACAGAAAAGGCACAAAGCCCTTATTTCCTATAGTGCTTTAAAAAGCTTTATTTTTCCTGCAGACAGCAGCTTTGAGCACAGGATCAAAGCTGCTAAAAGGCAGATTATCTCCTTCAGTCCTTGGGACCAGAAAACGTGGGTTGACAAATGTTGATACTCGTCCTTTGAAAAGGCATGCAAAGAGGTACAAAGTCCTTTCAGAAATATTAAGAACAAGCTATCACATAAAAAGCCAATTTCCAATAAAAAGCCAGATGTTCTTTGATTTAAAACTGCATTAACCAGAACTGGTAACTTTGTACTGAAAATATTTTCTAGGCTAATACTAAGCAAACACATTGCTATTGTTGCTTCTGAAAGCCTTTTTGGTGCAATATCTGCCACCATTAAGGAGAGAAGATTGGTAAACATTCAGCACTAAAATGATGTCATTGCCCAATGATTAAAGAATCTTCAACCATGATAAAAAGTACCTTCAACTATGACAGCACAAGTATCCTTTCCTCTACTTGATAAAATCACATCTGAGCAAATAGTACAGGAACATTAAAATAATGACAGTTTGTTCTATGATTTCTGTGTGGAATCAAACTACAGTAAATACTATACAATCTGTATATAGTTAACATTTTATTCTCCTGAGATAGAAATTAGAACCAGGACAGAATTTCCTTGCCACAAACCACAGGTCGACTTCTATAAACGTGGCTAAACCCTAACAGCTAATATTTCTGGTAACTTTAAAATTTGTTACTTAATAGTTACAGATTTTTTGAGACATCAAAAACCTGTAACTGTAGAATCTGTATCCTGGTAAGTAATCTGGGTGCTCTGTGCCTATTATAAATTATTTGATATTTGTTTCTGACTCGCTGACATCCTTGGACAGAGCATGAAATACAGCTCCAGTTGTTTGTTTAGAATGTAATAGAATCACAGAACCATTAAGGCTGGAAGATCATCGAGTCCAACCTTTGGCCAAACACCACATTGTCAAGTAAACCATGGCACCAAGTGCCATGTCCAGCTGTTTCTTGCCAACTTGCATTTCTCCCAACACACATGAAACTGCCAGCTGATAATACATTAAGGGAACAGAGGTTACCTAAAGGCCTGAAGGAGAATGCAGTACAGAAGAAGAGTTTTTTGAGATGGCAGTCCCTCGTACTCAGTCTAAGAACATGGTCAGATGTGGTGCCCCAGCTATCGCTCAGTGATCCGTTCCATCTCCTTTTTCCTTGGAACTATTGCCCCACCCACCTCCATATCTGATAGCACAAGAGCATGGGTAACAATATGTCTTCAACCTGACACTGTCAAAACAATCTAGTTTACTGCCAAGATACTTCACATCAGTTCTGCTGAGGTCTTTCCATGCAACCGGTGGTGGGTCACGTGCATGTACAGTTGTGCTACCAGATGAATTGGGGTAGTTGGTTCACCTGGACTAACAGATCAACATAATCACCAAGATAATCCTACTTTGATCCAAGCTCTCCACTTTTCATTGGATTTGGAAGTCCTCCTCTCCTAATTATAATTAAACTTAAATACTTGAAGTACCAAATTATAAAAGTTTTACTTTTAATATGTAATCACACCTTCCAGATGGGATGAAAGAGCCAATTTATCTTGAATTTTATTTTTAATGTGTATCATGGGTTCTGAGGAACAAAGTACAGATCTGTATTTTTGGGATAAAACTGTGAAAAGTAAGGATCCCAAATATTTGCATTATGAACTATTACAGACTATTGCATAAAATAATTTAAGAGTTATCTTAGTCTGCCTAAACTGCTGTAGAAAAAATACCACCACCTTAATTGAGACGTCTTTTCTACTGAATAATTAACAGCTTCAACAAATCTATTTTCACTAAAAGAGTTTTTCATTCAAAAGACAGAGCAAGACATAAATGCTTTAGCACAACAGCTGTAGTAATTACAGTACCATTTTGCTGCAAAATCATTACCATCTCAGTGGTTCTGAAGAAAGGATAAAGTACATGTAATGTATATGGCAACGTAAAAATATGAATAGGGTTTTTATTTAAAACCGCAATACTGCAATTAAAATGTAGGGAAAAAAATAGGAGATTCTAGATTTCAGCACTCTATGTTATGTGTGAAACTAACTTCTGGCATTTGGAATTGTTAAAAATAAATGTTCTGCTGAAGAATTGCCAAATAAAGTACTTCAAAGCAGGTCTTGGTAATGAGAAGTAGAACATCAGATTAGCTTAAACACTTGAGAGCTATATAAATGTTCAAAAGAGGAAAGAATCAAGCGGGTGAACTTTTTCCCTACATTCTTTAAGAATGGTCATAAATAGGATGAAATGTAACATGTCCATTCTTATTTACACATGAGACCCTGATTTAGGAGTTGTACATGGGAAACTCAGTTTGAATTAGGGTGAGATAAGAAACTGAAATTCACTGTCCTTGAATAGCTCCATCTTTGAATACTTCAGGATTAGTTGACTTAATCAGATAAAAGACCCTGGAGCTCATCAAGAAAAATATTTCCCAAAAACGTCATTCCTGAACAGTATCACATTAAATCCATTATCAAGCAGATAGTATATATGGTTTATATGCATCTTGGTTTTTGTTCTGGAAACAGTTGTGACAGGAAGCGTAGCACACCAAATCAAATATCATTTGTAGCCAATGCTGGTATAAAGCTGCCATTTTCCTCAGCCTGCAGAGCGCCTGGCACTTCCATACAAAAGGTTCAGGTTTGTAGGCCTGGAAGGTAAATTGGATTAGAGACCATTCTTTAGTTCTTGCAGTTTTCTTTGCCTTAAATCACACAAAAGATAAGAGTTTCTCCTACAAGGCTGCAAAATGCAGCCCTGCTCTAATCCAGAGGACTCCAAGAAGGGCCAGGCTGCCATCCTTACCAGAGCTGCCTATGTTTTCTGTACTGTGCTCAGGACTTTGATGAGTTTGTGTTCTTACACACCCCACAAAGCACTTTAACTCCTCTGCTTCAATAAAAGGTACTAACCTCAACTGCTAATCACATTGTCTTGCCTGATATGAAAACATGCCGTTAAACCAACCCGATTATCAACCTATTGACTAAAAAGGGACAATATTTTTTCATTGCTTCCAATTAGTTGATGTTCCAGGTTTGAAATGGATCATCCCTCAGAAGGTGTAGTCCAGAATCCATCAGCAAAAGTATTACTTTTGTCTTGTTTTGTTTAAACTGAGAAAATCTAGCAAACATAGACAACTTAAATTTGCCTGTTTATATAAACTTTACACATGTTATAAGCAGGTTAAATTGAAAATTCAGAACCTAGTTCTCAGACTGATCATGACAATTTTCATAGAATATTCATGATCAGAATAACATGGACCATCTTTCTTCATTGCTAAATGACATGCTGCCACATTACTTTCTAAAAAAAGTCCTAAACAGATCTCAGAATTAACCACAGAACTAATACATCCAGCTATGTTTAATTACTTGTGAAATGGCTTGAAAATGTTCTGTTTACCGGAAAGAGCTTTCAACTGGAAAATTACTGGGCTTCTAGCAAGAATTTGTTTATAACAAAATTTCAAACCCACCTTCTAATAAGACAAGATTCTGTCCTTAACGTCTGTCTGTTTTGAGGATGCGGAAATTAAAATGTGACTTCTTCAAAGTGATGACTGTACAACATCCCTAAATGTCCTTCTCTAGGGATGTGAAATCTAACCCGAAAGGTTCAACTCACTTACAGTCATGACTAACACAAGTCCCAAATTTTGCTTCATTTTTCATAGCTCTACTGAATGAATCATTATCCTTCAGTTTCCCTGCAAAGCATTGCCATTCCTTCCAAGTTAAGAACCTGGTTACATTTTAATTTCAAAACAGACAACTAGTCAGTTCTTGACTCAATATTATAATGTTTGTTTACGCACTTACTAAGGAAGAAGCCTGTGTGTATAAAAGCAAAATAGGCAATAAAACAGTTTCTTAGAAAGTGTAACTACATACTATGATCTGCCTGTCATGTTCTCAAACTATAGATTGTTTTATTTTCCATTACTTTTCAGATCCTTTACTGCAGCATATTTTTATTGGAATTCTCAGTTTTGAAATCAAGTTAATCACTTTAATTTAAAATAACTTTACCAAGAGAGGTAAGCCTTTCTCAAGGAGAACAGGCCAGTTTTAACACAGTAGCAAACAGTCCAGACATTGATCGCAAGGGAGTGCTTGAAGAAAGACCGTAGAGAAATACTACAGCAAAGCCTACAGCAGTGAAATTTCCTAAAATAAATGCAAATGGGAAAGTGCCGTGCTCAGTAGTCTCCTACCAATACATTGCTTTCACCTGCAGATACCTACATGATGTCATGAATATGCAATGCAGGATGCTCTTGAGTGGATGGTGGAGAAAAGGAAACGAAGTGCAATGCTAATTAACAGTTCGGTCCTGGTGAATGCGGGTTCGCATGTATGCTTTAGCCAAGCAAACCTCAAAAGTAAGAGCTCAGGGTTAGTGAGAGTGTTTACAGCCTTTCTGCAGTTTCACTCTGGAAAGAGAATGTGAAAATGACGATGAATCAGATGGACATCACCTTTTTGGTCAGCCACCACCCTCTCCTAGGTCAGCGAATGACAGCGGCTGCTGTGCTTGTTTGGCTTGAACCCCCGGGGCAGGGCCTGGCCACCTCCTGAGCAGTGGTCAGTGTATTCCCTGTATTTGACCTTACTCGCAAGTGAGCCTTCTAAGCCATTTTATTTATCTCTCACCTCATTATTTCTGTGGGGTTTGAGGTTTTCTTAATGCCATATTTCATGATTATTGATGACTAGAGATTCAGTTGTAAGCAACATTCATTCCTGTGGACTCTGTGATTTTTAAATTGATTTAAAGATTCAAGGACATGATTCTAAAAGATGAGTGAGAGATTTCAGTGTCAACAGTGACCAGAGATTTCCATTTTGTGCAGTGATATGCACAAAGAAAGGGGAAAAGAACAACCCACATTTCCTACCATTGAGTGGATACACCTTAAAAAAATAGAGAAAAGCAAAGCAATAGTAAAACACTCAAATTAAAGGTAAATATATAGTTGAAAACTTTGCTCCAGCTTGTTAAAAACTTTGTAGCATAGTATTCCCATATATAAATAAATTATATGTACATTGAAGTAGAAACAGTGCACTCCCCATGGGACTGTTGGATCAAGCAATGAAGAGATCTAAATCTATCTTTTTAAGATTTAAGGCAGATGCAACAGTTGTTAAAATATGTATTTGCTTCCTTTTTAGGAAAGCTGTGTTGAAATGCCTGATTAATTAACTGAGAGTATGCAAAAAAATCAGGTAAAAGACTTCTTCTAAAATAAAAAACCAAGGAAGATGAAGCAAATGTGAACATGACAAAGTCTAGACACTGGCATTTCGTGCACAAACTACACTAGCTGAAATGTTTCTGTATTTTTATGAAGAAACTTGCTCAAGGCCCAGTCACATTCAATTAAAGTGATATATGTAGGAACAACTAACAGTAACAAAAAAGCAGGTATATGAGCACCCAAAGAAAAAGATATGATCCATGGCATAACTGTTTGGAGATCAAAGGACTTTTAGTATTTTGCATAATTTTTCTATTAATCTTCAGTTTTCTTTATCTTTGTCTGTCTGACAAATGTGATTCTAACTCTGCATACATCAGCCTATATCTTAAAATCCTGCTCATATTCTACTGCTGGATACATGTTAATGTATTTTACATGAAGAAGAGATGTAAGTAAAAAACAATGTAATAATTTTCCTCCTGTAGATCCTGGATCAGGTATTAAAGAAAGGTATTTGTATTATGATGAATAGGATTTAATGTGAAGTTAATCCAGGGAGTAATTCAAAGTATGCTTTGCCATAAAATAACTGTTTTCTACTCTTAAAGTTTTCATTCATTATGACTATTATTTTGAGGTCAGCTGTACTTTGTTTAAATTTTAATCCAGAATAGTTAATCTCAGACTCTTTTCTGGAATACCCTTACTGAAATTCAAATTGGAGCACCATTAAAAGAACACAAAACAGCAGGGTAAAATATTCTTACAGTACAAAGAAATAAATCTTATCAAAATGATCTCAGAAATGATAATAACTCTTAAAGAGGATTAATCAAAATAAAATCTAATTAATTTCTGCTCTTTCTCAACCACAAGGACTCTGCTAGATTCTGATATATTGAAAAAGGAGATCTTGGCACCTCCACTGCAAACATGCTTACAGAAATGACATTGAAATTTACTAAACTTTCAAGACCTCATTTATGCTATCTAGTTGTCTGACATGGATTTGAATTATTTTTGAAGTAGGAGGAATTAATTAATTTCATTCAGAGGCAGAATAGCTAGACATGCAGATACATATTTGATTACACATGTGGTGAACCCCCAAATATGACAACATACAATTTAATCATGAGAATAATTCCTTTATGAGGTGGATTTCTGACTTTTACCCCAGTGATTTATCTCCTCTGATTACAAACCAGACTGTCCTAATGTTTTAAGGCTAAAACTCCAGCCTGTGATTCTTTTTCATTAATTACATCAGCCTCACAAGTCTAACAGCCCTGTGCACCTACAGTCCCTTTTCTACAGAAGCCTGTGAAAGTTGCTAAGACATGGACATTTTTTTAAACGCCAAAACTCATTGTTCCATTTATCCCAAGGACACAGAAATACAAGTGCAAGGATTACAGCAACAAAACCTGTATCTTTTCATCTGCTTTCCCATTCATCTTTCCATTCATTCTCAGTTGCCTCCAACTCTGATGAGGCACAGGCACTTCCCTGTTCTCTCCACATGTTCCTGCCAGAGCTCATGGATGCCCACTCTCCATTTTCATGTCCCAGTCATGCTCCTTAACCTCATTAGCATTCCCTTTAATCCTCAGGCCAGGCACGGGAAATACCGACTTTGCCCCTATAGGCTTTCCTTGCTTATGTTCCTTGACACTTTTCTCTAAACTGAGCCTGGTCTTTTCTATTTTCATTTCTTGGTGTTTGGCTGAGGTTTTTTTCCTGCCATTCAACTCTCTGCACTCACACAGGTGAGGTGTGCCAAAGAGGTGAACTGAAGAGCAATGTCATTATAATAGGGCATTTTCCCTCACCATGCCTTTCTCCTACAAAATACACTACCCACAGCTGTATAGCTCCCATAGTGAGGAATTTTATTAACACACAGCTTCAGTTTAAGTTTATATGTACTTTCTGATGATTTTTTTCCCCCATATTTATCTACAGTATCAAAGAAACACCCTTGCAAGTATATAGAAGTCAAGTCACTGGGCAGGGCAGCTTGCTACAGATTAGTCTTGTGAGTCCAGTTCTAACAATGACACAGGTATTGTTTTTCAATATTTCATTGATAGAAAGCAAGTAAATATGAAACATCATATGTACTCTAAGGCTGAAGGCACTGTTTCTAGATCCTCACCACGCAGCGATCTAATGCTGATGCCAGTAACAATGGTAGTCATCACAGGTCAGCATTTTAGGTGGCATGAATCTCACAGAACACAGACGAGTTCAATTCGTTTACATGAGCACAGGTGCTTTCTAACACATTTTGGTATAAAGGCATGAAGAAACAAAATGAGTGTTTTCTAAGTGAAGAATATCTGCACTGGATTTTTTCATATTCAAAGTTTCATTACAAAGCCATTAACAACTTCAGGCATGAAGACAAGTAAGAGTAGTTTGGAAATTATTACCTCATGCATATGATAAAGATGCATGGATTAACAGTACATGAAGGATATTTTACTGCTGTCACCAGTGATGCACAGTTCGTGCTTCAAGTGCACTAAATTAATTTGCAGAGTTCTTCAGCAACATTTCAGTCCTGAAAATACCTAAAGCAGCTGAGCCAAGTGACTGGTGTCAGTAAGGCAGGACTCTGGGACTTGCAAGACACAACAGCTCTCCCACGCGCAGAGGAAGGATTCATTACACAACTGTTTCTCAAACAACACCAGCACCAAGCTGTCTCTTACTATATCCACATCTACATATCCAGAGCTTTGGAACTTGTGACTTAGCACTAAACTTCATTGGGAAGAACCTTCCCTTTCCTTCCATTTCCTTTCCCATTCTTGTTACATACCGAGAACCAACTTGATCAGGATAGTTGGTTTCTGTCGAAATGCTGGATAGCCTCTTTCAAGCTCCAGGTTCTAAATTCGGTACGTGCCTGAATGATTTGAAACTACATGAAATATTCTAAGAGGAAAACACAGAATGTTTAACAAAATAATTGTTTGATTTTGTAATCTTTTAATGGATGCACCATTTTAACTCCAACAGGTATCTACTAGCAGAAGGTTTAAAAAATATGTCTTCAACTACCAGTTTTAGGTGTCTCATAAAGCAATCCAAATTTTCCTTTCATCGGTGGTGGAATAAATGCTACCTTAAGCCTCACTGCGTTTTTCAGTAGCATCCCTTACAACAGTGTAAATTTAATACGTGTTAGGCCTCAATCTGCTTTGGAAATTATAATTACTTTTTCTTTAGATTTGCTCCAATGTCTTCTTGTGATAAATAAGGTTGGTTTTGAGTTGCCTTTCTGAATCTTGTCAGCACTTCCCAATCCCACATTTGTACAAGTGTGGCACTTTTCCAAAACATATTGTCTCATAAATCTTATTTAAAAAGAAAAAGCTTTAAACAGTATTTTGCAGACCTACATCAGTGAATGAACTCAGAAACTTTTCTTTTATAAATAGGATTATAGGAGCTCCATAAAAGTCAGTTAAGAGGTTTTTCAGGCCTTTTAGACATTTTGAATTTTAAAAAGAAAATAAGATAAATATATCATGATAATCCTATTCATGACGCTTACAGATTTTCTATTTATTAGACCTGTCATTGCATTTAATTAGCTGCTCATAATTATTAAAAAGATAAACACTGCTGTAAAATGGATTAATGGTGGTGTGTTTTCTCTAATAAACACAAAAAGTCTCAGCGGTTACTCTACGGTTGGATTACAACACAATGTAATGATGTGACCTGTAAGATCATTTACAGTATCCTCCTATAGAACTGGATTACTTTTATTTAGCTACTAGATTTTGCTATCCTTCTAAAATTTAAAATAAGAATGTCTAACTTTGTACTAATGTTACAGTGCTTCTCCTAAAGTTACCTGTTCCGTTCCACACTCAGATTGGACACAATTGCACTACTTGGCATTTATGTTTACAGTTAAGGCTATAGGCATTCGTTTAACTTAATACAGAAAACAAAAGCACAAAAACCTTGCAGACCTTTCAATATACCCCAGGAAGAAAACAAAAAAGCTATTTCCAAATAATATAGATTTTACTAAATAGGCTATGAGTATGGACGTTTTTCTCAAGCAAAATTTCACTGAAAATTGTGCAGTATCAGAAAATATTTTGGGGTTGAGTAATTGGCATTTCCTGATGAAAAGTAAGCCTGTATGTCGCCAAAAAACTCTTATCAGTAGAGCAGAGAACAGTGGAAGCCTTTTGCAGTCACTTTACTTCTTCCTGAATGTTCAGAGTGGTACATGACAGAACTGCTTTATGCCTTCAGCAGTTGATTCTCACATGCATCATCTGATAAGGACCATCTGATAAGGATTGCTCTCTTGCTCTCCATCAGTAAGTACACTAGACCTCTGCTTAGCTGACGTCATACAGATCAGCCAATTCCTGAATGTCCGCTTTATCAGGAGAACTCTCGGCAGCCCAACAACAAACCACAGTCTGCTCCCAGTTCCTGCTCTTACTGATTTGATAATCTGCCTCCTGGACTCTCAGACTGGGACACCAGAGTGGAATAAGAACCAGGATGTTCAGCTATGAAAATAAGCATATTAATTCATGATTCTGTAGTTTCTTCATGCACATAATTAAGGCAATTGACTCATCTTTTCAGAGAGGAGCAGGTAGTAAAGCACTGACAGAGAAGGAGGAACAGAAATCACGTACATAAAAATTCACAAGGAAAATAAATGAACATATGAAGTTTCCATTTGTGTTCCTTTTAGCAAAATTAAATTTCCTCTTATAACTAATAAATTATCAACATTATTTTAAACCACTGTGAACATGTTTTCAGCTCCAACAAAGGATGAAAAATTCCATATTTTTTTAAGCTCAGACCACCTCAAAAAAGAGCTATTTGCAAAACAAATATGCATTATAACTATAATACCGAAGCTAGCTCCACTTCCAAAAGAAAAGAATAATTATCCCCTTATATCAATAGATTTAAAGTTTAATCTAGTGATGCATTTGACTCTATGGAGCCAGCTAGACTGGACAAAGAATTGCCACCTCAAGACTGGAGAGATGTCTTGTGCCAGAGACTTTGGTCTTGTACAAAAGTACGTGATCTAAAGATCTGCTCACCCTCAAAAGATTTGGATTTCTGCATTTTATACCTCTTTCACAGAAATACAATGAATATTAATCACTATATTTAGCAAATATTGTTTCTATTTTACCAGTGTATGTTTAAAAGTCGAATTTTCTAGACTGGATTACTGGATGGATTAAAAAAGGTAAAGATTCTGAGGAATTGGACCATAATGTATCTAGTATGTAGAAATTTTAAGGGTTCCTGAAGAAAGAACGTAGAATTTTGTTCCTGTTTTGTTCAGTCATTTTTGACAGAATGATAAAAAATTTCAGTTCAGTTCTTTCTCTCCAGAGAGGCACACATCAATTGAAAATATCTATAAATATCAGAAGGAAACACTGTGTTATTGCTTGAAGAATCATAACTGGCATGATGCCAAAAGGTCCCCTTGAACTTTAACCTATTGATACAGAGAGCCGGCCAAAAAAAAAGAAAAAAGAATAAAAACCACTGCCACAGTAAATTAATAATGTTCTTTTCTTTTCATGCCTTTTCTTTGAGATGTATTTCTACATATTACTGTACAGGATGCACTTCCAAGGAATTGCATATACCTGGTGTGCTGGAGGAATTGGCTTCCTCCCATGACCCAACAAACAGTGCCAGAAGTCACTTTGCTGCCTGTGTGCTTTCTCAAGCGAGGTCAAAGGAAAGGAGCCAACCTTCGGGGCAATCCAGTCTGTCTTCAGGTTTGAGGTTTGGCACACATTTCAGCTCTGATATTATGTTAAAACAAAACCTTAAAGGAGACTTGGAAAAGTATCTACAAAATGGATAATTAACTGTAGATATGGGGGGGGAAAGCAGCATTCATAATGAAGGTATTATATGCCACAGCTGCTACCAATATCCATCTCAAGCCAGGAAATGCTTAAGGAATAACAGAAATGTGTTTCTTATACTGACTTTGCTCTAAATCCTCAGCATCTACAGCCACGCCACCAGCTCAATCTGCAACTTTTGTATGTTCAGAAGCCATCTCACTGGGAATGCTCTAGCCTGGGTTTCTGTCTTTTTCTCTGAACTAGAAGGAAAAGCAGTGTAGGCACAGAACTAAGGAGAGGATTACAAACTGATTAAATGTACACAGAATACAATAAAAGAGACAGATTTTCCATTTCCAACAGCCAAAAACCCAAATCAACCTCTTTAAAAGGCTGCTTAGGTCATCTGCAAAGCTTTCTATATAGTAAAGAACTGAATTATGGTTTCCTGTTCTATTATTTGTTGTCTTTGGTCACCACCCAGGTGCATGGAAAAGTTTTCAAAGTAATGTTTATCCCCGAAAAAAGAAAATTCTTGAGAGCTATGAGCTGGCTATCTCCTTTAGAAGGAAGAAGAGGATTTGCTTAATGTAGTTCTGGCACACAAAACATAAATCTGGTCTCAGAAAGAGATGCTACATAATCTAGTCTTCTGCCTCTCTCACAAATTATATGCTGCCAGAATTGTCAGAAGATTTTACAATCCCTAAAGTGCAAAGCCTTCCGTGCAAAAACATACATGCTCATTTTTAGTTATCAGCTTTAAAAGTTGTGTGGCTTTGTTTCTTTAATATTGTGAACAAGACAAATTTGGAATGGTCTGTCATTTATTAAGGTTCCTGTCAAGGAGAGCAGCTGCAATAGCCAGAGCACTCAGGGAGGGAGAGCTCAGTTCTGTACATTTTACCCACGACAGTCAGCAATTACGTGTACGAGCAGCTCCATTAGCAGCCAGAGGAAGACGATGTAATTACAGATTTGTACAACTTGGCCTCAGAACTAAACAAAAACAAAACCAGGAGCCTAATCAGTCATTTTATATATCAGTCATACAGCATGCCCAGAAACAGGAGGCTCAAATCAGTTATCTAAGGCAGGCATCTTGCTGCGATGGAGATGCCCTGGAGTGTCTCACCTGGTAGCCAGCTGCTGCTCCAGAAGAGCACAGGTGTCCTGCTGGTCCTGGGTCATATCTGCCAGCCCTGGGTGGATGTCTCAGGCACCCTTAGGTGTCTCAAATGGCACTAGATACCTGTATCTGAGCGACTGGTGCAAGCCTAGGCTGTCAATTCTTTACAGGTGAAGCAGACACACGCTTCTTCAGGCAGAAGATATTCAGTTCAGAAATCAGTGAAATCTACTTGAAGATAAGTGGGAGAAGGGTTACATTTCTTAGAGACAGAGAGTGTGTGGGATGGTGCTACTGCTGCAGTATGACATAAAAAGCCTGGTCTCGTACATGTGTCGTGAGGAGAACAGAAAAAAGAGAGAAAGCCAGAGACAGAGCAAGCACATATACACTGCAGTCTTCTGACATGTCAGGAGCACAGTAACCCCTTGTTTTGTATAATTTTTTACCTTTTGTGACCGATTATAACCTGATTTAGCAAAGGAGGTCTCATCATTTCTCCTGTGCCCAGGTTTTACCTCACTTCTCAGTCAAGTGTGATGCCTAAGTAATACGGATAGGAAAGCAACATACATTCTTAACGCCACAACTTAACACCACATACATTTTTACACCACCAGAATGGTATTAAAGGAGCAGAGATCAAATCCACCTCCACTGCTGGGCAAATAGCATACTGGGTATAACATAAATGGGAACCAAACCAATCAGATAAAATCTATGGTAATGTTTTTGTTTTCTCTTCTCAGATCAACTCTGTTCTCCTAGCTTGGACTCTATCTTGTAATTCAGCTCATTAGTTACTAGACCTGAGTACCAGGTTACCCAGGGAATATGTGAGTGTTCCATTGTTACAATCTCCCTCCTCCTCTTTCCTGTCTCCCAGTACTAAATCTTCCCAGTGGCTTCCCTCTCCCTTCCAGACTGAAGACACACACTGTCGTTCCCTAGGGAGAGACCAGCTGTGATTTTTTTCCCACAATCAGCTGTGGGAGATGGTACCTGACCCCTTGAACACGACTGACATCACTGCTTATCACAAACAAAGCTGGAATTCAGCCTCTCACCTGTCTTTCTCTTGGTATCAGCTCTTTTGACCTTAAAATCCCTCCAAATAATATCCACCTCTTTTCATGTGAGGACAGAAAAGGAGCTAAAGGACAAACTTGTTTAATTGTGATGGTTATCTCAAAGACAATTTTCAGAAATGAGCTACTAATAAGAAGCTACATAAAAAGAGAGCATCTTAAAAGATAGTTTATCAACATACCCTATATTAAATTAACCCAAACAAAATAATGAAAAAATAGTTTATCATGAACAGCCACAATTTTTAGGCTCTATGATTGTATGTGAGGTCCAAAACACTTCATTTGCAAAACAAGAATAATTTTAGAGATGTCAAATTGTGTAAATAAGGTGGATACTGTACTTCCGAGATATATATATTTTTATGTTGAGCTAACACTTACAGTTGGAGAAAAATAATCAGCATCTGACAAAAAACAACTGAATGGTCACCTAAATGGCTAATTACCAAAATTCTGGCTGGACTTAGTGAATCTGCAGCTGCATTCCTATTCTAACTAGGACCACAGGGGGCTCAAAAAGTCTACCTGGCAGGAGGTACATGTCTTAGTTTTTCTCAGCTCCAGTTCCATTTATACAAAATTACAGATAATAATTTATGTACCATACTTCATACCACGGGCCAATAAGAGGAACTTTTTGAACCAATCACAGTAACTTTCCCAAAATGTTTCTGTATGTAGAATTTACAGCCACCTCAACAGTCTCTCTGCTCTTTGCCATGACCATGGTACAAGTACCATTCTTTAAGGGATGATCAGTAATACTTACAGCCTTTCCATTTTACAATGTTCTGAAAGTCATTAGAAATGTATGAATACCATCGTGCAGGTATGAACAGACCCAGAGCCATTGCACACACATCAGGATGTTTCCTGATCCATAAAGTCTTAGTATCTTTTCCTTTTTTAAAGAAAACACCATTTGTCAACACGATTTCACTTCATCTACTACAAAATGTGTTCAGGCGGTGGAAAACATCGGTAGTATCTATGCAATGATTTAATGTAGCAGCTTTATATGTTCACACAAAGCTGCTTTCGAGAGTCTCATCAAAGAAGGTGGCAATTCTGTTCTTTTACATCTATTCACTCAACACTATAAAAAGTGAGCTATAAAAAGTGAGATACAACCATCTTACGCTGCTTTAGAGAGCATCCAGCTACTAGAATTTATTTGACTTGGTTCTGGCCTATGGCACAACTATTGCCCTATAGAAGTTTTCTCCTAAAAAGTCATTGTAAAAGTAATATAAATAAACACGCCCTTCTATCTTTATACAATCTATTGCACTAAAATTAGACTCCTGGCTTTATTTCTTAGGAAACCATCAAAACATATAAAGAGCCTATAAGATGGAGCAAAAAACTGGCCTGGCAATAACTGAGGCATCTGTTTCAGCTCTTTTAAAATCCCAGTGACCTGAGATTTCTCACCCAGCTAAATACAACAGAAGAGCCACTGGCCCCACACAGCGGGGCAGCTGCACAGCAGACACCTGGACACAGCTGTCGTAGCACTGAGACAAAATTGTTCAGCCCCTGCTTCTGAGAGCACTTTGCTCTGGTGCAAACCTGTAATTGTAAGATTTGCAGTTTTGCAAAGCAAAGAAGTCCTATTTGTTAAATCAGGAAGCCTCATTTGCGAACAATGGAAAATACTCCCAAAGTTTTCAAATAATGCCAGTTATTTTGCTGTAGAATTGCACAGCATACCATATCACGTCACTGGAGCCGAAAATAAAACCTTCCCAGAAACCCAAGTGCCCTATAATACTAATTTTAAGAGACTCCAAAGTTATTCCAAGCAAATGGTTTTATCTAAATTTGGCTATTAGCCCCTATAGTCAAACTGAATTTGGAGAAGGTTGTATGTTTGGGATAAACATAAGAAACAACGTGGAACAATGTGTTTTCTCCGTGTACCACATGAGCTGTAGCTCACTGAATGTCAGCAGAAAGGTAGAGCTAAAGGTTAAGAGGATATTCTCCTTTCACTTGTGATTCTGCATTAGCACCAAGCTCTCAATAGCTGCACAAATCCTCTGTACCAGTCAGTGACCTCTGAAAAGATTACCCACAGCAATATATCTCTGAATTTCTTTCTAGAGGTCAAAAAGTCGTTTCTTAGTCCGATAAGGCCAAAGGGCTCACCCACCGTGGCATATTCATGCTATTCCAGTTTTGCTCATGTACCTGATACTACTGACATTACTGAAATTTGGTCACAATAACAGGCACCAAAAAAGGTAGAAAAAGAACAGGTGCATCAGCAAAGCATAATAGTAGTAAAAATGTATGAAAGTTCCCATGACTTTTCCTATTTTCTAAGAAAAACCTGAAAAGATCAAAGTCTCATCCAGCTGTTTCCCGAGACAGGAGGAAATGTCACCGTTTAATTAATAGTTAATTGCCCTGCCCCTTCTAACATACTTTCTGCTAAAAGATGCATTTACTTATTTACTGTGACTGAGCCTGTTGGGTTGCCCACAGAACTGCTCAATTCATCTGGGACAGGGCAGCTGCAAAGGCCTTGAAGTGCTTAAGTCTCATGAGTCCTGACAGGAATTCCCTTCCAGGTCAGGGACAGTCATACCCTGCACATTCCCTAACAAGAAGAATTTTGTAATGGGAAGGGGAAATACAAAAAATTATGTCAGGAACAAGCGAAAAAAAAAAAACCCTAGTGTCCATATCTTGTACTTACTAAGCAAAGACATTCAGTGCAAGGGAATTTTTTATCATCCTTGTCTTCACATCATGTTATTTTTATCGATTTGAGGTTATGACATTAAAACTATGAATCTGACTTGATGATTTTCAAATAAAAAGAGAAAAACCTGCTTTATGCATGGTTTTAATTTAGGAAGTATTTATGTTGATTTGAAAAACAGAGATAAAAATATGGTGATTATAGGTTACTTAGCACTTTTAGAAATAGTCTATAATTTTATGGAAAATGTCAAATCTCATTTCTGAATTTTCCAAAATCAAAAGTAAGTTTTGATTTAAAAGGGGATTAAAAAAAATGCAAGCACATTCTCACATAGGAAACATATGCCATGCAAAAGAAACCATTTTGTTGAAAATAATCATAAAAATAGAATTCTATCAAACATCAAATGGCTTGAAAGAAATACACTTAGAAGAAATCTGTAATTTGTCACATTTCATCATTTAGAATTACAAGCAAAAAGCTCTACAGAATCAGCTACAAGCTATTTAATCTCCTTTTATAACCTGCATACTCTATCTACTCTGTCCTCACCCCAAAAATGCCACCTTGGAAAGGGTCGCTTTATTGTCAATATAATATGAAAAGCTGACTCCATTCATAATCTATTCTAAATTTAATGGATTCCTACCAATTTCTTATCCTTGGGTAAAGAAGGAGGTTTTGTTATCTTCCTGCAGTTTCAAGCTTCTATATCTACCTGGCTTCTATACTCAGTCTTGAGCAAAAGACAGCAATGCATACAAATAAATGTAGTAATGAGTGGTTCTTCATATTTTATGATGAATACAGGATTAAGAGTTTCTATGCTGAATAAATATAACCCATAGGTTATCAAGGCTTTCCTGATCTGTTTTCCTTCAACTGTGGAAAATTTAAAAATAAAGATTCATCCACTAAATATGTTTCAATCCCAAGGCATGTACTCAAAGCTAGGAGCAAACTTAAGTTCAAACCTATTTGTCAGAAACACTTGAATTTCCATCATTATGACAATTTATGACAATGTACTTAATTTCTTGTGAATTAACTTCTTCATTTTTGCTAACATGGTTTATTTGCATAAAAATTAGCTGGGTTAAAATGTTAAGGCAAAGCAGAAGAGCCTGGTAATGTGGGGTTGTATTAAGTGGAATAGATTATATTTTCATAGCACTTTCTATCCAGGGATATTGTGACATTTTATAAACAAGCTGAGACTTACACACCAAATTTTATCTCTGTTCTACAAATAGGGATACTGAGGAACATGAGAAGATAGGTACCAGGGGTCATGGGAAATAGGACTCGACTCTCTTGGCTCACAGGCTTATTCTTGCCACTCTGTGCCTGGTGTTTCTCCTGTGTGCTGAAAACCCAGCAGGGACTTAGTTCCATTGTCCAGAACTCCAGCCTCAAGACACCACAGTGACCAAAAACTACCTGCCTGGCCAAACCTAGCTTTTAAATCAAGGTTAAGGCATTTCCTACAAGTTCCAGTCCTGATGTTTGCACTCATCATCCTGCTGAACTCTATTTTATTTAACACGGTCGTACGACTCCCTAGCTTAAAAAATGAGCAGTTTTTAATCTGACAGCGGTTTCAGATGAGTCGATTGCTCCAAATCTATGTGAATAAAGACTAAAAATGCCCCAAGTTATTGCAAAATGCAAACATCCCATTACATTGAAAATTACACATTTTACATCTTTTCTTTCCTTGCTGCATAGCTGAGGTAAATGGCAAAACCAGGTCATATTGTAACTGTTACAATGCAATGGGTCCGTATTTGCAGGTAACTGATTGATTTGTTGAACAAGCCCCAATACTAATATTAGTCATGAAAAAAATGAGAAAAAAGGTTGAAATCTTCAGTAAGGCACTTGATTGTAGCAATCATTTCATGTTTGTTGCTACATTCTATGGTGTTGCTTAATGCAGATTTCTCCCAATTATATCAAGGATCAATGAACAGAAATAGTGCATTAGCTTGCAAAAAATGTGAAAACTGTCATTTTTATTTTCACTTTGATCATGAATTTTTTTTTGGTTTTTTTTTTAAATGCAGAAGTACAAGTAGCCCAGATAAGGCAAGTATATTACTCAATGCAAGGAAATTTGAAGGATAGAAAAAATACATGGCAAGAATCCCTCTGGAACTTTAGTGTATTTTCATTCAATATATTCATAATATTGGACAGGAAAATATCTTCATTGTCTTTCCTAATTCTTAAATTAAAGAAAGATGATTCTAGAGTGCCAAAACCCATAATCAGTCTGATCAAAAAAGTATTGATTTTCAGCTGCATCATGTTCAAAATTATCATGAGGCAGTGCTTCAGTTCTTGACAAATTTGTGGAACTAATGATAACTCTCCAATATTGTAAAATTCAAATTACATTCATGAAAGCTGGGTTCATTTGAAGTCCATTTGGAAAACATCCTTGTTTCTAAGTGACCTTTAGCTGTGAAACTCAGCTATTTGTTACCAAAGTGACTTTTTTTCCTTTTAAAATAAGCAAGAAAAACAGCATTTTTTTCAACTACAAATCATTTTATAAGTCTTATGCTCAAAAACACAATAATGCTTAGCATTTCATTTTGCTCAAACCACATGAGCATAATTGTGTAATGTTTCCAAAGTTCTTGCACAGGATGAGATACATACTTCAGTATCATTAAATGACACATATCCTAATTTTGCTTCATCTTTTCTAAATTTGTCTCTGTTACACAACGATTTAATTCCCATTGCCAGCTCTACTGCTTCCTAGCAAACAGCAACACTAGGGAACTATTAATGTCTATTATTTATTAAGTACTTAAACTAGCTGCCATATTTTGGGGTAGATGTTCAGAGATGTATCAATGCCAAGATTTCATAACATAAAAAGCAATTTTGTTATGTAGAAACAAAACTGCTTTGTAAGGCACTGGGAGAGAGAGCACATGAAATATGACAACACTTCTGATGAAGAAAGAGCCAGTTTGCTGGACAAACAGTTCTACAGCAGGAAGTGGATGAATGGCGTTTCTGAAGGTGCAATATTTACAATATTTTTAATTATTTACTACTAACCTCAGGAGCATTCTCAAGACATATTTTTAAAAAAATTTAATTTCCTTTAAGCACTTACACGCCTGTGATAGGAACCCCACGGAAAGGTACTGATGAGGAAACTCAGATTATTTAGCTACGTTTTCCTTTTGAAAAGTCTCTTTCTTTTGATTTGTCTCAAATCTTGTTCCCATCTGCAAATAAACTCCTCAGAACCAAACTGAAATGTATATCTTATTTCACTATGATCTTGAAAAGTTTTTGTACCTAAAATAAGATATTTTTCAGCTCAGTTAAGACCTCCTGTGATGACTGCTTGTCCAAAATCCTCATCTGCTATACAGATGGGGAAACTCCACCCACAAGCAATGGTAAAGGCGTATGAAGCCACTGGTGGAAGAAGCAGTTTCCTGAAACTATCAGAAGTCTCCCACATGCCTAGGGAGGAACAGGCAAAGTACTTACAAGCAGATGCCTCCTGCCTTCTTCTCTCTAATCCAGTCTACCCAGATGCTAAACACATTTTTCCTGCTATATCAGAGATGCATATTGCTTGACAGAGTCCAAGTGCCTGATTACCAAATGTTCAACTTAAATTCATCGCTTTTTCTGGTGTGTAAATCAGGGCAGCAAGCAAAAGACAGAATTAGTCTTTCCATCCTCAGGCTATTTCAGCATGTGTGTGGCTGTAAGGTCATGCCCAGCCCGTTTAAGCCAACAGCCTATTTCCATGTTTAAACTTCACAGATCTGAGTGTTATTACACATAGCTGAGTGTTAGAACACATGGCCGAACCCACCTACTCTGACAACTTGCATAACATTTTGCAGCTGCTCTTGCCCAAAGTTAACAATGATCACCAACCCTTTCCAGCCCGCTTCCTCCCTCCCACCGTTCTTTCCAAGCAGGGATATGATGTGGGTTTTCTTGGTGCCTTTCTGCAGAGCCCTGGGAGGCAGAGCACAGAACCCCATCAGTTACTGACCAAAGGCACACGTGTACCTGGCATCCCATCAGGAGAACTTCACAGAAAAACTTGTCTGCATTTCATTTGCGTATCAGAACTGTGCCTCAGTGCCCTCTCATGAGATCCCCACATAAAAGGACTTAAAGAACCAAGTAGTGGTGACAGAAGCGTCTTGATTTTGAGAATTACCAAAAAAAATCAGGGGTGATTGTTATATTACCCCCCTTTCTGAACTCTAAATATCATGCTGTAACCATACAATGGATTCTTCAGAATACAATAGGGGAACTATATGCAGATTGTGAAATATTTTTAATTCTTCAAGGGGTTTTTTGTATTTCAAAAACTTCAAAAATATTTATTTAAACTTCATTGATTTATGCTTTATGGTGCAATAGCTTTTGTCCAACTGTGGTTTTTTCATTACTACACAAGAAATAGCCAAGCTTTCTCAACACAATGTTACATTATTTTCCAGAAAGAGAACCACTGTACTTGTCCCAGATGTTCGTGCCCCAGAATTCAGTAGGCATGATGTATTCTCTTTGATAAGCATGTTTCATGGCACCATCTCAGCTGAAGTATGGGTATTAATTGTGAAGCAGGTGATAAAACCAGAGTTCTTTAGCTATTGACAGGTATTTTAAGAAGAATAACCCTAGATTACATTATCTGTGTCCTTGGAATCCAAGAATAGACCCACTTCTTCCAAACACAGCTGAACAATACCCTGCAAAAACCTGATCTGAGTGGGGAGGTTCCTTCCAACCTGAATTATTGGACACTTCTATGATCTGCAAACTAGTAAAGGCCATTAAAGAAACTCTTTCTTTGTTACTATCAAATCGGTTGCTAAATTTTCCTTTCTCACACCATGAAGTTACATTTAGGAAAAACCACCACAATAAGCTACAATAACTAGAGCCAGCTTGGGATCTTGAAAAAGAAAATATGAAATACTTATTTATCCACTTAATTCAATGAAGTTAGATATGATAGCTACTCATAACTAATAATATGGGTTAAATTTCAGTTATTAAACACAGTGGAGCTCCTTAAATCCCCTTGTTGTTCTTACTTGCTTCTGCCCACTTAAAAAAAGATGAATTTTGCTCACCTGATTATGCTGCTGGGCAAATACCTTGGGTCTTTATGAATTTTACATGTTAGATCAAACATATTTTCCTAATTCAAGCAATATTGGTCTCTTCCCTTTCTCTTTTCCTTTCTTCAGCCTTTCTAATGAAATGCTACTCATTTATGAGCTTAGCAGCAAAAACTGGCATCATATGCTTTTATTTTTGTTCCTGGTAATATAAGCACATCTATGCTGGCTCACAATTCAAGTCCATCTAGTTCTTACGTGGTTTTGAAAATGCCAAAAGCAGATGTCCAGGGAAGAGAAAAAGAGCATAAGCAGTATACAGTGATATTGGATACTCTCCCAGCCTCTGGCCATGTGGGGGTAAAGGACTCCCTGACACAGAAGTGGTTTCTATGTGTCTAGAAATAAATAACTCTTCTATGAAGTTTCTCAGTCTCCTTCTGCACCCATGTACATTCCTGGCATCCACAGTGTCCTTTGTCAAGGAATCACTCAGTACATCGCGATGTTGTGCAGAGAACCATTTATCATTTATTTATAAAATGTCACGATGATCTCTTTTTTGTTTCTTGGTAATTTTGTTTCTTGCTCCTATTTATTCTGAACATATTTGTTATTCACATTTTGAAACCCTGTTGGCACTATAGGCAGCAGCAAAATGCGAGTCTTTTTTAACCAACAGCCACCTGTGCAAGTCACCAAAACGTTTTGTCTACAAAAACTACAGAATCCAAAACTGTGTGCAATACATCTAAGAAGGTTGCTCTTCGGTTTTTTAACACTTGGCTTTCAGAGAAGAGTATAGAGCTCCTTGTACTATACTGTAAAGTGGATTCCTATCAGAAAATTTTATGTTCCTTTCCATTATAAGAAGTTAGGATACCCTTAAAAAATGAAGTTTTTATCTTTGTCTGTCTTGCGTGTGTCAGGAATGCTTCTTCTACAAAGATCTAGCTGCTCTTTTAAGTCTGCCTTTCATTTGTCTACTTCCTTTAGTCCCAAAATAGTTCCCTGATCCTTTTTTCAGCTGCCATCTTCTTAAAGAAACTTCTTTGTTTTCCATATGGGCACTCTGGTGACTGCTACAGCCAGGACCCCGCTGAGGGAATCCTCCAGTGTCACGCACTTCCATCAGGTTAAGAAGTAGGAGTCTGGTCAGAGGGTACTCCTTCTGCATTCCAAGGAAGTAAGAACTGAGGGGTGAGGTAAAGGTACCCATATCTAATCAGAACTGATCAAATGCATCACATAGAGATTTGCATAAACCCCAAGTTCATTCATTAAGCTCACCAGGTCCAAGAGCTATGCAGACAACAAATCCCACAGCACAGCTGCTTGAATTACTCCAGTATTGAGATAATTAACTCCTCTGTGTGCTCTGAAGAGAAGATTTACGAAGGTTTTCTAGGCATTGAGGTGGCCTAAATGTAGCTGGCAAAGGCATGGTCTTAAATTAGCTGACTGCTATGAATCTGCCAGGATACAAACAGATATATCCAAATATTCCTGTAAATCCACCACTACTTTTAAGCTATGCTGATGATTGAAGTCACTCTCATATAAGCACTTGCTTAAAAGCAAGGTCTTGAGATTTTCTTCCTTGTTAAACACAATAATCCTCGTGAACAGATTTACACAGGAAAGAGTTTAAGAGTTTCATATGTACCAATGAGTCCCAACCAAAACAAAAACATAAAAGGAAATAGCAATAGCCAAAGGAAGTAAACGGTAACACTGGTGGCTATCAATAAGTCATTTAATTTGTATGTCCCTAGTGATTCGGAACATACAGTAAGAGAATAACGTGCTGATTAGCTGGGGAACTATGGAATTGTGAGCAGTTTAGCTTTCTGCTTTTTACAAGGACTGAACTAAGTAATCTCAAGTGCCTTCGTGATGGAACAGTAAAACAAATTGATTGAGTAGAGTAGAAATTAAGTCACCGCTTTTCCAGAAAGATTTAGACACTTGAATGCCTGGAAATGTAATTCAAATTGGCTCACAAAGGGAGGTATTTTTGAGAATTACAAATTGGCATGAAAATCATAAACAGAGTAACATCAGGATGAGATGTCGTGTCTTTGCTAATATCCAGGACTTTTTTTTTTAAAACTTATTTTTTAATAATGGAAAAACAAAAAATTAATGGAATTTTCAGGTTTTCAAGTCAGGTGATAACAAAAACTATTTAAAAGGTATTGCAAAGGCACAGAAAACAATGCTAAGAAAATAATCTCGTAGAGCTGGAGGCGAAGAAAAATGTGAGAGAATGTATTTCAATATGCATTTCAAGGGGAGAGAGAGATGAAAATGAGTACTACTGAGATAGATCAGGAGACCAAATATTCATGCTAGCATGTAATTAAAAATAATCCTGTAATCTGGATATGTTTAACTACATCTTGGAAAAGAAAGAGAGCATTATTTCTCATATCACTTTGGTATAAGAAAAAAATGGAATTAAATTTTCCTATAACAAAGCAAACCCATGGAAAGTAGAAATTGCTCAAAGAGAGCATTAACTGTGAGCTTTAAATACTCAATTGAGGAAAGTTAAAAATAACTAAGTGTAGATTGGTTCACGTTTGACTAGACTGACAGCATCTACTAATATTTTAAGATCATAACAAAAAGTAGAATAGTTATTCAGTATGAGACTCTCATATTAATAGCCTGAAATTAAACATGGAAAAATTGAGGCTGAGTATCAGGAAAGCTTCCTGGCAGTGAAACAAACTGGGCTCCCAGGGGAAACAATGGAATCTACATAGCTTTAAACTTTTAAAACTAGACTAGACAATAACAATCAGTGTAGGGGAATATTTTTGTATTGGCAAAAGATATATTACTTGATACTGGTAGGTCATTGCCATCTCTGGTTTCCATAATTCTGTGAAGAAATACATAAAACCCCCCTGTGAAGAAATACATAAACTGTAGACGATCACAGATCCAAAAAAAAAAAAAAAAGACCTGCGTTTAAAAGAAAAGGTTTTAGTTATTCAAATGAAACTCACAAAAATCATTCAAAAAATAAGGCAGAGCGTGAGTTCATGTTTGTTGTGCTCTACAGTTTGTTCCTGTATTAAGATAGGAAAAAAAAGGAGTTATTTTAGATGAAGTGGGATAGCCTATGTTCTGCTGATTTGATGTATTAGCTTGTAAGTAACCATGCTGCCAAGTAATTCTGTTATGTTTTGTGAGTTCAAGTTGTTGTCATGGTGACTGCAGTTGGTCTATAGGTGTCTTTTTCTCATCTAAAATCTAAAGAGATATTTTTAATAAAGCCAATGGGAAAATGTTTTTAGCTTAAAGTTTAACCCTCCTGTTAAATATTTCCTCTTAATAATATGCCAAAACTTTTCAAACCCTCGATACTCATTCCTGCCTGCACACATTGTTTTCTTTACAAACAGAACATTTTCTGTTTAGTGCCAATTACTGATCTTGCTTAACTTCCATATAAACCTGGCTGACGTCAGCAGGAATGCACAGGTGGAACTTCCACAGGCAGCAATCAGTCAGCCGCAGTGAGTTACGAATTATGCTGTGCAATAACATGCCATTAAATATCATGATTGTCCCAATTCAGAATGTTTTAACAAGTTGCACAATTTATTGGTATGTCTTTGCAGACACTTTCCCAATTTAAGTCTTTAAGTGCTAAGAAACAAGCTTACCCTTTATGCCCTAAATGAGAAAAAAAAATGCCTAGAGCAAAGTTGTTCTGCCTGTTATTTGTGTCACAGAGAAACAAAAGTTAATATTCATTTACTGGCCAATCTTTGTAGCATGGAAACGTTTTTCTTTCCAAAATTAGGTGGTTGATTCAGGGTGATTTATAAAAACCGTCTGTTTGTTTGAGAAACAAATCTGAACTGGCAAAATATTTAAAGCAGTGTTCAGCAACTATCATGAAACAGGATTACAGAGAAAACAGATCACATAACAGGAAGAAATATTCCTTTTAAAAAATTTATTAAATAAGAAAGAGCTTTTCATTCTGAGGACAATTAGGAAAAAGAGCGTTGCTGCAATACAGTGATTTTGTACCTTTTGAAACTGTTGTAATTAACTCAGCCATACTAAAATAGTATTCCTGGTGGAAAAAGTAATAGTGAAAAAGTGCTAATAAATCCAAGGAAAACATGATACTTATTTGTGAAGCAGAAGGTTTGATGGCTCTGTAGTTAAGGATGCCTTGTGGGTTTTAGAGCTCTGTTTATATTTCCAATACACTATGCAAACTTGCTTCAGCTAAAAAAAACATGCAGTAATGGAACCAGAGGGGAACAGGCTATACTGTGAACAATGATTCTGTGACACAGCCATTACAGGGTCATGTCCCCAGAATGGCCAAGAGAAGTGCAGTCCATCTTCCAGATTTCTTCTGCTGTACACGAGGCATGCACCTCTCTGCACGAGGCAACATAAACTTAGCCTGTCATTTAGGGGGGGAAAGTAGAATTTAAATGGTAATAAGTCTACTACTGACCTTAATTTCACTGCAAATTGGAATTTCAGAGTTCTCAGCATAATAAATATACAAGGGGAGTTAAATTAGTGACACAGAAGTGATAAAACATATCTACACACACCTGCCCTTGAGATCATTCCCTGGCCCTCACTATTAAGAATACAGTGCATCTATGTGAATTATTGACTACAACGATGAATCATTGTATATCAGGGCCAAGTTTTGCCCAATTGTTTTACATAGAGCTGCTCTCCATCCATTCAGACAGATCTAACTTCATGTTCCACCAAACGAGGGTAGAAGTGTAATACCCAGTGCAGTGACCGGACTATATTCTCCCATCATCCACGTGCTACTTTCAGTTTCTCCAGAAGGGACCTGGCAGGGTGGCCACAAGCTGAGTCACTTCAGCAGCCTGAGGGAAATGAAAGCACTCTTCAAAACCCAGGTAAACAAAAAATGGGACGGGGCTCTCCCCAGCTCACCTGCCTACACTGACTCACCTCTTGGCTACTGCTGCACGCTGCTGTGACAGGGAGGGGAAGGAAACGTGCAGCCAAGAGCACCTCGGTGTAGAGTAGGTGTAGTCCGAGGCTTTACTCTTAATGACACTGCAGGGTGTTGCTCCAGTCTCAGTGGAACATAAAACAGGCTTACCAAAGCTATGCCTATAGGGACACACAGGCTGTGTTTTCCTGAGTACACCACGACCTCTAATTACATCACAGGTAAGAAGCTCACTTGGCATCCTTCGTGTGTGTTGTACAATGAAGGTCCCGTGGCTGTTGCAACCAAATAGTTATTTTCTTTTGGGGATTTATGTACTTTCTGAATTCAAAGGGCAGTACAACCAACACAGTAAGAAACTGAGAGGTGTTTCTGGCTTACAGGCCACCCAGTTTGATACCTAATCACTTTCACCCATTAGGGCAACCTTGTATAAACTCTCAGAATTCTGTTTACTTCCAGCAACAGGTCCAAATTACTATGGTTTTTTGTTCAGTTCTTCTTTACTCAAGGACTCAGAGAAGAGACACCAGTAAGCTTAGATGCAGCCAGAAACTGTATTTTGAAAGGAAATCAACAATTTGGAAAGGCCTTTGCACAAGGCCATACCTAACGTCAGAATGAGAAAACAGTGCATTAAGCTGAGTAATTTTTCTGATCTCAGTAGAAGAAAACCTTGCAGTGAATGTTTTCAGTGCTAGTCCTGACATATTTCTTTTCCGTACCTATATTTGTAGAAAGATGGTTTAACTAAACATTAGAGCCTTGAGATGTGCTCACATGCAGGACTGTCTCTGTGTGTGCTGTAGCTTAGATTAGCTACTAAGCCACTTCTGTTAGGAAAAAGAAAGGTAACACTGAGAAATATAATAGATTGACAAAGTTGTAGCAAAAGAGAAGCCAGTAAATAGATAAACTGTAAGGGGGAAAAAAAGCAATATTGAGAGAACATACAAAACTTTAATTTAGCAGAGCAATAGGGACTTAAAATATGAACAGAAAGCTGATTAAAATCAAAGAGATCAAAAGGACACTTTCAGCAAATTTTATATAAATTATGTAAGAAACAGCAGAGGTGGGCTGTACTACAGATTTTTGCATGTCTTTTTTAGTATACGGACTCTCCAAACCAAGTGGCAGGACGTGAGGGTATTTTGAAGTACTGGTAAATCTGCAAGTGAATCTGCTTCTTTATCCATTTTGTACCCTTCTCCTCTATCCTGGGAAAATTTCAAAAGTGCTGACAGGCCCAGCATGGAAAACCAGTACTAAGTACAGTTCTCCACGTAACTGTTTTCTTACCTGTGCATGCACTAATGATCAAACACAGTTCTTGCCCACATCTCTTTGAAGAGGGTTGCATAACACTAGAGGCAACTTGGTAATGTTATAGAAACTATTTACAATCTTTCCCCCTTCATGAGCAAATATTAGTTGAAACATAAAAAGAAGAAAGGTAGAAGAATTAAACCCTTCAGAAAACATTTTAAGTCAAAGAATATCTATTTTTTACATTGTTTTCCATAATGTTGTTCATAATGCAGTGAATGATAGCCCTTATTTATTTCTAAAAGCATATCTGAAGATATGATCAACACTTGAAGACGTCAATGTTCACTGAGCATGAACAGCCACGTTTAATGCAGAATGAGAAGCAAAGGAGAAAGTTTCAGGCATGTTTACAGGATAATCAATTTTCAGGTCACAACCTTAGTCCAGACACCATAAGACTTAGCAGAGAGCCCACACTCCACGACTGTTCATTCACTATTTTTTGAGTCTTCCTTGAAGGGGACCTGAGCAATCAGCAGTTTGAAATGAAATTTTAACTCTCCCAAAGTGCTACTCTGAATCCACAAAATGAAAGGTTTTCTCTGCTTTTTCAAAATACATGAGAATCCTAAAAGACTGTGGGCACACTCAAATCTGAATAATAAACATGATATGAAGATGTTGAGGAACAAGCCAAAAGCTTTGTGATTGCCCTTTAAAATATGCAGTTTCACAGAAGGATGCACGTCAGTCAGCCAAACCCTTGTTATAGAACATGGTTTAAGATTCTTTTATTGCGCAAAAATGAATTTAAATATTTTTTATACGTCAAAAAAGCAAGATCATCTAAACAAACAGTAGGCTGACCACCAGTTCTGTGTCAGACAGAAATTAATTCCCAAATTACAAGGCTAAAATATCTTCAGATCATATCCCTTTTCTATTAGATTTTTTAAAAGAAATTCAAGTTCCCCTTTTTCATCAAACAGAAACTTTACTGAAGTAATTTTATGAAGAATTCTACTCTACTTTCACAGCAACTAAATAATTAAGAGTTGTACTATGGCAGACACGTTTTACACAGATGAGAAGAGAGGACTAACAGTCAAGAAGAATAACAGAGAAAAGGTTACAAAAGGAATTTTCCCATGAGCTTTTTGCTCCCTGCATGCTATAAACCTTCTCATCTGAGAAAACTCAGATGGTCACATCATACCAAAAATTACCAAGTGAAGTGGGGGTAGGATAGTAAGTGACTTTGTCAAGCAATGACACTGTTTATACACTCTCGTTCCCTTGATGACGGCACTGCGTTCTCATAGTAAAACAGATCTTAGAGGTTTGCTTTGCAGTAACTATTGAGAGAGAAGAAAGAACTTAATGAACTAGTACCAAGAGAAGCATAACTAAAACAAACACCAAAAGCAGAATCAAGTATTTCTCGGTATTTTTCTGATTCATATACTTCCCCAGAATGCCTGATATTTTCACTGTTTAGCAGAAGTCCGTAGATAAATTTTATGTTCTTTTTTGTTCCTCTTTAACAGCAAATTTTTAAATACCTTTTTTTTTTTCATGGCCAGAACAGATTGTGGAAATATTTAATAGCACTGGTTTATGTTTCACTTTGTTCTATTTCTAAAAGGGTTTGGGGAGGAGGGGCAGGGGGAAGGGGATATTTGCTTATGCAGCAAAAGTAACTAGGTAGCTCCTCTTTTATGAAAGCTGTGCATGGCAGGACTTCAGTTTGAGAGTATCAAAAAAGAAAAATCTGGCACAAATAATGGGCCAGCATTTCAACTTTCTGCTTTCTGGACTAGCTGCATTATACTGCACATGGAGCTGTCAGGAAGAAAGCAACCTGAGCATACGCTGATATCGTGTTGGCATCAAAATTAAGATGTTTTTCTCTTTACTTTTTTTCCACATGAATGTAAATAAAACCCAGGATCTGTGAAGCTTTTGACATGCTTTACTGAGCAGATTCTTACTCAGCTTTACAGAGCAGTTGTAGTTTTAATTATCTTGACAACCTTGAATTTTTGCCCTGAGCTTCAGGTCTGCAGGAATCAGGAGTCTCATAGCAAAATTGCTAACAAAAGCACTCTGTAGAACAATGTGACTATCTTGGAAAGTCCCTTAGCATAGCTGCTTTGGGATTTCAAACCCAACCCAGTTGGCACAGAGGAGCTCTGAAGACAGAGTCTCACTCTGAGTTGGACAGAATCCCCTGGGGACCGTGCTTTACAACCCTACCAAGCTAAAACCCCAGTCTATTAACACAAAATTTTGTAGAAGGTTTTTACTATCAAATCGAGATAAAACTTCATGAAGACAATAAAAGATACAAAGCAGATGACAAAATAACCTCTCTGTCACATTTCAAGCACCAAGAAATCCAAAAACCACTTTAAAGTAAAATCACCAGGCTTTCAAAGTGGGTTTGGCAAGCTTGTAAATGAAGGGAACAGGTCTTTCTAACCAAAGTGCAAAGTGTTGGGCAACTTTCACCCCACTGCATTTTGCAATTTCCATGACTTCTACTCCATTTATATCTTTATTGTCTTCATTTCCCACTAGCATTGTATTACTGCCCAGAGGCCTGTCTGCATGTAAAGCTGATTTTCTTTCAGAAATGCTCAGTCCCCCCATCTTCTGCAGTGACCGACTACAGCAGATGTTAACAATACTGCAGGACCACTGAACACAGCACAGCCAGAGTATTTGGCTCCTATTAGGGCTGCAGATGGGGCACCATTGTGTCAGCAGATTATGACCTCCCATTCAAGAAGTGGCATTCAAAGGATATAAATTTCTTTAAAATTAAGAAAGTTTCCTTTTCCTTTTAAACACCATTTTCTTACAGCTTGTTGTCCTGTGCTATTTCAATTCATATTCACATTAGCAATTTGTTTCTGCAAATGCTCTCCAGTTTGTTAAATTTATATTGTGTAACATTTTGATTAGGAGATAGGGCATCTCATCTCTAAAGCAGAATACAAACAATAGACTCTATACACTTTAAATGAGACAAAGTTTTTCTGTCTACTTCAATCAGTTTATAACACCCAGCAATCTGGGTGTTGTACTCTGCATAAGGTTCCACCAATACTGGGGGAAAAAAACCAAGTTTTTTATATCTATACTGTAGCTAGAACACATGGATAAAAAACTTTCCCAGAAAAGATAAACTTACAATACTTTACATATAAGAAACTATTTTTTATGTATTCACTTACCCCATCAAAAAAACCCCCACTTTACTCAAGGTCAGATACCATCAAAGATTTCCATATTGTGACTGCAGCTTCAATAACAGAAGTGTTTTGAGATGCCCTTCTCCAAAAGGGCAATAAAAAAGAGAGGTTATTTATTTGTGTTGAGAGGTATTCAAAAGAAAAAGATAGACTACAGACATTCCTAGCCAACTCTATATGTCCTCCAGAGAGAGAATACTTATTTTAATTACGACTTGACACATTTTAAATTAAAATACAGTGACAAAAATAATCTATGATTCTCAATAATACATACGTGTATAAAAATTTCAATGTCTTTACAGTTTCTTTGCTGCTTTTATTTACTGCCAGGGACACAAATTTTTGTAGCAGTTGCTGAGGGGTTTATTTTGGAAGGAAATGTGAAATATATTCAATAGTCAGAACATCCTTGCAGAAATCACCTGTCAACTTCCTCTGGTATTCCTGGAGTTTATGACTCCAGCATGCTCAGTAGAAACATTAGTACCAGAAGTTTGAAATAAGCCAAATATTCTCAAAGCAGAAAATGGAAAGAACTCCAAAAAGTTAGGAAGTGTGTTTTATGCAAAGTGAAGCGCACATTTGTAAACCTGATTTATCAATTCCTAACAATAGCTTTTAACATTTAGTCTTGCAAATTTATAACTTTCTTTTATCCTAAAAGGCCACTTTACTTTCCAACAGCTATAATTTTGTTAGTTTCTGCTCAAATTAAGGAACACTTTTAACTACAAGTCTCTTAAATATCAAAACTTCATTGACAAATTTTAAATTACAAAAAAATGGACCACTTTTATAAGACTTCAAGGAGGCAAACATCTCGCTCCTGAAACTGCAAGCCGGTGGTCATCTTTAATGACCACTTTAGAGAAAAGAAAGTCTGTCACAATTGTGCCCAGCCTTAATTCACATCTTGAACATTGAACAAATTAAAAACAAATAAACAAACAGAACCACAAATCACTCTTTCTACAATTAACAGCATGTTTACCTAGCTAGAGCTAAAAAAAAATAATATTTGTGAAGCTGCAATGACCTGCTTTGTGCTGCCAGACAGAAGTTTGGGACCAAAGACAGTTTTACTTACCATAAACCATTGTTTGCACATTTGCAAAAACACTATGTAAAACAAAACATGTTCCTGTTTGGACCTGATATCGCACACATGGGATTTCCTGATGCAATTCGGTCAAATTTCAGGTTTGGTAATTTGGGAACATTCTGGATTTTCATAAAATTGTTATGAAATTGATAGAATGGTAGTCCTTGTAGGAAGTTTTTATTACTTTGCCAGAAGTATTTCATATGGATTTGTATCAAATAGAGTTAATATCTGGCAAATGACATATTGGAATAAAGTGCACAGGAACTGGTACCCACATTACTGAGCTCAGAAGGTGCTTGGCATTTCCACAGCAATGCAGTGAGGCTGCTCCAGAGAAGGGGCACGAGATGATCGTGGACTGAAGCATCTCTCACATAAGGACAAAGGCAGAGCCTACCTAAGTATCTGGGACATCCTGTTCCCTCTAATGATGAAGATCTGACTTTCAATATTCCTGCCATTACTTTGGAATCTTTAAGGTAAATTGTAAAAGTTCCTATCTTTTCCAGTAAAACTGCACTCCTCGAGGAACTGTCTCAAATGCTGAAGGATATCAGATATGTGTTGCAATGGATGGGAGAACGTACTGAATCAGCACAAGGGGTCTTCAGTGATGTTCTGTTTACAAACTGAGCATCATTAATAAAGGACTTAAAACTCCCTCCCTCAGGCCCTCATGATTCAGTCTGCGAAGGGGGTCTGGGAATTCCATGTTGGAGTTTATAGAACAATTACATTTGGACTTTTACATATGGAAGGGATTAAAACTACTTTTGTTTAGACTTCTTGCTCACTGCTTCTTCCACCAGAAAGTCCAGCAGAGGACAAATAAAGAACTGCTCACATGAAGGCCCACACTAATGACAAGCTGCTCTCTTGGAGATTGCTGGGAAGGAATCTGGTGCTTGCCAACTGAGTTTCACCATGTTCAAGAATTCTTCACCGATGGGTAAAGCTATCCATCTAGGCACAGCTGTGTGCAATTCATCCAGCATTGTAAGGATTTTCCTGGACAGCTTCCACATAGATGTCAAGCAACTTTTCTCATAAGATTTTGGAAGGATTTTTAATCATCTGGGATAAAAGAGTATGATTAAAGGATGGCTGGCTCAGCTGGTGCTGACAAATATACTGGCATCTGCTATACCTCCTCCTGAAAATTCTTTTCCAAGGGAACCAGATCAGTAACAGACTGAGCAATAGGGGGAATAAATATGTCTTTCATGGTCTTTGTGGTGAAACCTTATGGAGTTTTGAGATATCCCACTTGAAGAGCTGAGGGCCAGACAGAAGGATCCCTGTAAGCAGGAAATTAAGAATGTCTGTTGCAGGGAACTTCAGAGAGATAGGATCCATGTGCTTTGAAGCGTAAAGTCTCTCTGCTGCCTTGCAAATCTGATGAGCATTGCAATAAACCTAGATCCTTTGGAGGGCACCGAGGCAGACACCAAGACACTACACAAGCGAGCCCAATGTCACTTTGTTCTACAAATCTGTCTTGACTGTCAAATTGTGCTAGAAGGCTGGATAATAAATTAAATTTAAACTATTCATTGATAAGCACGTATTTGCTTTTAACTAATAAATTAATTTTAATTACTACAATCTCATCAAAAATTCACATGATTGAAATGACAGAAAATTTCATAAAGTACTTAGAACAATCAACATGGTTTAAACCACACCTGATCATTAAAGTTTGCGACTGTTCAAATCTTTCCTCTGTCTGATTTATGGAAGGGGTTTCTAATACCTTATGGAAGTGTCCTAATTGTCATGCTGTAAGATAATCACAAAGTGGATCTGCAGTCACTCCTTTGCTGACTACTGAAGCAATCACAAAGCTAAGCATGAAAACAGTTATTTAACCCAGTGACTGAGACATTAGCATAGGAACCATAAGGTGGAATTTGTTTCTGTCCCAGGAGATACTTAATTTAAGTGGCAAAATACAAAAATAAGACACCATGAGGCCAAGCCCAAAATAACTTCTGATCCAGTAATTAGGTAATTTTATATCAGGACAGATCATTTGAACTAAGTCATTTTGTTTAATTGAATAAATGGACTAGATCTAACTTTTTTGTTGTTGTTGTTAAGCTTTCAAATAAACAGATAAAGATAAATATACTCATGTAGTCTTGCATAAGAATCGTGAGGGATGCCAGCCAGAAAAGAATCATCTGAATATTGTACTTAAAGGGAGTAAAGTATTGTTTTGGACATATAACAAGGGAAGATTAAGTAGATGTAGAAGTGATATACCTCTGTGTCTGGTCCTGGGGCGATGAACACTGGAGCAAGAGTATCCAACCAGGTGCTCATAATTCAATGAAGATTTTGAAAACTGGCTATACAACTGGAGAGAAAAGCCATGAATATGAGGGACTGAATGCCTTAGAGTAAAATTTCTGGATTCATATGTATCTATATAAAATAGAGAAGTCTGCAATGTCTAAGGGGCAAAAATTCAAAAGGAGACGTATTTCCATCTAGCATAGTTATAGAATCCAGCTTAAATCAGAGGAAAGAATACCAGAGCTGTCTTTTTTAAAAAAATAATTAAGCATTAAAATAATTTGCAAAATTTATGGGAGAATCCTTATTGCTGATAATTTTACCTTTTTTTTTGCCCCCCTAGAAGATATTATTTGGATTTGAAGTAGAGATTCATTCTGAGTAACTATATGTACACTATATGTATAACATGAAGTCAAAACAGGTAAATAGAGTTATCTCTTTTGTTTGTAAAACTCATTAATGCATAAATCAAACCAAACCAGTATTTGTTTACAAATAAATTACTATACAATCATTTAACCATTCCTCATTGTCACTAGTCTGCTTTGTTCAGTTGCAAATATCTACATTAAAGAGGATCTGAAAGAATTGATTCTTGCTGTTGGAGCAGTGAAAAATCTCTAAAGCCATTTGTCATTTTTTAAAATTACTGCACACTGTGAAATTGTAACATTCAGCTTCCTTCTGCAATAGATCATCTCATACTGGAGTACTGCACCATGTATGTGACAAAGGTAACATTAACAAGTGTACTATTTCTCAACTGGTCTTCACACAGAGCAGCACCAGGCTTGAGAGATATGTAGCATCTGTCCCAGCAGCTGGACTAAAGCTTCTGCAGAGCTACATGGTAGAGCTTTAAAATTAAACTATTCACATTAAAGAAATGTTATTTTGCGAACTGATTCAACAACTGTTGTATATACCACACTTACTCAAACTTTTGGTTACATGCCCTTAGAGAGAAAAATTTATGTATATGTCCAGATTGCTAACTAACTTGCTTCTAACTTCTTACAAACATAACTTTTTTTTAATGTAAACACAATCTGATTATCATTCCATGTACTGGAGATATCTTAATGTTTTCCTTTTCATTGGTAGGAGAATCAAAGTAAAAATAAGTCGGTGTTCAATCCAAATCAGTGTTGGATAAAATGTTTATTTACCTTGCATTAACCGATGCTGTGAAACCCTAAGTGTCAAGAGTTTTCAACCCTAAGAGACAGTGTTTTCTTATGTGCAGTTTCCTCAATTTCCTTAGACTTATAATGACCAATGGGCACAGTTATTTGCAGAATCCCATCTTTATTTAAGTAAAGAAACACCATCGAAGGACAATCAGGAAAAAAATATGACTATAAAGAAATGAAACCCCTTTACCAAACCCGTTTGCAAGTTTCTGTAAGAGCTTATTTGGCAATCTCTGAAGGCCATTTCACATAGAAGTTTCAGACATCTGTGCTGCAGCCTACAAAAAACCACATTAATGGATCTGTTCAGGACCTGTACAACATCTTGGGAGAGTGATGATAGCAATCCACTTAATCCAGTCACTCTATATTCTGTGAATATTTGCTATACAAAATAAGGAGAGTTTCACGTATGAACACCTCCCCTCCTCTTGTTTTAAACCAGCCCTTGCAGAACAGCAGGTGTGCTTTTAGACATGTAAATGAAGAATTTGCAATCTATGTAATCCACGCTGTTTCTCTAATAGTTCGTATTTCACTTAATTTCATAAGACACTTCTCTAGAGTGTCTTCAGCATGGTTAATTCATTTTGCTTTCATTTCTGAATTTAATCACAGCGTCCTTACCGGCAGAATAGATACAAATTTGCAATTGGTGTGTTAGCCCATGCTAAGTTTAGCTGGACTCACATTCCATCTTTAAGTGAGAGGTGGTAACTCCTGGCTTTATTGCCCATGTGAGCAGTTCTCCCAGTGCCAGGTCAAACATTAGTTTCAACCTCCTTTGGCGAGTATTTAAACTAATTTATTTGACTGCACTATAATGAAGGAGAACTTACTGCTACTGGGCTTCCTCTGGGAGATAATTCCAAACAGCAAGGACACAGTAACCACCATGTGGTCTTCCCAGCCTTTTGACTGGAAAATTGGTTCTACCTTTTTGCTTATACTCAGTACTGCAGCCTTGAGCTATTTTCTCCACCTGGTAGGTGAGATTTAATACATATATAATGTGTGATATAAGGTATGGTTAGGCATTACTATGGTCTTCAGGTCACAGTAATCTGTCATGCAGTAGGAATCTAATGAAGCTGAGAGACAAACTGAAATGGCCTGCTAAATTCACCCATTGTTAATAGTCACAGAGGCAGGTCTTTCCATTGCTATTTCAGATGCTACAGAGGAAACAAATCACAGTGGGTGGAAAGCAAAATGATGCCAACACCACTATCTCCTCTTCAGTCTGCATCTGGTAAGTCTTGGCCCATAAAATGATCTTGACACTGTGGACGTCCACCCTGACGTTAATAACCAGACTCCGTATTCCTGCCAAAGAAAGCTGGCCAGAACTACCACTCAGTCTAGGAAATGTCTGCCAAGGAAGTCCCTCCACAGTTCAGGAGAGCAGCAGGAGGGCGTGTCTGAGTGTCAAATTTCCCGGAACAATGGACTTCATCAAGATGAATATAAAGCATGGATTGAGGAAATTAGCTAACTAGTGACGACTGCAGTTCTATCAGCAGCCACAGAAGACCAGTCACTGCCTACTCATGTCAGCGTTCTGCCTTCACTGCAAGTCCTCCACCCACCAAGATCCCAAATCTTCTAGTAAGAGGAGTAATTCCTGCTGGTGAGAAAATTCACACCTCGCTCTTCTGCTAGGAGGAGTCAGTGCAAGATAGTGGTCAAAATGTTCTTCTGCCCGAGGCATGCAATCCATCCTCACTTGGTGCTGTTCACCCTTGGTCCCTGCTGGCACTGCCAGACACAATCCTCAAGCCATGAAACAATCAGCAGCACAGCAAGCAGTCCCTCTCCTACTAAAGGCCCACAAGAGATAAATAAAAATGCAGACAAATGGTGTCAGGCAAAGAGAATGGAAATATATAGAGCCACTACCACAGAGAGAAAATAATGAAGCAAATTTACAGAGCATTGCCAAGATGAGGAAGTACAGAAAATGCCAAAAGCGCAGAAAGATAATGAGACCAGAGCTCTGAGGGGTTTTTTTAAATAAAATAATATGGCAGAGCACATTGTTGGAGACAACTAGTTTTTTCAAGAAGTAGATATTTACAGTGGGAGAGGGATGATGGGCCGCTATTTCGGTTTTATGCACAATAATAAAAGTGTGATAGGAAAGTGCAAACAAGCTCTGCTTAAAATGATGAGCTCTTGGAGCTTAAAGTTATAGGAAAAGGAAGGAGCAGAAGAAATACAGTGTGAATGGGAATTAAATCAGAAAAGCTGAAGCATAAAATGAACGAAACTAACATGGACTCCCATAGGCAAAGCCTGATGAAATTCACTGTTATGTAGTTAAGGAATTAGCTGAATGTTGCCCTCAGTCATTAGTTAGATCTTCACAAACTAATAGGGAGAGTGTATTAGAGGGCTGAGGAAAGGCACATCTTTGGGGAGGTAAAGGAGTACGTGGGAAATAGATCTGTCCCTTTATCTGTGATTCACTGGAAGAAAAAAATCTCACAGCTAATAAATCCATTTATAAGAGCATACATGTTTAAAATGTAATAAAATACAGCCAAAATTAATTTGCCCAAAGCGAATCATGTCAAAATGCTTTTGTTTCTTCTTTGCTAGACTAACTGGTCTAATGTGTAAGGAGGAAGTGCTTATGTAATATATTGACTTTAATAAAGTCTTTCCTGCTGTTCTAATGAGATGCTCTCATAAAGAAAGAAAGGAAATACAACTTGATGAAATTACCTAAGATAAGGATATGTCTCTGGTTGAATAAATAATTAATAATGGTTCACTGCCTAAGAAGAAGCTGCCAGCTTCTTCAGCTGCCAGAATAAGACACCAGCTCAGATCCATTGCATATTCTCTTGAATAAAGAAATAAAGCCCACTGGTACAAGATTGTGGAAGTCACCAGAACGGATAAAGTCGCAAGTACGCAGGAGGTAAGGTAAATACTTCATTTGGAGTAACTCTCCTCATCACACAACATAACATTTAATATTGACAATTGAAAAACGTTACAGAAAGAAGATGGAGGCAATTGATGGGGCAGCAGCAATGCAGAAAACAATGTGGAAAGTATATTGAGAATGATAACATGAGTAAGAATGGATTATAACACAAAAATGCAAGTCTTAGCAAGGTGACTTTAGAAAGAGTCGTGTATGCAATAAGACATACCATTTTCCCAATATCTATGCCCTAAATAATTTGTTGTTGGAATAATCCATGTGTTTGAGGGAATCACAGTTTGAAGAAAGCTGTAGATACACCACAGACTGAAAAGGAAAGAAAAGGAAATTTAAGGAACACCACCTGAAGGACAATGTTCATAGAACAGAATCATAGTATATCCTAAGTTGAAGGGACCCACGAGAGTCATTGAGTCCAACTGCTGGCCCTGCACAGGACAACTCCAAAAATCACTCCATGTGCCTGAGAGCATTGTCCAAACACTTGTTGGACTCAGTCAATCTTGGTGCTGTGACCCCTTCCCTGGGGAGCCTGTTCCACTGCCCAAACACCATCTGGGTGAAGAACCTTTTCCTAATATCCAGCCTAAACCTTCCCTGACACAACTTCAAGCCATTCCCTCGAGTCCTGTCACTGGGCACCACAGAGAAGAGATCAGTGTCTGTCCTTCCTCTTCACCTCACGAGGAAGTTGTAGCTGCAATGATGTCTCCCCTCAGTCTCCTCCAGGCTGAAGGACCAAGTGACCTTGGCCACTGCTCATGCAGCTTCCCCTCGAGGCCCTTTCCCCTCCTCATGGCCCTCCTTTGGACACTCTCTAACACCTTTTTATGTCTTTCTTATATTGTGGCACCCAAAACTGCCCCCGGGACTCGAGGTGAGGCCACCCCAGAGCAGAGCAGAGAGGGACAATCCCCTCCCTTGCCCGGCTGGCGATGCTGTGCCTGATGCTCCTCAGGACACGCTTGGCCCTCCTGGCTCTCAGGGCACTGCTGACTCATGCCCACCATCGATCAAGACCCCCAGGTCCCTTTCCATGGTGCTGCTCTCCCGCCTCTCACTTCCCAATCTGTCCCTACACCCAGGGCTGCCCTGTCCCCGGAGCAGAATATTGAAGAACTGGATTCGTTTTCTCAAGCGAAGAGATGACTGAAAGCAGAGAGGTACACATGGGAAGAGCTCTTATTAAGGAGTTGATGAGAAACTATTCCTTCATACACGGAGGAAGCAAACATTTCAAACTGGGCATGTTTTGAAGCATATCTCACTGCAGTGCACAGATAGTGAGAGAATATGCAGAGAACCTGAGTGAGGAGGTGGAAGCAGTCTCTAGCACTATAGAGTTTAGCCTGTGCCAAGACATAGACTTCAGGATTCCTAAGGAAACCTTTATGTAGTCTGGTTTTACATCAGGTACTAGAATCATTAAAGCTGTTTTTCACATTCCAAGAGGATGGAATGTAAAAAGGGAGACCTGGCAACACAACGGTACATTTTAATTTAGGCCCTGAAGGGGCAATCATTCTGGCTAGACCACACTTGCTGAAAATAGTTTAAAATCTATACGCATTTTTATGGGAACTTAGTAATTTGTTTCTGCTCAAAACAACACCAAAATACTGTTAATTATTTGGAAACAACATCCCAGCTATTGAGGTATAATATTAATTTAATTTTAATTTTTATGAAACATGTTATAGCACTGAAATCCTTTCTCCAGCATTAAGGAAGCCATTAATTTGGTTCACAACAACGATTTAAAAATTCCTTGTAATTATCCATTATCAATAGAAAAGGTTACTGCAAAACATTAGTTTTGCACCAATGCATTTTACCTGTTTTACATAAAACAAAATTTCCAATCTGTGGCTATGCAAAGCCACAAGAAAACACAACTAGTTTACAAATGAGATGTTAACGGGACCTGTTCCAGTGGTGAAAGGTAAATTTTCTAAAGTTAGGGGATTAATAATTTAAGAAAGATGAGCTCAGCACGAAATGTTTCTCAGTTGATGCCACCAGGAAATCAAACTGATTTTCACATTTACACATAAAGTCTATAACAATCACCATGACATGGCAAGAGGAACATTCTTTAAGGTCTGAACATTGACTGAAAACTTTTGAGGTCCAGCAAGCAGAACGGCAGTACTCAAGAACAGACTCGTAGAATGAAATAATCATTTAGGTTAGAAAAGACCTTTAAGATCATTGAGTCTAACTGTAAACCTAACTCTGCCAAGTCCCACTACACCATGTTCCTAAGTGCCACTTAATTTCAGATCCGGGCTTAATTTCTGTGTTGGGCAATGTTTCAAATACTAGATGAAGGTCTGAATGAAAGCCATCTCTCACCATTTCTACTGATCAGGAAATTGCTTTACCTAATTTTTCCAAACTGAAAAAAAAAACCACAACCCACCAGAATCCACTTAATGAATGGATTTTTCAGATGCCTTAAAGTACCTTGAAAATCAGACATTTTTGACAAGGGGAAATATTACAAAGATCACTCAAGACAACTGAAAAATGACTCAACAACTGATCTTGTAATGCCTCTTGAATTCATCATTAACTCTAGAAAAGTTTGCTTGGGAATAGCACAAAACAGGACACCAGCAGTGTCCCAAACACACCGTCAACATTAAATACTCAGTATATTTCAACTGTGTCCCTATCTGTAGTCTACCTACAGATAACACAGAGTAATTGCCACAATTTATGTTTCAGTGTATTAAGGCATGAGTAAGAATGTAAAACTGCAAATGACCACATTCTCATTAATTTCTTTGTCAGCTCACCACCTGCTTATCTTTCTATTTCCACATTACACATTATATTCTGTTACTCATTCTCTTCTTCTTTTAATTTTCCTTTATTTTTCTCTTTTCCTTTTTTCTCACCTCTTTTTTTTGGCTTCACATTATTTCTGTAAAGTTGCTCATCCTTCTCCTGTTCTCAATTCCAAAAACTCCTACCCAGCTTCTCAGTGTTACTCTGCCACTAAAGCCACTGATTTTTGCATTGGTTTTTATATTTACATATTCACCACAATCATCATCAAGTTCAATTCTGATGCTGACATCCTGTATTTAAAATTCTAATTTTTTATCTGCAGCTCTGGGAGTGTCTACCAGGTCCATCCAGAGCGAAAGGGCCAGACAACAGCAGCTGTTAAAACAGAAGCATGAGTGTAAACAGCATGTGAAGATGGGATACACAAACCTCTCTGAAAGGGTGCTTTCACAAAACTCTTCACGTTAAAGAGAAAAATAAACATCAGCCGCACTAAACATTATGAATTATGAAGAGATTTCTGACTTGAAAAAAAACAATATATAGATGAAGTACAGAAATCTGAAGCAGCAGGAAGAGACCTTGGAGTGGTACCAGCAACCCTCAAAACCTGGTTTGACACAGACATTACCCTGCAGTCATCACAAGCCCTGCATCGGTGTAAGTTTGTGGGGCACCTCAGTGGTTCCCGAGGCAGCAGTGGGCACACACAGCACTGAAGAAACCATGTCTCCATTGCAAGATTTGTGGAAGTAAGGAAATGAGATTTTTCAGACTTAACTTGCTTATGCCATGCCCCATCTTCTGACTTGTCCCCTTTCCTGTGTCCTTTTCCACATCCTTTCCCACTCACAATCACCAGCCATTTCTTCAGCCTTTCCAAAAACCCAGGTCTCTTCCCCTCCCACTACCAATACGCACTGATCATGTCCTTTTAAAGCCAGCAAGGCTTGACTGCTCTTCCAATTCTAACTATGAAATGATCTTCTCCTTCAGCATCAACTACGTGCCTGGCTGTCCTTAGTCACTGAACGTCCAGCCACAGCCATCCCCCTGAGTTATCCTCGCCTTCTGATGAAATTACTAACATATTTACCTTTTTCTGAATCTATTATCAAAGTGTTCTAACAGTCTCTATCAGTACAGGCCTTAGCATAAAAGGATCTCTATTTGGACTGAGCAACTAAATGATAACACAGTACAAAATCTAGTAATAGACAATGTTGGATTTACTCATTATAGCAAAGCATAATCTTCAAGATTCATAAATTGAGGGCCTGATTTTTCATAACAGTAAAATAATTTATAAATGTCCACGCTTGGGATGCACCTATTATAGTCATTTACTGCGGATATAATTTTTACAAATATTTGATGAAAAAATCATACTTCCATGATTTTCGATTTCTTTGCTTACTCTTTTTGCAATCATCCAACATTCATGACTTATGTCTCCTAGTATTATTGTCATAATTTCAAAGTTTAAAGATGAAGCAATGCAAAGTAATTTTTTCTACATTTCTACATTTTTTCTACGTGCACAGGTCTTGCTAAAAATAAAAATTTTCTTAAGTCTCCTTAACAAAACATCATGCCTTGCAGAGACACACAGGGAAGCTGAAAATGAGATATGCTTGATGCCAGAATAAAATCTACATTTGTCTGGTTACTTTTACATTGGACTGGCTAATTTTACACTGAGATCACAATATACAAATGAGAAATAAATATATAAATGAAACTCCAGAATTTTATTAAAGTGTAAGTACAAATTGATGTACACTAATTAAAATGTTAATTAAGGCTAACATAACTGAACTTCTTGTATTAGTCAAGTATTTATTTCTAAAGGATTCAGTATTATTCATTAACTCCTTTCTATTTTCCCCTTTTTCCTGCTGAATTTCAGGTTTCCATTCTCTGAATAAAAACAGATTGCCAAAAAAGAATATTAAATCAAGTGGTACTATTTTAAATTTAGTGTCGCAATGGCCAACTAAATTCTTCTAAGAGAACATACTAATAAATTCATTTTTGCTCACTAGTAGCTGAACTCAGAAAATCACAGGTTTATGCCAAGGCAGCCTATGCAGTTGTCTGTAAAATTGATCTAAATTCATATTTTTAAAACAACTTCAAAATCATTCTTGAGTGAATAATTTGGAAAATTATAACTGAATAACAGTTTCAAAGCTTTTCATAAACTGTTTCTCAGTGTCTAATTCGGCTTTGTTAATTTTCTTCATGATTCGTCATTATTGTCTCATGGGTAGCATAGCCATGTCAAAAATTTAGAAATAATTAAAATATAAATTCTTTTTCATGTCTTACCAAATCCTGTTTTCACCTTCACATTCATTTAAAAAGTAAATCATACAGTTACCATTGTTAGGTGGGCAGAGTGCTTCTGTCATTTTTTCTATTCTTTCCCTTTTAATGTACGTAAAAGGAGAAATTTTGAAGAATTAAAATTAATGCTTTCAAGTGCAAGCTTTTTTAATGGAAAATTAAACATTTCAGAAATCAACATTTCCATAATACGCAGTAATAAACAGAATACTGGTTTGGATTGTTCTTTATTGTTCTCTCCTGGTTTGGAAAACAGTTTTTAACGACATTATCCAATAGGTCCTAAAGGGCAAGCAAAAATATTATAAACACAGAATGCACTGAAATACTAAGTGTATGAAAGGAAAGAAAAAAAAGAAATCTTTTAAATGTCATGTCTTCCTGACATACCCTGTTTTCATTCTTTTATTTAGTGAAGATAATTTCCCAGCAGACTAACAAAGACTGCTTAATGAGGATCTCAGCACTGTGACCAACTCCAGCACACGTGATTCTGCTACATGGGTGAATCAGGATTTCTTTTACTTTGAATGCATTTATGTGCACATGGGCAAACTGGGAACCCAGAAAGTCATCCTAGTCTGGTTTTTAAACCAATGATTACAAGATCCCTGTGATCTGCCCAGGACTGATAGAAGATATTCAGCCTGGTTTGACAGAAACAGTTTTTTTAAAAACTGTATAAGGGAAGTTCACTTCCCCTCTTCACTGCTGTGCCTCACTTACTCAGCCTCTCCTCTCTCCTCCACTAATTTCCACCTCAGGTACAGAGGCAGGAGTCCCATCTCCATCCCTGACCCCAGGGAGGTGCTTAGCCTGTGCATCCTTCTCACCACCACAGAGACAAATTAAAAACCTGCCTTTCACTTCAACATGCAAGACAGGACACAGCGCCTTCGCTAACACGCTCCCCCGAGACAGGACAGGTGCCATGTGCTCTGGGAACTGCAGAAACTGATGCTTTGGGAAAGCAGAACTGGGTACTTTTACCAGGTGACTTAAACCTATGACTTTCCAGAAAAGGATAATGCAAGAGAGGAGTGAAAATTACTGTCTCACATCAAACTGAAGGGTACAAGATCTGTGAAACAGGGGTGGCTCTAATCTTTTGCTACAGCTCCTTTTCCTACCAGCTTGAAGCTGCCACTCTCTGCAGTACTTCTCACCATATCCATTTACAGTGTTTCTTCTTCAGTCATGGGCCTTGTCCCAAGGAAGTGAAGAATGCAGCCTAACAGGGTTATTTTATGGCTTTTAGGTCTGACTAAACAGATTTTTGAGCGAAAAGTACAAAAGAATTTCCTCACCAGGGAAGACATTTCATTCAGCCTCAGATCTAAATAGAATTACTTTTTCACACAGACCTCTTTCTCACTGGAATTTATAAGTCAGCTCTTCTAAGGTACTGCCATTTAAAAAAAAAAATATTGACAGTTTAAATCAACACAACTATGTAATACTTTGGGGCATTTACCCATCAGTGTCGCCATTAAAGCCACACGAGAAGAAATAGAAGGGAGCTCATAGGCAGAAAATACATCACTAACAGGATGGCCATGGCCATGTGCATGTTTGCAAAGCTGCAGCAAAGTTTGTCATTAGCACAAGGGGCAATAAAGAAACAGACTATGATTTCAGGGTCTTCTTGTGGCACTGTCTGTTTATATTCCAGCCTTTCCTTAGAGCATGAAGTAAAGGACAACTGCAACTTCTCTTCCCTGCCCACCTTCCTCCTACACCACAGAAATAAACTGTCATTCATTAAATTAATTTGCTACATTAATTTACAACTAAGCTGTCACTAGCAATAATTAAATAGAAGGTATATGCACCGTAATTGCAGTGCACAACTCAATATAAACCTCTCAAAGTTCCCTACACATCTGTTTATTCCCTACACACAGAATAAAGATAATAATAATAATTTGGAGCCACTTGAAGGTTGCTACAAATAAAGGGAGAAAACATACTTTTTTTAAAAAAACTTCTAAGCAGCTAAAATCTACAACTTTCTATGCTGCCCACAGGTACATAATTTTTTTCTTGTTTACCAAGTGAGGTTGCTTCTTCTTCATACGTTATTCTGATTTGGCACCTTTCTACAGACACAAATTGATAAGGTGCCAACAGCAGCTACACCCAGGCAAAACACAAATATGCCTGGTCAGAACATACTATATTGACATCAGAGCACAAAGAGAGTAAGATAAAACTCACAAATAGGAAAAAAATCTGTTACCGTAGCATGAGGATGTATCTCTTGTACTTGGTAAAACTCCTGAATATTTCAAGCATTCAGGAGAGGAAAATAATTTTTAAATGGAAAGAAGGAGAAGCCATGTTAGGGTATTACACTGATGGCTATTTTTTGCTAGAAATTACATGTCAGTATATATTTTTTCAAGAAGAAAAGAGTCTCTGGCAAAAAGTTAAAATGATTAGAAGTCACAGAATATTTTGTTATTATTTACTCTATCATTAAAACTCAAAAATTATTGATATGGCTTATTCTTATTCCACAAATTACAGCAGTATAAACATTTTCTGGAAATCAGGTGTCTGTAAACAATATTCTGTGCAGTATGTAATTACCTATGTGCTCTGTGGTGGTGTAGAAATAGTGCTGGAATAGTTTCTGCCAGTTGACTACAGTAGGCAACAGCATTCAGTATTTAGAACCACTCTTAGTGTAAAATGAAATAACGGATCAGCTGTATGTATTTTGGGGGACTAGAGACCAAGGGACTGGACTGAGTCATTTCGTCAGTAAAGGAGAATTCAAAGTTACAGAGAAATCCAGTCTAGCTAATTGCAGTTAATACAACATTCATACTTAAATGAACAAAGATACTGGAGCAACAGCAACAGCACGAGGAGCTCTTCTCACATGCAGACACCACAGAGAAGGTGACACCAGAGCTCCCTGGGGAGCAGGAAAACCAGTGGGTTTCACCCTTGGTATTTCTCTGGCTTTAAGCACCGTGAGCCCCTATTTTCCTGTTCCTATTGCTCTAAGGGAAAACTCCTGATCCAAAATTGCATGAAACCACAGAAAATGCGCAGAACAAAACAGAGGTATTTTGAAACTAATGCATTAATATTTTTTAAACACACTAAGAGCCTTAACTCAAAGACATTACACAGCAAGGACAAATTCTTTGTTATTATCCAGCTGTCATTGATATGGAAATCTCAAAGCCCATGGGTTTCTTGAACTAATTCCAGGCTTTTGTGGACCCTACCAAGGCAAAGACACTCAAAGAACGACTCGTCTTGTGACACTCTGATCCTCTTGCTTCCATTTACAGACAAGACCAGGAAGACTAAAGTCGTGCAACCCAACCCATTCCCTAAAGACTGAAGCAGAGTGCAGAAAAATGTTAGCTTCAGTATAAGGTTTGATTAATGACCATGTAGATTCATATGTTAACAGAATTCACAGAAATGTGAGCACTAGAACACCTATTATGTCATCTAATCTATGCAGTTGACAGAGAAGGATTTGTTCCCTAAAGCATATTTCATGTGGCTTTATTCAATCCAATTTTAAATGTAGGAGCCGTGAGGCTCCCATTGCTTTCTTTGAGAAAGCTGATTTGTTTATTGTTTGAATTAATTTCACCATATCCAGTCACAGCAAATATGCTCAAGATGCTGTTCTCAATAAAAATATGGAATGTCCTCAGTAATTTATGTTAGCATTAAAATAGCCAGTGAATATCCAAGCTACACGTTCTGTTGAAATAGATCTTTGCTTACAACAGACTCTTCCTTTGATATTAATGAATGCAGGAATCTCTAAGTATTTGGCAGTCTTTTCTGGTGCAATTAAAAAATTTTATCCTAATTGATGTTCTTTAGTACTTCAGTAATCAGTTCAATGTGATTCGTAAGCTTGGCTTTTTTTCACGCAGTTATATTTCTGAATTAATTTAGTTATTTCAAAGCACTGCTGGGTAGCAAGTAGCAAACATTGCACTCAGTTCCCACTACTTTAATATTTTTATTTCTTCATTAATTCAGAACTTGCAAAAAATCTGTAAATAAGTCAGAAATATCTTCTTGTCATTGAGTTTCTCATCTTGACACATAACATCTATGCCACTCTTATGTAGAGTATTGGTAATACTGAAAGGATTATTTAGAATGAATACTTACATTTTTACATTACTGGACAAGCAACTTAAGTAGAAGTACAGATCCACTGTAAAAGCAAGTTTGCTAAGTAGGAAGATACTTATAGGTACTTACTGAGTTCTAACATAACGCCCAAGAAAGACATGTATTTTAAGAGTAACTATAATTAGTGTTAGGCTGTCATCAAAACATTGGTAAATATAAATATATATCAAACTTGGGAATTTTTTTTTTCTTTTCTTTTCAAGGAAAAAATTGAATAGACTGCTAATTCAGTTACCTTAATGTAAGATTTGTACCCAGTAAAACCATTTCACCTACACGGACCAAAAAAATCCCAAGATTCAAAGGGCCGAGGCTAAACCTTCACAATTCTTGCATGAGAACGCTTTTTCGCTCGAGAAATATTTTCCGAAGTCGTAAGGAAAACGAACACACATTGGAAAAGCAGCTCTTTAGCACAGGATAGCATCTGTATTTACTGTACACGATACAATCTTTATGGCATACGGAGATTGTCTTTCTGTTTGAGCTGCCTAAAATATTACGCTGGTCTCGACCTTGGAAACGTTTCTTAAGCATTTACTGTAGTATTACAGAGATCTTTTGCCAGAAGAGTCACTGCAGAGCCATGGGCTCTTTGGGGGCTTTCCATATTAGGGGTTTTCTTGCTCTGGATTAAGCATGCCAACAGTATTTAGTTGCCGTTCTGTATTTAGAACTGATTGGAAGGAATGGATTTTGGTAAGAAATGTTGAAACTTCTTGTATTTCATTGAGTTAAGTTCACTCCCACAAGACAACTTAGGGAAACATCCGTTAAGAAAGCTGTTCCAAACTATCCAGTGCTACACCAGCTACAGCAGATTTCTACAGCACATTAACAAATGTCAGGAAATATGCATTTATTCACCTGCAATTCTAATGTCCCCAAAAGACTGTGAAGAACATGCATTTCAAATATTTTTTTTTTTAATTACAGCTTGTAGGATAATTATGACAGATCCTTGGAAATAGTCACTGATGTTTAAACAAATATATTCAATCAAACTATTAACTTAAATAAAAAAATATCAATTGAGGAAAATATCAAATGTCTCTTAATTGTCAGTCAAAAGCTTTCTGCGAAAGAACTTTTTTGCTCCTCTTTATTGAAGTGCAAAATGTTTAATTTAATTTACGATATAAATTGCATAGCAAATACACACAGGAGATTCAAATTTAAGGTTAACAGTTACATCGTTTCACTTCCATAGTAACCTTTTAGTGTCCAGATTCCCCTTCTGCCCTGTAACTGTAATATTACTGAAAGACTTCTCCACATCCAAGATCAGTAGGACATAATCCTGGCACGACTACCTGTCTGAACTTACTCGGGAGCTGCAATACCAACTGTTACTGGACTCCCATAATATATGCCATCAGTATTGGTGATCCAATAAATAATTATCCTTTATTTGCTCTGGGACCACCTATAATCTTATATTTCTTTGTCATATCAACACTGTGGTTGCGATATCCTACTGATGTCACCCAGGACGAGTTGGGGTTTTGTTAAAGTTGTCACCAGCCATAAACAGAAATGCGAACTATTGAAGGTTTATTTAATCTTACAGCCACTGCATCCTTATTCAAAGCAGTTTGAGAAATATTATTCCCCACTCAAGGTCATTTGGCCTGAAGCTAGGACTTGACAAAGGAAAGAAAGGAGTCTCCTGTGGTAGAGAGCACGAGCAAACTAGATCTAATCCTGATCTGTAAAGGAATTTTACAATTGACTTTAAAATATAAAATAATCAGAAAGATGTTTCAGAGATCAAATTAATATGTAGAGGATGCTTGGAAGAAGCACCTCACTAAAATTCAACTTGGTACTCTTTAAACTTGAACCCTTACTGTCAGAAGTGTCTTACAGATCATTTAGACCTTAAGCACTTGTGTGCACATCCCAGCAAGCAGGCTACTTTACTCTGAAAGGTGTATCATTTCAAGTATTAAAGCTCTGCCATCCAGACATAAGCAGCTAAACCAGCCAAGAACCATGTTCCACTTTTAAAGTTTTATAATTCCAGAATACACTGAGGGGCTTCAGAGCTGTAGGAAAACAGAACACACACAAAAAAGTTTTCAAAAGCTACTCCGCCTCTCTTTCATAATAAAGACAATCCCACACAAAACTTTTGAGAACGCAGAGGACAGAGAGGAGAAGAAAAATAACTTTTACAAAGTCTCAGTATAAGTTGAAAAAAATTATATTCTGACAACCGAAATCACCTAATATGTTACTAGGTTACGCAATATTAAACCCTTTATTTTCAACAATTTTTGGTGCGCTTGCATACAAACTTTAAGTTAACAAATAGAGCTAGAGATTAAAGTTCATAACATTTTCAGTTCAAAGTAATAATAGCATCACTTACCTGAAGATTGGTCTTTGGAGATGCTTTTTCTTGATTGTAACACAATCATCCATTTAAAGTGGGGAAAAAGACTTCTTCCAGCAAATAACTCCAAAAAAACCCAGGGAGTAATCGGGAAACTTGTTCTTGGCTACTGTGCTGCAGAGAGCACACAGAATGGTATTTTGGTGCTGGGGGAAGCCTCCCTCCCTCTTTCTGACAGTGGAGCAGAAAAGGGCCATAGAGGCCACATAAGCCAGGCACAGCCGTGCGCTACCAAACCGGGCAGGCTGAGCAAAACTGGAGTCAAGTTGATCGAAGCCCAGAATTGCACTGGATTCCTTTCAACTGTGCAAGAAAAGGGGGGAGCTCTGCCAAGTGCTACCCAGGTAAAAATTTGTTAGATTATCCCAGCCATGAGAGCACTTCTTACACATACTGGTCAAAGTCTTAAATGCAGAGTCACTCTCTCTCTCTCTCTCTCTCTAAAACACACTGTTCCGAGGCTCAACTTTTTTTTCTTCAAAATAAAAGTTGTGCAGCTGTTTCAGCATTCCCATGCGAGTACCTTCAGAAAATTTGTTCTGGTAAAAAAAACTGTATACAAATTAATGAAGACGGATGGATCTGGTCTGTAAGGCTGGCTCTACTTCAAGAGATTGTAATTATTTTACAATCTGGCTTTTATTCACTCTGGATGATGTGTGGATATAACTATGCAAATTAAAGCACTGCTCATAATTTTTAGCATACATAACCTAATAACCTAGAATTGGCTGAAGCAGAATATGGAGTTTGCAGCTGGTAGGACCACAACTACATGAAACAAACCAAAGCTACATCGGTGAGAAAAACAAAAATTGACCAAGTTCAGGTAGTGTCAGTAGCAAACTGTTACTGTTTGCAAGATAAGATTTCAACATAGATCCAAACTGAAAATCTTGCTCTGACATCACGCTGACATAAATCAGGAGGAATTCAACCGCAGCGAACACAGGCTGTAAACAAAGCTATAAAGCAGAAGCGGCTGACCGTGGTTCTCAGTGAACAGAAGCCATGAGGGCTTCAGGTGAGACACAAACTCCCGCACACGTCAGAGGGCCCGTAACGAACCTGTGCTGGCACAGGTCCTGGTGGGAACCATGGAACCCAGCCAGAGGAGCAGCAAACCGGCAGCCAGGCAGCACCACGTGTGCAGCTGCACACCCTGGAACCGTGTGCCCCCTTCCTGCCGAGGGAGAGAAGGTCCTGCCACAGGTCCTTCCCTACATCCCAGCGCTGGAGCTCCCTCGCAGCTTGGTTCGTGCCAAGCGCTCAGTGTGTGCGGGGTGGAGTTCCTGACACGGGACAAGCAGGATCAGGATGGTTGGGATTCTCCTGCCATTGCATTAGTGGTTGGAGAGAGAGGAGAAGAGGGGCAGATTTACACAGTTAAGTGCATAACACTGGCAAGACAAGGAAGGTATGTCTTAGGCTGTATATGACCATGAAAGTTCCCATTACATTATGCACAAATTATTATTCAATTAACAATATTTTCATGAAATAACTCTATACAACAGGGAGATAACATATATTCTATTAATAGGTATTTTCACAAAGGAAAACCTAGGAGTTAAGTTGATTTTATTGAAACAAATGAAGTCTCTTCCTAGAGGTAAAATATATTGCTTTTACAACAGAGTGATGGTGTCAGGTTTCGTTAGCCTGAAAGGACCCGGTGAGTGATCCCCACACTGTATTAAACTATTTTCTTGACACGGCCATGGAGTAACTAAAGAAAAAATTATCAGACTGTCATCACCAGTTATTTTGTGTAGTTCAGTTTCACTTCCCCCACTATTTCTGTTCCTCTGAGAAGTAGAGAGAAATACATCTTCATCAGGAAAACAATTACCTGTATCAGATTGCAAGATCTTGAGGGATCTGAAAATCTTTCTTCAACAATATGCGGTGTTCAGAGTGTTGTCATATTTTTAAAGACCTTCATCTTATTCTGAAGTCATCATTTTATTTGTTCTTGTCTGTCAAGATTTACTATTTCCTTCATACAGTTTTCTTGCTCTGGGTTTCAGCATTTCAAAATAATTTGCTGCTCTTTGAAGTGTGCTCACTCACTGATAATACACAAAGCTAAAAATTGCAAAGAAACCTCCCTTTTCTTTCTGTTTCACACTGTGTGCATATATTGCTATACTTCTGTTATAGAGAGGGATCTTCTCTAGCTCAGGGTAAAAATCCAGAAAGTTACAAGAAAGAAAAAAAAATCTCCAAATTTTCAATGGAAGCTATACCAAATATGTTTCCACTGAACCCCCAAACCCTTTATCTAGCAGCTTTATTGGTCCTGAAAGTAGCAAACATCTTAAAAGTAAATTTTTCTGGGCCTACTCCAATGTACATTGTTGTTCATGGTACTTCCATTCAAGCATGGCTTGAAATAAAAGTACTGTTTGGGGGAGCTGAAATTCCCACAGTGCAATTAGTTTGACTACAAAGAATTTTTGAGGAAAAAAAATATTAATAATATTAATAGGAAATAGTAACGCAACTTCATGTTAATTGCATTGATTTTCATCTTCGAAAAAGCCATTTTTGACCATTTTCTTCATTCAACACAGCAACTACCTACTGACTTCTTTATAATATTCAGAAATCATGTCTACATATTAAATAAGTATTCACATAAACCCCTTGACAGAGGGCTTTACAGAAAGATATGATAGATCAGCTAGACTCAGGCCTGAAGCCCGAGTGCCACTGGAAAAATAACGTGTGAAGTTCACCAGCATGGAGCTCTTTGCAGATGGCAGAATTGGAGCATGTTGGAGCCATATTACTCCAATATGTAGGCTATATATACTCCAAGTTATATGCTGTACTGGACCTGATACACAGAATGCACTGAAGAGGTGCACTTTAATTATAATGAGGAAGTGTAATTATAATGAGCTTTTCCTTGAAAGCATTATTGTAATTTTAAGAAGTCCGTTACCGACAAGCTTCATCATATTTCTCACTTCAAGCTGATCTTTTTAGGATTAATTAGAATGGTAAAAATCTATTTAAATGATGCTCTAGAGATACCTTATTTAATTTTCCAACACTGGATGAAACTCAAGTAGAAAATATCTAAATTATTTTTTCTCAATTTATTGTCCAATTATTGTTGTTATCGTTTGCCCATCAGAACCAATGACCACTGCTCTATGTGATGCAAGTTATTTTATTTCTTCTTCCATGCACACGTTAATGTGAACAAAGACTTTTTGAACCAAAACCTTGTAATACTTTACCACTCACAGAACCTGAGTTTTCCAAACTTCAATATCTATGACGATAGTTAAGTAATTTGGTATTTAATGCTATGTCTCAGGGCAAAAGACTACATATGAGGTAGAACCCAAAACACTCTATTCTGCTTGTTTTAATGCCACATATTTCTTATTGATCTGTAGCTCTTTGCCAGAAGTCTAGAAATGTGATTATTTCTCCTACTTTGATTTCAAAGCTGTGGGCAATTAAGATACTAAATTAAAGAGCCAGTAATCTGTATGTGTCAGACACTTGATGCTTTCCACTTTCTAGCTAAAATATCTTCTGGCTATGAAGATACATGCAAGCATTGCTGGCTGGGGTTTTCTAACTCTGTAGAAAGACACATAGGTGGGAAGATCAACAGAAAGGGGAGACAAAGAAATTACAAAGACGTCACCAACCACATATGTGAAAAATAAATTACCTCTATAAAAATGCTGGAATATCAGTGAAAAAAAACCTAGCAAACTGTACTGTAAGAGTAGTAATTCTGTCAAAGTAGAAAGATAATTTATCTAAGCAGCTTGCTGTCTCAAGGCCAGCACTATTCAATATTTTCTTCAATGGTTTGGATAGAGAAAGGGAGATATTCTTATTCCAGAACAATATTAAGCCAGTAATATTTTCTGAATGTCCTTGGCAAACTGCAGACATGTTCAGAAAAAAAAAAAAAAAAAAAAAAGAGGATATAAAAAATATCAAGCTCTTCATACACATGGGAATAATCTGCAGGACAAGGGGCCGTTGGCTAGGCAGCATTTCTTCAGAAAGTGCATGGGAAGCAGCAGTGAATCATACACTAAACAATCACAGTCTTAGGCAAAAACAAGTATGATTCTGGAAGATAATAAAAGGAGTATTGTCCAGAGGAGCAACCTCCCCCTCTCTGTGTTCCTAAGGCTTACCTGAAGCATTGTTTCTTGCTTTGAGGCAACACCATTCAGCAGACACATACAGGACTAAACCTTGACAAAATAGAAATTTAGAAAACATCTCACGAGTAAAGACAGAAGGTCACACAATGTAGCCTAAGGAAAAGGAAAAGCAAACCTAATTAAAAATACTCCAGAACATAAATATAGCTGTGTAATTTATGGAAACAGACTATTTTCCTTACCCCTGTGGTCAAGAAATAACAAACTGCAAAATAGCTCATAGGGCTGTAAGTTGTGGTAATAAAGATTCAATGGTGAAAAAAATATTTTTCAAAGGAAAGTAATATGGACATTAGTTGCTGAGGGAATCTGTTCTTGGAAACACAATGAGTAGCTTTCTAAGCATAGATTTTTAAAAGGCTATATAAGAATGTTTCAGAAACTATGAGCCTTGCCTTGGATGAGAATATAGATAAAATAATCTCTAAATATATCATCCAACCTCATAGTTCTAAAATTCTTTGGTAACCAACTGCTATTATCAGCTTCTAACTGAACCCGCTGTTTAGTTTTGGATTTTAGTGTGCATGAAACCATTTACCAGTCAGCGGGAGCACCTGGGCTTTTCAATCTTTCACCTATTTGCCACTTAATCCAAATTTTGAACGTTGGTCCTTAATTCTGGCAACAAAGAGTGACACTTAAAGCTTTAATCCATTAAAAGCCATTTCTGTTTTGCTTCCATAAGCATGGGGTCAGAGATTTTCCCATATTGTTCACAAGCAACAAGAGAACAAGTGGAGAGCTAAGTTTTGCGCATCCATTTTCTGCACTAATGAAGTAGTTAAAAATAACATGCTTCTCTTCTTACAGGTTTGAAACATAGAAATCTAGAGCAGAACTTATAAAAAGAATGGTATCTTCAGTACAATATCTTGCACCAGTTTACAGTTTAGGAAACTTGTAATGTAATTAAATCGCTAAGTAAAGCATGAAGAGAAAACTTTTTATAGTAGAAAGTCAACATATCTTGTGCAACCAACACCTAACAAGATTTTTTTTCAGGTATTTCTAAGATTATTGGAATAAATTCACTTGATAAAGGCTGCGTACAGACTAAGGAATCAAACTTGGTGCATAAGAAACCAGAGGGGATTATGTGAAATCTATCTATACCATCAGTGTCACTTCAGCAAGAGGGTCTTCCAAGGATCTCTGCAAGACAGAATGGCTCCCATAGCCTTCCCTTCCATTGCAATGAGAGGGATAAGCCTCTCAGCATGCCTTTCACCAGCTTCCACTCTCCGTGCAGGGTCTCCAAATCTAACTGTCTATACCAAGCTAATGAAATTGTCCAGGTGTCTGATGTCCCCAGAAACAGGTTAAATGCTAAAGGAGATGCTGTGATTGCCTACCATACAAAAGATAATTTTATCACAAGCATGTCCTGCTGGATATATAATACTACCTACTAGGACCGTGTTTGTGTAATGGTTTAAGAGCTAAATAATAGTTAGCCACATTCTTCATATTCCTTGGCACAGTTCATCCTGTTAAGGATCAGGCTGAGTGGTTTTTCACCCAGCTGTTATACCAGGTTTGCATTCAGCTTACTGCACTCTGAGCAGTGTAGGGCAGTCTCACTTGGTTTCTTCATGTTGACGTCAGCAAAACCCACTCTAAAACTTCACCTAAGGACTTCTCCAAGCTTGAGAAACCAGACAGAACTGAAGAGAGCCGTGACTCATTCAGAATGCAGATAGAAGAGTTGTCAAATGTCACTGGATCCATTGTAGGACATGTGCTAAAGCTCTGCGAAAAGAGTTGTGCAGGCCTTTAAGTTCTGCCTTCCCTTTTTACCTTTTCTAAGTAAAATAAATTGTAAATTAAATTCTAAAATAAAATTGTTTTATTCTTTCTTACTTTCCCTGTTTACATGCACACACAAACTGAGCAGAGACTTAAATCAATGCCATCATGCAGGAGATTAATTTCCCTGCTAAGACTTTCCTGCTCAGACTGGAACACAGGAACTTGGCTTAAGAAGCTTCCCAGTGCTTTACTTGTGCTTTTATATTTTACTACATCGTAAAAGTCCTAGTAAAACTCAAGCAAATAAGTAGAAATAACAAAAAAATACAAATACCAATGTCTTATGGGAACATTAATTTTCCTGATTAATAAAACTCTTCTCAGGAATGTGACCGGTATCACAACTGTGTTTTATTGGATTCTACCTGATACTATTAGGATTTTATACTCTGCATCTTCAGTGAAGAGGAAGAGGGAGATGAGAAGGAAAGCAAGGGAGGGGAAATGAGAAGAAAGAAAATTCCTTTGGGATATATGATGCTAAACTAGCACTGAGATACACAAGTCAAAACATGGCATTCTTTGGTTTTGAGCCAGTGCAATATTATTATTGGCCAGGGTCGATGGAATTTCGGTCTGTGTCGGAAACACTGTAATTGATGTGCCATGTGTTTTCTAAATGTATGCATATAATGGCAACTGTACCCTGACAATGGAGCAACTACTGACTAAGCATACTGCTGCTCTTTAGGGTGGAAAAGGGTAACAAAACCCCCTGAACTTAGTACTGATGGGCTGCATAAAATCAAGCAAAAGACAATTCCTAAGCACTTGAAAGGTGATGATTAAAATATATGCCAGTATAACTGTTTGCTACAATACTTAAAGATTGAAAAAAAAAAAAGTTTAGAAATCCAAAATTGTCCAGAAAGGAAAACATGACTAACTGTGCCCTATGTTAAGCATGGCTATTGGACAATGTCAAAATCACAACCAAAAGAATTTTTCTGCTAAATTGCAGTTCCTCATGGAAAATATATGAGCACTTAATAGGACAGAGGCTATGCTAAAAGGAATTAGAAGACACATGGCAGACTGCATCAATTTTCTGTATATACAGTAGTTCTCATCTGAACGTCTGGAACAAAGAGGCAAGAATCTATCATTAGCTACCTCTTCACTACAGTTTTTTCTTTGTAAGTCACATTCAAATCTGTGTAGGTGGCAGAGTTTGAAAACTTCGTTTTTTGAATTTTTTTTGTTTCATTTTAGATTTTGAAAATATTTTGCACTGTCTTTCATCATGGTCTCCAAGATCGCGTATTTCATAGTTTTCTAGAACTTACTTCATTACAATTGGTTAAAATACCCTGGTCTATGCAGAGTTATTGAGATTTTCTGGTTTTCATCATTGTATTTCTGGCATCCAGTTTGACTGACACAGAAGCTATCTGGAAGTATAAACCTGTACTCTTCCCTAGGGGATTATCAGAATCTGGGACTTGTTGCAGTGTCTTTTCTATCAGGTACTTGTTCTTCGGTCACATCGCCATTGGGTAGGTACAAAAAAAGAGATGACACAGCAAAAACTCTCCAGGTGATTATAAATCATCTTACAAAACTGTTTCTTTGAAATAGCAACAGTAATAACAGATCTTTGCTTTCTGATTGCAAAAAATTGCTTTTAAATAACAGTTTCCCCACAGATGTCTTGAAATCTGACATCCATCATTTTTAAGTCTTACAAATAGTGATAAATGAAATTCTGAGTTCAGCTCTATCCTCAGATATGTAACATGGCCATAGACAAAAAATGTCTTGTGCATGACTCAGAAATCTATTATTCTAAGACAATAACATTTGGATCATTCCTATCTTTCTATTACAAAGATATTCACAAAATGTAATGCATACAGTAATGATTCAATTTTTTTTTTCTTGCTATCTGGATTCTGTTATGGCCTTTGCAATACACAGTACTGTCTTTCTAAGACAAAAAGGCCCACAGAATTTTTTATTCTCCTTGTACTATATTACCTACATTATTTTCCTCCTTATACCAGCTCACCATCTCCCCAGCACCCCACACACTTCTTCCCAAGTCTATTTACTGTGATGACATTCTTCCAAATGCGCCAAGTATATGTGTGCTCCTGACAGAAGAGTAGCAGGAAGTTTATCTTTTCTAGCAAAACTTTACAGAGACTCAGAAGAAAACTCACCCTGTTATTTGGCAACAGCATTTCCAGAGAGGAAAAACAACGAGCAAAGGAGAAACGTAGAATTTCACATATCAAATAGTTTTCTCTCTCCCCACCCTTTAAAGTTAGTTCTTAGGATGACCAAATTATGTAAAAAAAAGGCCCTCCTGCTAATTGTAGTCTAGGCATGAGAAAACTCTGAAACTATTTCAAATGCACTGGTAATGATCCTCAAGAAGGGTTCGCTAGTGTGTTCGTGTTCAGGACTCCTTGGGATAAATTTTGACAGTCAGTCAATCTACAGTGTATTTGTCAGTATATCACTTGTTTAGTCAACAAATTTTAAAAATAAAAATGGTGCTTAAAAGTAGTTCAGTGCTCACACTTTTTATCAAGGGTCAAAAGTTTGTCAGAAATATAAAACAAAGAGAACCTGACTAGAGAATGTGAAACACACCAAACACTACAGTTTATAAACAAGGAATGACTCATGATTTCCTACGAAGCGTCTGCCTAGATTTTTTTCACTTTCCTCTCATCATGGAAATACATCGCTTTTATTCATACATTTAAAATCCCATTTCAGAAAAATTAATTTCAAAACTTTACTAGAGCCACAAGTTAAAACAAAAAATGAATATGCATTCATTTTATACCATAATCTATCTGAACTCAAGGCTGAGGCAGACTAACTTTGCTAGTTAAATTCTCCAAGATGTTTGCATGCAGGTAAAATGCAGTTGGCTTCATTATCCTTGCAATTATTTTCTATACAAATTTAGCATACATGTAACGGGCTGTGCTCCCAGCCCCAGAGAGTGAGCTGCTTTGATTATCTACTAAAAACACAAAGTAGTCACCAGGGCATTGTTAAACTCCTTATATATGGTCTGTGTCTACCTAGACCAAAGAATGAGTTACTGTTTTTCATACTAAATCTTAAAATTGAAATAAAAGCAACAAAGAACAGAATTTTTTAACATAATCTTTGCACTGATGTCTTTCATGGAACTATTAAACTTCTTGTGAGTTACTCCTGAATGGTAAGTTAAACCACAATATTCAGTAAGAAAAAGGTTTTCAAGTGTCTAAAAACACCTTGACGACAGCTGGAAAATAATTTTAATAAGATGTAGATCAAAACTGACTGCTGTATAATATTTTATGTTATCTGAACTGAAGACTGGGTGTATTTTCTCTCCTTCCAAAAGGTGTCAATTTTGTAGCTCCTCTTAGAATTTTATCATTCAGTTCCACTCATTCCCTAGCAGAAATATGAACTGATTTTCTTCACACTCCATCTCAGCTTTTTCTCTGAAACCTATCAAAACACATGCTAAGTTGTGTTATTTGTTCTGATTCTGAACTGTGTTATGTGGGTACCTTCTGACTACAATCATATACCATCAACTGGGCATTTGAACTAAACCACTGAAACACAACTCGGATGAAAATCATTAATGCTGAGATGCAAGACCCTTCTGTTGTTTCCCAGGAACTTCAAGGTTCCCCTCAGTCAGCACACTGAAATATTGTGCACCTCCATGATTTACTTTTTACAAAATAAAACGTTGCCATTGCACTGTGCAATGCAGTGGTCATTTTGGCATTAATTTCTACTTTGGCAAGTACATCTCACACCAGTATTTGTTTCCTTTCTTCTACCTATTAATTTTTGACATTAGTAATTAATTTTTATGAGTAATAAAATCAGCTCTCCCCTAATATTTAATGTTTTCCTGTTAATATAAAATACATATTCTCAACAGCTTTTGAATACCACTGCCACGAGCACAGTAAGTCTCCTTTGTTATGCAGATTATTGTCAAGCAGTAAAGTATAATCAGACTAATTTGAAATTAATTATATAAATATCCAAGCAGCAGATTTTTAATTATCTTGTTGCAGAAATTATTAACAAGCAGGGAGATCCATACATTGATTAAAGTTATCTGCTACTATCCTGACAAGACAAGCTAGAACTGGAATTATTTTGTCCAAGATAACAACATCCTATCCAGTCAAACAGTGTGTAACAGATACTACCGGGTGTATCACAAACTGATGTTTTCACTGAAGCCCAGTAGGGGTGCCATGGGGAATGTCAAGCATTCGGTGGCTCTGCTATTATCAGAACATTTTTTCCACTGCTCTTTTGAATATTCAGACCAGGCCACTTGGCACAAGAAGTAAAGGTATGCATATAGAAAAAAACAGTGTAAGACATACTGGGGATCTAAGCAGCCCCAAGCAGTCGCCATGGCTGCAACTGAGCACATGTAACACCATCAGTTCATGGAATAATCATGGAACTGTTTAGGTGGGAAAAGACCTTTAAGATCATTGAGTCCCCCTGTAAACGTAACACCGCCAAGTCCACCATTAAACAATGTCCATAAACACTACATCTTCATGTCTTTTAAATTCCTCCAGGGATGGTGATTCCACCGCTTCCCTGGGCAGCCTATTCCAAAGCTTGATAACCCTTTCAGTGAAGAAACTTCTCCTAATATTCAATCTAAACCATTCCTGACACAACTTGAGGCCATTTCATCTCATCAAGTACTAGGCTTGTTACTTGGGAGGAGAGACCAAAACCCACCTCACCACAATTGTAGAGCATGATAAAGTGTCTCCTGATCCTCCTTTTCTCTTGGCTAAACACCTCCATCTCCCTCAGCTGTTCTCCATCAGACTCATTCTCCAGAGCCTTCACCAGTTCCATTGCCCTTCTCTGGACTCACTCCCACACCTCAATGTCTTCCTTGTAGTGAGGGGCCCAAAACCGAGCTCAGGACTTGAGATGGAGCCTCACCTGTGTCGAGTACATGGGGACAATCACTGTCCTGGTCCTGCTGGCCACACTATTCCTGATACGGGCAAGGATGCCACTGGCCTTCTTGGCCACCTGGGCACACACTGGCTCATGTTCATCTGCTGCCAACCAGCACCCCCAGGTCCTTTTCCGCTGGGCAGCTTTCCAGCCACTGTACTCCCAGCCTGAAGCACTGCCTGGAGTTGTAATTGTAATTCATTAAGATTAATCGACACGGTTAAACAGAATTTGATTAATTCAGTATTTCCCACCATGAGTTGCAGAGGTCTCATCTTGGACATTTTGAAAAACAGACCACCTTTCATTCACATTGAAGAGAAGTTGTTATAACATCAGTCCCACTGATGTCAGTAGCGTTCACTATGACTAACTCACTGTCAGTGTGATCCTCAAAGAGCAGATGGAGCAATATTCATTAAATTCGTTTTATGTGGTAAATCATGCTCCCAACAAACAGACCTATCAAGTTATGATGGGTCTTAACTGATCAGGACATCTGCAGTAGAAAATAAAATGTGCAATTTGAGATAGACTTAGGAAGAAACTATTTCTATTTCTTTAAAGAAACAGGTTTTGGGGCTCTCGAAGTAAAGCTGTGGGAAAACACACTTTCCACTGAATTTTAAAACTTTTCATGCCCAAGAGCCCTGAATTTGGGTATTACCTGTCAGATACTCTTCCAGATATATTATCAAAGCTTACTGCAATTTTCCAAGTGAGGAATTTCACTCTTTTAAGCAACATCTGCCATGATGATGCTAAACATCTCTCCCTATAGCCTGATGGCAGCACTAGTACAGCTTAGAAACCCAAATGTTAGAGAAGAGCCCTGAGCAGGGCACTTGGCACAGTATCTTCTCCAAGCCTTAGACTGAGATAACCAGGCACGGGTCAAACCAACCCCCTGGTGGCCGATGCTCCCCTGCCAGTGCCCTGTGCCTCACTGCAAATGCTGCAGACTCAGCTTGCACCCTTTTCCCTGATACTGCTCTTCAATTTCTTGAGGCTCACTGCTTAAACTTCTTGTGTTCAGGTAATTCTTGTGTTCGGATTGAGACAGCTGCTCCTATTCCACAGTTTTATTTGAAGTAATCCACAGTATTTATTGTGAGGCCACTACAGTACATTGAAGACTTTAAATTCGATGATATAGAATGATTCTGGTTTGGTTCAGTGAAGTGACTTTACCCTAAAGAGACATATAATCAAGAAAGTTTTTAACAATAGTGAGCACTTAAGTAGCACATAAAATGAAATGAGCTTGTTATAATTAATGACTGTACGACAGGTGCTAAAACATAATTGTTCATTTAGCAGCCTTTCTTAAAGAGTGAGGCACTTACGAATCTGGCTTTTGCCCTGATTCTGTACAGCCAAGCATCTGTGCCCACATGACATTTGTCAGTAAAATTTCAATTACAACTACAAATTTTTTTCACTTGGATCAATGCAGCTTAATTATCCCTTTATCCAGATTAGTTGTATGAATTCTTCCATTATACTCTTCGACCTTTAGGAAATTATTCTTTTAATGATGTGATCCAGACCAGCTCATAAACCATGGTTAAGAAAAGCATTTCACAAAAACGTATAGGCTAAGGAAAATGTCATGGGTTACTCAGGTCAATTCTGCTAAGGCTGTTTGGTGGGATCATTTTTAGAAAAGAAAACACAGGGAAGACCAAGGACATGCCAGGAACATGTCTATATAAAACCATGTTTTCTGTTTCTGATAATCTCTGTCTTTCGTATCCCTGTGGAAATCATTGGTTTTGTGATTTGGATTTTTCTGGTTTGGGGAACCGTATCTTCAGGGGGGGAGTCGTGGGGCATTCACTTACTGTGCTGTGCAGAAGCTCATGTTACATAGCCATGGAGGAACAGTGATCTGCCATAACCATGAATTAGGCCCCCACGTGGCTCAGGGTATTAAAAGCAAGAAACGTGACGGCAAGAAGGGAGCCACTGGAAACTCACAGAGACCTGCAGCTTTTTGGAAACACCAGGAATAATTGCAGATTTAAATAATGCTTCATTGGTCTCTTCCAGCAATGGCTCTCAGCCATGAAGAAATAAGACAGAAAGTATGTTTAGTTCTTAAAATAACTGGTTCTGATGTACTTCACACCTCAGCATTTTCCTGTTAGATCAAGTAGTGACACTAACTATGAAACTGTATTTGCAGATGCTGAAGAAAATTGCATTCCATCTCAAACTGAAAATTTTAAACCTGCAAACACGTATTCTTGAAAAGAATAAAAAGGGGAAGACCCAATCATTCATTAAAACAAATATGCAGTCCAGCTCCCTGAAAACAAAAATAAAACAAAGCAAAATACGATGATGATCTGGGACAAATATCTCAGAATGATATGGCTGAAAGACTGTATTTGCTCTTCACAAGTTTGATTTCCAAATAAAGAACATTTTTCATGTCAGGTTGACATCGTAAACATTCAAAAGGATGCAAAACCTTTCAAGAACAGCAATATGATGGACGTGTGAAGCTCAAAATGAGATACATAAATATTGTTTTGCAACCAACAGAAATAATAAAAGCCAAGACGATCAACGATTAGAAAGAGGTGCATGAACTGCAGAAGTCGGATCCCTGTGTCAGTTTTCACAGGCGCTAGCAGAGATTATATCTCCCAGCACGATATTTTACTTGTTTTCATAATAGCAAGACACTTACTATTGTTCAAGTTTGTGATTACCTCCCAGATCCTTTTCTGTGGTATTGCAATGCAGCTAGTTTAACCCCATCCTATGTTTGTACAGCTGATTACTATCACAGAAATGTGTTAAAGGTCTGGCAATTTTACTGCATTTTAGGACAAGTATCACTTCGAATTCTAACTTGTCTCTCCCTGTATTTGCAGGTCTTGCTATAAGTTAATATTATTCCAAATTAAAGAACAAAAATGTGCCCGTGCCAGAGGTCTTCAGAGCCGTGGGAACACTTTTCTATTCTGACAAAAACCCTTCGATAATTCTTTGCCAAATATACTTTACAGCCAGTGTATGATTCTTAGACAGTTGTTCTGAGCCCTAAGAGCAATTATATGGATATGATTCTCAAGGAATCAGAGAACAAATGAGGAGATGAAGCAAGTCACTGTATTCGTTCACAGTGACCACAGCTGGGGAAAAACTCTCTAAAAGGCAAAGCCACCACACTGCAAACAGATCACACTTACGCTCTAGTGTCAACCAACAAGCATCAAAAGCATACCTTCAAATTTGCAGGAAAGTATCCTTCTATTGGCAACTCTTTTAAGGAATGATCCCTCCTTGGACTCTATCTAAAGTAATGTTGAAAACCAAAATTTAAATATAAATTGGATGTTTCCCCAACTACAAAGCCACCTTGGTAACTACACACATCATGAGTGGTAAGTACACTATCCTCACAGTTTTTCTTACATAAATCTAAAGTTATGACACAAAAGTAACATCTGAATGCATACTAGGCAGCTTCAATTTTATCTTGCGGAAATTTAGCTTGTCATGGCTAATACTGTGCAAAGCCTCGCACTCTTATGCCATATTGATGGTGGAAGCTGATCACATCATAGAATGTCCTTTGTTAAGTGAAGTGAGTGGCATTTAAAGTAGATCAATAGCAAAAATAACCTGGTTATTTTTCCTTTTTATACAAATGTAAATAGCGTGGACTGACAGATAAGACTCTGGACTGGGACCTAAGAGCCCTGAGCTTTTCATGAGTCCATGGACTGATCTTGAACAGGTCACTTTCAACTCAGACTGCCTAAGTTCATCACTGAGAGCTGGTGAATTTTTTTCCCTTCAAAAGCTGTTTCACTTTATGGACTAAAAGTCTCTGCAAGCACTAGGTATTCTTTCTACTTTTGTTTCTTTTCCTGTATCAAGCAAACTTTTGTTTCAGTGACTTGGTAACAACAGTTTCTTCTAAAACTCCTTTCCTATGCATATCTAGTAGTATCTTTTTTTGTCCCTGTTATATAGCAGGTGCCCTAGTTTCAAACAGATCTTGTTAATTTGTGGGTATGTAACTCACTATTTCTTACTAGCACTTGCCACACATTCAGTATGGTACAAGCTTTAAGGAACTGCTTTAAAGTGACAAAAAAGTAAATATCTACTGCTTCTCAAGATTTCTGCCTTGTTACAAAACCATACTTACTATTTGGAATACTGCAGTGATTTCCTGCTGGTACTTTGATCCAAGAATATCATGAGCTGTGCAGGTGGTTTCTGTCACACTGTCATTCATATTTTTGACAGATTTTGAGTCTGCATAATATTCCCTGATAAACTTCTTAATGTTATCTGTGCCAAGAAAGGAAAACTTACGTTCTGCCAGCTTGCTGACAAACCCTATTGACGATATCAGACACTTGCTCAGTCAGTAATGCAAATAAACCTTCAAACCAGAGTGAGAAATTCTAAAGAACCTTGAAAAATGCCACTACACTTGACCAGTCTGACTCATTAAACCATAGGGATACGTGTCATTTGTTGCATATACATAATCTTAGTTTTAACTAAAAAATATCTTTAGGCCAATCTGGAGTTCAGCAAACCTACTTACCCATTTTCATCAGCACAATGCAATCTTTCAAGTCAAGCAACATTATAATGCAAGAACAGCATCCCCTTAAGTTGCAGACACAAAACTAAAGCAAGTTATCCTGTTTCAGCCTCTTAAAGGATTCTTCACTGGCATCTTTTCCCGAGGGAAGAGTAAGGAGAAAGAGTACTGATGTTTCCCAAGTCAGCTTCGTGCAAGTTTCCTGAAGGAGTCAAAAATAACTATTCTGGACTCTAAAGATTATGTTGTTCTGATCTGAACTGTGTTATGTGGGTACCTTCTGACTACAATCATATACCATCAACTGGGCATTTGAACCAAACCACTGAAACACAACTCGGATGAAAATCATTAATGCTGAGATGCAAGACCCTTCTGTTGTTTCCCAGGAACTTCAAGGTTCCCCTCAGTCAGCACACTGAAATACTGTGCACCTCCATGATTTACTTTTTACAAGTTCTCATGACAAAATAAAAAGTTGCACTGTGCAATGCAGTGGTCATTTTGGCATTAATTTCTACTTTGGCAAGTACATCTCACACCAGTATTTGGTGATGATATAAGTGGTTGGCACCCTTCCCAGCTACCTAACTACTCTAATGTAAATCTGAAATGAAATCTACTTCCATATCCAGCCCTTTTTGATGCCATTAAATTTTAAAAGGTAAATCCAAGATTCTAAATTGAATATCGCAATACACAAAATACCCATTTATTTTCCTGATGTAAGAGTACTGAAATGTCTACACTTTGACACAGTCCTCTAGACAGTCAATATATTGACTCATTCTAAAGCTGCAGCCTACTCTGAAATGCTGTTTTGTCCTAACAAAAGCTGAGCAGAGTGATGGGAGGAATTCAGATAATGTGAGTTGTGGCCATTCCACAGCTATTACTTCTAGAGATTTTTAGGTCTTTTCCCTCCCTTACTACTTCCACTGAAGTAATTTCCTCCTCCCTCCCTTTCTGCCACTCTTAATATTTTTTTCATTACACACCATTGGATTCCTCCATTTTTAGTAGAACTCCAGGATGAGATATGTTTTGGGAAGGCTTTGATTCTCACACACAGCAACACAAGGTCACAGGAGAGACCTTCAGCCAGAGCTGAATGCCACAGGATCAGGGGAATAAAGGCAGCTCTTTGCACTAACTCCCCTGGTTATGAACAGAGCTTAGGTGGCATGCAAAAATAAATGCTGAAATACTTATTAATAGCATTTATTTGTTAGATAAAGACTTTTCACTAACACAGCAATCATTTGTAACAATTTGGAAAAAATTTTCATGTACTGTAAAGTTTTTAAACAATGTATTTTAAACATTTGTTTGCTGTGATACTACCCAAATTTCCCAGTGGTAGATAAAGACATCAGTGTGTAGTTGCTATACAAACAGAACAAAAAAGCTCATTGCTACCCCAAAGATGTCACAACATATGTTATGTGAGAAATGAGTACACTGATATGTTACCAAGTCCGATTTTTGTTTTAGACTTTCGACAGTGACTGGTGAGAATGCATCCCACAGTAGTTTACTTATAGGCAGAATCAATTATGCTTTGAGTCATTTTGATAAGGTTCAAAATACAGAGAAATTACAACTATATACCTTGTCAAAATAAGATCTTTGGTTATAGGTAATTACCAGGGAGCATCTATAGGAGTGAAGCTACAAGTGATTTGCTCAGACTGTATAAAAAAAGTACATTAACTGAATACTAAAGATAATTACTCCATCTCCAATGTCCCAGTCTAGACAATGAAAAAATGCCCAGATAAGAGGTGGAACTGGTTTCAAATTTGAGCAGTCAGCTTCCAACAATGACAAACAATAGCTAAACCAGCTGAAATACTTTCCTCTGAGTCGCCACTACCATAAACTCAGCATATTCCATCTTTACACAGATGTGACACATTTCTTGCAGGCCAAGCTAAAGGAAGGCAGCTCTGAGAGTCCTGGAGATCAGCATCATTTCCTGTTTAAAGCACACACCTGTGATGCTCTAATTTTTTTAGTCGATTCAGTTTGAAACAATAACTTTTGAAACTTACAGTAACATTTAGCACATCTTTAAAAGGTGCAAGTAGATAGAGAATGGTGACTGCAGTGATAATTACACTTGCCAGGAAGTGATGAATCATTTCATACACTTTTGCTGGTCTTATTTTAAAACTAAGAACTTGGCACTTTTCCTTTTTTTATTTTGGCATATGCCCAAAAAGCTGCAGCATTTTTTTCTAGACCAAGGGTTAAAACAGACGCACAGAAAAATGAGACTCTGCTTAAACTGTCAGACTGTTAAACTTTCCACACTTGCATGGGGAGAAAACTGGAAATAAAGCACTAGAAAAAAACGCAGAACTGTGAGGAGTTTTAAGCTATGAGATATGATGAAAGATCTGCAGAAATCCAGTTACATGTAAATGGATCTAAGAAGAGTAGAATGGGTAAGAAGACAACGAGTTGCTTTTGTTTCTTGTGACAAATGGGTACTTCAGTGAAATAGTTAGTGTTATGTCCATTTTCCAAGCAGAATCTTGTAATGGTGGAATTTATTGGCATCACATGTTGAGGCAAGACAAAAGTTTTATTAAAAGTCTCATTAAAGTCCTCTTCCTAGTTTCAGGTCTAGGCACTAATTACTTCCTTGAAGTTCAACCTTCATTTCTCTGTTTTGTCTGAGATTTCATTAACAACTGTCAGTCACTCCTGAGCGTAGTTTTTCATGTCCTGCACACAACTATGCTCTTCACTGAGGTAGACCAAGGGAAGAATCTTTAGAAAGTTTAATTTAGAGCAGTTAAATGGAAGCAAAGGAGTATTTTCTATTAAATTCAATAATTGCATTAATGGACAAATAAAATCAGCATTATCTTTCAGAAATTAATAAGATATAAGAAATACTTCCATCTCCATGCTTTCTCTGAAAGCCTTTGGGCACTGAGGATCACATGAACACTGAGAGATGCCTAGGGAACATTCGGTTTAAACATTTTCACACTCATGTTCTGCAACTGCCACTGAAAAGGAGCTCTCTGAAAGGCTTGAAAGAAGCAGGCAGCATTGTTTCTTTCTTTCATGCACTGGTCTAACAAGAGATTAGAAAGTTCAAGCATCTGCTCCTGACCCTGACACAAACCCCCTCGCCCCCTGCCAAATTACAATAAAGAACTTTTTTTAAAAGTCTGCTTGGAGTAGCAGTAAATGCTGAATAAAATGAGTCCTGGCAGCCTGTACATTCACATATGAATTCCCCAAACATCTTGCGTTTAAGTTCTGGGTTTGGTTTTCTTTTCTGATAATCAGTATTCTGCATTTTATTGTGTATGTCAGACTTTAACTCCCAGGAAGAAGCACCACTAATAGTGCAGCCTGTCAGCTACACCAGCAGCCTGGAACCTAAACAGCCCAGAGGATACAGCCCAAGACACTCTAAAATCTCTTTACACACCCTACTGTAAATAATAATGATGTGTTTTACAGGAGCTTACTGATCATGCTGGTTTTGGTTTGTTTGGGGGGTTTTTTTGCTACAAAATATCCTTCTGTGCTATTCTGCTTTAACAGTATCTATCTTAACTGTGGAGATTGCATCGCTCTACTTTTGAAGGGCATCGTCAGTTTTGTCTAAAGTATCAATTTCAGGCCATAACTTTTTATTATTTCCCTGCTATTTATCATAGTTCTAACACTATTTCAATTTGAAAAACTCACAGAACAAAAAGATCAAAACAAATATAAATACTATGTTTTTAATTTATTATACCTTTCCAAAAATGTGGATGAGTCCAGTCCCTCAGACACATTTTTAGCAGCGGTGTGCAGTGATGCTACCTCTAGAGATTATTCTTGCATTTTTTTAAGTAAAAGGAAGTATTCAATTAATTTCTTTCTCAATTGTTTCTGAGGGCAAATTGGTGTTGGTGACTTGAATTGATATTGGTGTATACAGCCCTTGCATACCGAAATTCTTGAAAACAATCAAGTTCATCTAAGTAAGAATATGGGAAAGAGTATCAGTCAGATTTGACAAGTATTTGGAAGGAAAAAATATCACTATCAGTAAGAGGAATTTTCACAAAGATATATATATATGTGTGTTTAACATAGCTGCCTATGAAAAATAACAAGTATTTATTCTACTTTATCAGCCAAAAGTATAGTTACATAAGAATCAGCAAAAAGGAGGTAATAACTTTCTGTGATACATGAAGGCAGTATGCTTATCATGACATTTACGCCTACTCAGATGTTCATCTGGGAAAGTCAAACTGACAGCTTAGTACTTGAAGCCATCATTGTTCACAGACACATACAATTAATAGCTAGACAGTAATGAGATGTAAGTCTACGTGAGTATGCAGAGGGTGTAAGGTTGTGGTGCACCCACATATAACCACTACAAAAACTCCCGATTGCAAAGACTGTCTTCATAAGCAGATCAGGAAATATCAGACTGAAATACTATTTTTGTGAACCCTATAGGCTTACTTTCCAAGTCTGGCCACTATCCAGAATCTTTTTTGTTTGGAACGAAGAGCATGAGGAGGGGTTTCAGAACTTGCTCCCCCTGCATATCATCATCTTTAACAAGACAGCACTGCCATGCAGGGTGGACTTGGGAAGGTCCCATCAGAATAAATCACCTGAACCAATCAATAATCATTTGCCTTACTGACTCTCCAGATAACTGATTGCATAATATATAAGAAAAGTAAAAGATTCATGAACTTTCCAGGCCTTGAAACTGTTTACAATCCGGTTAGAAGTATATATAATTTAACATTTCTTATGGGATGGAGATTTTAGCATTTGATCAGTTCTACCAGTGACTCTGGATTTCAGAGGCCTCAGAAGTTAGTCCATAGAAATGAATTGTCATGCAGGCCCATATCAGGGGAAACACTGAGTAATCAAAAAGTACAGAGATGAGCAGGAGTAGAGATGAAGAAAATTCAATATACCTTTCTAGTCAAGTGACTTGGTCAGCTGGTTTTGCTACCTTTGAGATGACAAGCATAAAAAGAAAAAAAAAAGTTTGAAGTCCCCTTAAGATGAAAAAACAACACAGAAATCAATCCTGACACTGCAGATACAGGAATTATCTAGAGTATATAGCCCTCAGCTATAGCCCTCACTGCACATAATCCCTAACTCAGCGGTTCCCTATACATGATTAGGTAAATCCAGAATCGACAGCAGTAATAGAGGTATATCCCCTGGTAGTAATATAAACATTTGCAACAATTCCTTTGCTGTTTTCCTTTCTTTCTTTCTTTCTATCTAAAGCAAAATAATAGGAATTTAATAAATCCTGATAATTTGCATTTAGACATGTATATTATGTTTCCAAAATACATGTTTCATTATGTTTCCTTTTTCTGTCTTAACTATTCCTTTGAAATATGTTTTTAATACTTCTGCTCTTGCAAAGAAATAGCTACGAGCCATCCACCCCAAAAGTGCACATTTCCCAAAGCTCCATTAACAATTGCTTATCTGAAATGTATTAAGCTTGCTTACCAGATTTTGGTGTTTAAGAAGCCCATCAGCACCCTCAGTCATTCACGTTACTTCAGCTTCTTTCTCCGAGAGAAGGGTTAAAAGAAACTCTTTAGCAAAACAAGTCATGGTCAGTGACATGACCAAAATGGAATTAATTGAAACTAAGAACTTATTCTAGGTCTGGTACCAGTTTGCTCTTGCTTTTAGAACAACAAATGTTTTCTTAATAGTCCCAGATACATTAAAGTGTTTGTGCTAGCAGAGCTCAAAAAGCTATGTGAAATGTTTGAGAAGTTGTTTGATTGCAGTGTATGTAGACAGTCTAAGCAATGCTGTCCAAATCACCTGGGTGAATGAGGGGAGAGCAGTGGACATCGTCCACCTCAGCTTCAGCAAGGCTTTCAACACCGTCTCACAGCATCCTCATAGGCCAGCTCCGGAAGCGTGGGCTGGATGAGTGGGCAGTGAGGTGTATTGAGAACTGGCTGAACAGTGGCACGGGGTCTCATTGGCGGCCTTGGTGTCCCCCAGGGTTCAGTACTGGGCCCACTATTCATCAGTGACTTGGATGAAGGGGCAGATGCCTCCTCAGCAGGTTCACTGGGAGGAGTGGCTGGTCCCCCCGAGTGCTGTGCAGCCCTTCAGAAGGACCCTGACAGGTTGGAGAGATGGGCAGGGAGGAGCCTTTTGAAATTCGACAAAGGCAAATGCAGGGTCCCACGCCTGGGGAGGAACAAGCCCACACACCAGCACNTCAGCACGAGAGGGACACGGAGCTCCTGGAGCAAGTCCAGAAGATGGCAACAAAGATGAATAATGGACAGGAGCATCTCTCTTACAAGGAAAAGCTGAGAGCTGGGCCTGTTCAGCCTGGAGAAGAGGCGACTAAAGGGAGACCTCACCAATGTCTGTCCACATCTGAAGGGAGAGCGCCAAGAGGATGGAGCCAGGCTCTGCTCAGTGGTGCTGAGCAATGGGATAAGAGGCAATGGGCAGAAACTAATGCACAGGAAGTTCCACCTGAACATGAGGAAGAATTTCTTCACTGTGCGGGTGACCAAGCACTGGAACAGATTATCCAGAGTCTCCCTCACTGGAGATATTCAAGAATTGTCTGGATGCAATCCCGTGCCATGTGCTCTAGGGGCCCTGCTTGAGCAAGGGGGCTGGACCAGATGACCCACTGTGGTCCCTTCCAACTGCACCTATTCCATAATTTTCTGATAATGAACTACAGCAGACAGGGAACACCACATTAACAAGAATGTGGAACAATGACCTAATTTTACCAAGTAACTGCAACTAAATGTGAGTTCATGAATTTGCAACCTAATCATCTGTAACAAGTAGGACAAAAAATCCTTCTCAGAGTTTTTAAGTTTATTTTTTAGAAGATGATAAAAAAATGAAATAAAAATCTAGCTTTTGGGTCTAGCTTGAATGAGAAGCACTTTAACCATCAAGAGAAATCTTGCGCATCACAGTACTTCTTAACGGTAGTGAATGAATGAATGATGAGAGAAAATTTATTGGTATCATTTGGTCTGTTTTGCTAGAAACTCATTTGGTAAGGAGCCACAAGAACTTGCAATCATGTCAGGATTTCACATTGCATTGAAGTGACTAAACACAGAATGTAGCATCCATCTTTCAGCAAAAATGGTGGGGGATGACAACCTGCTCCATTAACACTGACATCATCTACCTTTAAGACTAATTTTTCAAACATTAATAGGAAAAGAATCAAAGTAGCACATTTAGAAACAAAAACAAGTGCATAACCTTGCAAGGAAGTGAGTGGTTTCGTGAAAGGGAAAAAACCACTGTCTTTCTCTGCTGCTTTCTCTTTGTGACTCATGCTCTGGGAGTGGTACCAGAACGGCTTGTTGTCCTATTTCTATGGAAAAAATCCTTGAGCAAGTTCATTCTTGATTAAGTTAGCATGGTGCCAAGCAAATATAAAACACTGCATCTTTGATCCTGTGTTTTCTATTGTTCCGATTGTGCTGGGGGAGGGAAGCAATCTCATGGTTTTGTTAACAGTGCTTCAGCACTGGCTTTGCAGTGAACAGTACTGGCATAACATTTCCTTGTGTTTTTCAGCTTCACTGAGGGAAAATCTTTTGGACACAATTTAGGGATTAAATTTCTCAATACACCAGTTATGGCTGTGAATTAATACTTGCACCCCAGCTCTGACAGTTCATTCCTACTCCATGCCACATCCATTATCCATTTAACTCTGCCGATAAGCCAGACCCTTGAAATTATATGGATTCCTACGGTCTGGATTAAAGGTAACTCTTCTTTCCAAAAAAGATTGAGGAAGTGAGTGAGAAGAAAATAGCTTGACTACTGAAGCAAGCACGTGTCACTGAATTCAAAGCTGTGAACTGAAGCTGCCACAGATAAGTGGGATAATTTCTGGTGTTAATAATTTTTCCCACAGTATAAGTGTGACCTTTTTAAGATTACTTAATCTTTTAGAAAAGTGTTAATGTGAACAGAAAAAAAGCTACCTTCCATTGAAGTACAAAGGCCTGAATAGAAGTGTTATGATTGTATAATCACTTCACTTTAATTGGTAATATATTGTTTCCCAGATAACACCTTTCCTCATTTTCACTTTCATAATTCATTTACAAAGATAAGGTAATCTGGGCAGTTGCAATTACCTATGCAAGGCATTGATGTCTTGTGGCTAATGAAATATAAATTAAAAATAGTAGCCTACATTTGCTTATTAGTAGTCTACTTTTAGTAATGTGATAGTTTACTGAGTAAAACATCTCCTTTACATGTGTAACTGCTGAGCTTAAATCTCTGCACATGAGGAAATGGCAGCTTCTAGACTCACAATGTTAGGCTTTCAGTGTTAATTATGAAGGGAAGCATGGGGAAACTGAAATATTTGTGATAGGAATAGACATTTTGTAACAGGATAATAATGCAAAAGAAAAGAGTTCTTTCAATAGGGAAGGCTGTATTTAATCACGAAGTGAAGCAACAAAGGCTTTTGTGCTTCTGACACTTTCCTCTGAGGCAACTCAACAGAGAAAAAACAAAACTTCTAACTTGCATTAAACACTTTTAGAAGTGCTGAGTGTATAGTGAGAAGCCTTCAGCTACCCGTAAAAATGCAAGTACATTGAAGACTTCATCACTCAATGTGGTAGATACTTCTACTGTTATACCAAATACTGCCCAATCTTGTGCCTGCCATGCTAACTGAATGCTGCACTGGAAAGGAATGCAATGTAATCATTTGGTTTGAGTGGGGGTGTTACTAGACAAAATTGTCCCCTCCCTTTTCCCCCGTTCCCATTCCCCAAATTACTACAGAAAAACTGCCAAAATAAAATTTTAGATGATGCTGTGCAAACTCTTTTTTCTTTCAAGGTCTAACTCCCCTCATCTGCACTCTCAAATCTTCACAGTTGCATTAAACATGGTGAGATCTATTTGTGATAATCATAATACAAATTACAATCTGCTGATTTTATTGTTAAAAATAAATTTAATGACAAACTGGGATACAATTGAATGCATGTGAGCTGAGGAGCCCATCCTTAATTTGTCTATCTGCAAAAACATAGCTCATTAGTGAGAGTGGCAAAAATCCAAAATCAGAGCAATAAATAGCAAATTCGGTGCAATCTGTTTCTGTGTTACTACTATAGCTGCAGCCAAGTGATAGACAAAGGGAGGTAAACATGTTTCTTTCCCTTGGGAGAAGGGGAAAAAAAAGGGGAAAAAAAAAAAAAGGAGAAGATTCAGGGAATCATTCTTGTTCTATCAGGTGATTTGTTCACTTAGGAATTAAGAAAATAAGAATCATAGCCAGTAAGAATTAACTCTGAAAATTATAACATGCTTGACACAGCCCAGTGTAAGTAAAAAGGAATTACCAATAAACCTTAGCCAAATTCCACTGCATCCATGAAATACTGTGCTCTTTTGTCACAGTAAAGTAAATCTGTTCTGAGTTCTCATTTGTTGTGTTGTAATTCAACAGTGTCCAATTATAATGGTTTAAGTGAGACCAGAACCAGGCTAATTTTATTTGATTATTGACTGGATTGAGAAATCACAGGCTCAAGTTCTATGGTCTGTGTTCTACAAGCACAACTTCAACTGTATTATCTTTATAATGCCTCAAAAAATACTACTTATCTTTTATATTCTTCATTTGAAAACCCCAAACCTCTTTCATGCTGTTCATTTCAGAAAAATCTGTAGTAAAAACCACATTGTGCCTGAAAGAAAAAATTGATTGCTGGATCTTGATATTTTCTTACGTCTCTGAACTGCAGTCTTGTAAATCTACAAGATTTTCAGATGGAACCACAAAGTCCCAGTACAGCCAGGAACTGGAGTGCATTTAAATATTATTAGATAATAATGGACTGAATAAAAGCAGATGACTGAGCAAATAGACCCCATAGCTGGGCCATGAAGAACTTCTTGCTGAGATTCAGAATTACATTATGCAGTAGCCCTTTTGTGAAAATCATCAACTAATTTTCAGAAGTGAAGCATCATATGGAGATTTTTGTAATCATGCCCATATAGGAAGCTGATCCCATGCATATGGTACTCTGCCAACTTCAGTAAGGCACGGGTGCCAGCTAAAGACAGATTTAATATAGCTTGTACAATGTAGAAAAATTTCAGTTCCATGCCAGAAGTACCATCATAATGAGAATCATTGTCAAATGATAAGAATGCATTTTAGTGTGAGAAACCACATCTGTTGTCACTTTACATTGCCGTTACAAAGCTCTACACAGTATTTTTTGAGTCTATTTCGATTTAGTCACCATATGTAAAGCTGCATTACCATTTTTCATTACTGGGAATGAGAAGAATAGAGTTAATCTCTAAAACGTCTATAAATTCTACCTTTTCCTTGAGATTCTTCCCCTTGAAATCTTCCTCTACCGAAGCTGATGTATAAATTGAAGCATAAAGTTTCATTCTATTCCCTTGAACATTCAAACTAAAAATGCGTTTGAGATTGCATTTGATATATCAAGGTTGAAAAGTATTTAAAACTCAAATTCTGCTAATAACCATGTTTCCCCAAAGAGTAACACGATTCAAGAATTCTGCAGCTTCTGAGTCCTTCTCTCTTAAACTAACAAGATGATTTTAGCATTGAACTGATGATAAAAATATTCTGAACTTTTAAACGAAAAAGTCTTAGGTAAAACTCATAGGAAATTACATATTTTCATTAACTCATTCTCAACTCTACATTTTGCTTTGATCTTCTATGTGAACATAAGGATATTTTTATTTTACAAAGATAGGATTTTGGATGCAGCTCTTTGTCTTACAGAGAAGATGAGCACAGTACTAGAAGGCTAAATGTGACCTCATACTAAGACAAAGTTGACTCTCTCCTGTATCCAGAATTTATCTGGTCAAAGCTGACTGTAAGTCAAGACAGAAAAATCGATGACATAGCTGGCTCAGTATGGTTTATGTCCACCTGAGCCAACTATTTTTTTCAGGAATTGATAACATTAAAATCTTAGAGCATGTTTATTCTTGTTAAAGGATTAAACCAAGTAAGATTTTCTGTAAGAATTCTAATACCATGCTCATTTTTTCTTTTTATATTATATCAGAAGACATATTTAAAAGTTGTATTACATTGATCATGATTTAGTCTTCTAAAAGGCTCTACGTGTTTAAACACAAGCTTTGGTTTGGGCTCTGACAGGGATATAAGCAAGTCAAAGTTTGGATTGAGCTATAAACACTCACAAATCCCTCATAATCTTTTGGGATGCTCATATCCTGTGTTTACCTCATATCCAGCCCAAAAACAGACTTGCAGTTGTTGTACAATCATATTCAAACCATTTTGTCCCTATCTGCCATTTTTGTTCTAGCTAATGTTCACTTTCATCTAGCGTATGAACCACATTCAGTGCATCAGTGGTGAAGAAAAAGGGAAAGGTTTGATATATTAAACCAGAATTAAGGATCATAAGGCCTAGGCCCGAAGTGTTCATGAGTTGTCCATTTGGCATTCTTGGAAATGTAATTTCTCTTTCACGGAAATACATTACCAATTTTTTATTTCTTTCCAAAAAGTCTCCAAGTATGCATCAAGCTTTTTTTAAATTACAAAGCCAGGAATACAATTACCCATATAGGTTTATTGAAACAAAATGTTTTAACGCTTTCATGCCTAGTTACTTCTAAACATTACCTATTTCAACATTTCTGGAACAGTAGGGATTTTCTAGCAATCAAGTGGAGAGGGAATCTCATTTCGATGTATAGGTCACACAAAGTAGAAAATGGCTAACTGAACTACCCTAGAAAACAACTAAAAATAGAATTAAATATTTCTCTCTTGGAGGCAAAGCTTTGTCACAATTATCACTGAACTAGTTGCATGTGTATGGTATTATCATTCTTCATTTTGACATGTCTTTGACAAATATTTTTTAATATTTTAGAGAAACCAGCAGTATTAAATCAATCTGCTTAGAAAGGAACTTCCAAAAGCAAAAGGTTAAAATAAGCCAGATTTTCTATTTAACATATTTTAAGTTAAGAAAAAAATTTACGCCAATCAGATCCAGTGGAGATAAACTTATTTGGAAGAGTATAAATTTTTTTCTCTCCTTTCACATATACACACACCACTCTAATACTGTCCATCATTCAGTGATTGCAGTTTTCCTTCCAGAGGTAAGTGTACTATTTCACTCAATGAATCAAGATAGGCAGTTTTGAGGAGTCTTCAGGGCAGAAACATCAAGGAAGGACTCAACGCTTTCCAGCAGAATATGATAATGTGTCATATATATCTAATACGTGTTAAAGGCACAAAGTACATGCATTACATTAAGAGATTGAGACAAATTTCAAATACTCACAAGTAAATTAATTTGAAGTCTCATATTTGTTCCAATTATTTAGAATGAAGACCCATAATGCCTGTTCAAGGAAGACATAATACTAAAATAGGGATTCCTTGTCACAGCAGAATATGGCAGGGACAAGGCTATCTCGGTCTCACTGCCACTGGCCGTTACAGGATTATCCCATAAACCTGGTCTGTAAACCTTAACTGGATTATGGCTGGCAAGGGAGTCTTGGTAGCTTGGTAGCTATTGAAACATAAAACATCCTCCGATACTCCAGCAGTTTTCTGTGAAAGAGAAACATCCAATTTTCAATTACATATAAAATCCAAGGTCTTTCTAGTTAAGTTGAAAATAACTAAATCAGAGTTCGTCAGTAATTTTCTAATTGAAGTTCTTCAATGGAAAGTTTCAGATTTCATGGACGGCTTACTTTGCTTATAAAATTATATCTATCTCAGAGATTTCCTGAATATAGGTAACTGTTCCTCTGGGTTGCTCAGAGCTGTGTTCCCAGGTCATCTTTGGCAGCAGAGGGACTAGGGCAAGAGGCTTTCAAATAATCGGGTTGCTGCCACTTCAGTTTAAGGATTTGGAAGCAGAAAAGTCAGAAAGAGATACTTATTCAAAATTTTTAAAAGACAGTTCAGAACACTCATTCTTCTGAGCTTTTAATCTTGGTGGCCTTTTTCAAGGTTTTTTTTATGTATTCTTCAGAGCAGGAATTCTGCATTCCAACCCACCCTAATGGAAATTAATGCCAATGATGTAATGCTTTTTGCAGTGCAGTTGCCTGTGCATCAGAAAATCACACACTGAAGATTAAAAGGAACTGTCAAAAGGGACAACAATTTGCAGCTCCACCTGAGCGTGGTATGTTTGGCATTTTGCCAAACAGGTATCTGAGTTATCTTAAGTGGCTGTATTTGAGGTTAGGAAATACAGTGATATTATTAACAATCTTCAGTTTGGAAGAAAAAAACTCAAATCTTTATCGAGCCTTTAGTAAAATGGCAAAAGAAAGCTACAGAATTAAACTAAGTGGTGTCCAAGGTATTGCAAAATAAATTAAACGAAACCAAAAAAATAAACAAATTGTTCTAAGCAAAAAAAAAAAAAAAAAACCAAACAAAAAAAAACCCCAACTATTCAAAACACAATAAATAAATATACAAAATATATAACTGCAGGTAAGCATGGTGTTAGTTTGTTAGTTGTTAATTCTTCAATAAATTCTGCGGACAACACGGAAGAAAAAAAACTTATTTCATTTCAAATTTCCCAGGCAGAACAGTTGTGTATTGTGGAAGAACTGAAGAAAGAAGTAAATTCTACCCAGCAGCTTGTTCTTTACTCTCTTTCTGGCATAAATTACACTAACAGTGAACCATTTAAATATAACTGCCTTCAAACACTATTTATCAGAGAAATTCACAACAATTAAATGTCTCCAGAATATTTATGGAGGCTACTTGTTTTCCTGGGGCGCCAAAAGTCTGGAGAATGGTTGGGTCAAACAAACTGCAGCCAATGTCAAACAATAGATAATGGAGCATAAGCACTTGTACAGACAAACATCTTCCTTGAGATCGCTCCCAGTTAAATAACACTGCTTCAAATAATATCTGCATTATGCTTGGTAGGTTGAGCGGCTGAAATTCAACAGTCTCTTATTCTAAAAAACTTATTAAATACATAGCAACAAAATCATGCAAAAATGCTAAATGATAATGATTACGAACATGAGATCGGTGAAGAAGACAAGAAAAAGCACTTTTCTTTCTTTTTTTTTTTTTAACATTGGAGGGATATTATAGAACTACTAATTCTGGGAAAAGCAAAGCTTTAATATACATGTTATTTTAATGTTCTCCAGCAGATGATACCTCAAGGTATACTGGCTTTTCTGGAATGGCTAAAATGAGATGTATTTGCCCAAATTGTCAGAGACAAGCAACTTAGGAATACTTTTTGTCATTTCACGACACTGACTCAGATGAGCATACTTCCCTCACTCATTCAAAATAAGCCATTCTAAATCTCATTACAGTCCAGCTTCGTGTACAGACCATAAACAGCACAATTGCAACTAATGAGTACTCATTCTCAGGGCATTCATTTCAAGAAGAATAAAAATTTTAATACAGCACTTTTCAGCTGTTTTTTTTTGATTTGCAGATCCATGAGATATCACCAGTGGTGGCAAAGAGCTTCATAGAGCCAAGGCAAACAATAGGCTCGGGGGTTTTAGAATACAGCTCTGTTATAGTGCTAGTTATAGATTACCCAGCAGCACTTCACTGATTCAGCTGAGGTGCAAATAAATGATTACGATTGTCCTGAATTAGCCCAAGTGCACAACACAGATGTTTATACTGGCCTTCTTTCAGGCCAGCCATTTGTAAGCTAGAAAAGCACAGATGTTATCTGTGCATCATAACTCTGGAGTGATGTGGGCCGTACTGGATCTTCATAAAACCTGCTAGTTCAAAGTTAGCCTTTCAAAAATACCAGAACAAAATTGAACCTTCAGAAGAAGTTCATATTGGATCAACCTTTTCTGTCATGTTTTGATACAATACTAGGTACCCTAGTACTGGATTTACAATACCACAGAATCAAGGACTTAAAACATGACAGATTCAAGACCATCCTTGTTTTCTCAGAGAGCTGCTCAAGTAGGACAGTCTCCTTTAACTTCAGGCAGTCCCGCCCTCAGACAACTTTCTCCGTTGTAAGGATGCAACTAGGTATGAAAACACAGAGGGAATCCAACCTAGGAACCGATAAAGTTTAAGTTTATAGTAAGGGTAAAAAAAAAAGTTATTGCTGTTTTTACCACAGAAGAAAATCCCTGGGTGGTATCAAAACCAGTCACACTAGAACAGCTAAAAAAAAAGCATGGAGGCAGCAAAGACTGTTGGGAAGCAAGAATGTATCGTGGGAGACAACTTAATCCACAGTACCTGCAGAAAAAGGTCACCTTTTAGGGATAATACAGCTGACAAACTCGCTCCACTCACAGAGAACCACTTTGGAAATCACATTTCTAGCAAAATCCACAGGAAAAAATACAATATCATGGTAACAGTATTTGACTTCACGAATGAAATTACATGTGCTGGCCAACAGTCAGAATCACACAAGCTTTTAGGAGCAAGTCACATACTCTTTTAAAATCACTATTCCTTGCATATATGTGTTCAGGAAATGTGTGTCTATGCTGGGAGCAGCTGCAGCCTTTAGCAGAAACTGAATGTAGTAGTTCTTTACAGGTCTTAGCAGTTTTGTAAAAGAAAAGAGAGGTCGGGGAAAAGGCTGCCTTCTTCAGTCTGCAGCACTGCCTGACTAATTGCAAAGCTTTATGGACTGTGAAAACTGAGTCACTTCATTGTCAGCTGTAACTTTATAAGTGATGTACTCAATTTCTGTTTAGCTTCCCTTAACCACAGCAGAGTGCAATTTTCTCTCCTTTTTGTCACCACTGCTCAGTTGTCCCCATCTCCCTAGTAAAATGAAAAGATTCTCTTTGTATTAAGTTCTGACTGCCTCTATAGATCCTCTTTATGAGGTCTTGTTTTAAAAGTTCCACAAATTGCATTGGTGACCTCAAGTATGTCATGAAATTGTATGGGAAGGCAGTAAAGGAAAAACAAAAATCGAAATACCTGCTGTTGCCAGAGCAGGAGTAAGAAGTCCGTCACTGTGCAATTTGAGAGTCAAGCTCAGCCCATTTGGTCCTTAGCTGGCTGGTTAGTTGGTTATTTTCCTTCCTTTTGGAAGGGCTTTGAATGTCTGGAGGGGGTTTTTGACAAAAATAAACCTTTCATGTTAGATACAATGCAGTAGTACCGGAGGACTGGCTGCCATAGTAGATCTTACACCTTTTTTGCAGTCTTAATTGTCGAATAGTCTCCAGTAAATGGCAGCAGAAATAATTGCAACTGTTTTGTTCTAGCCCTCCTCCAGAGATGATACCAGGAGTAGGCCAGATCAGATGGCAAACACAAACAAAATGGAACAGTACTAAATGGGTTCACTCCTAAACGGTTATTTTGACATCTTACAGGAAAAATTCTGTCAGGCACAATTTTGATAAACCTGAGGTTATGTTTCTCTTTCAGATGTATGAAGTGAATGCCTATTTTTATTACAACTTCCACTAGTAACTATGTAATTTCAGTATTTAGGCATTTGCATTTTTCTAACTCTATATAATTAGCAAGACAAAAGGCCTTTTCTCTCCTATCCAGATATTTTGACTTCACTCTGTTGTGGAGGTGGAGCAGAACCTGAGAGTTACATGTGGGAGGGCCACATGAACTCTGAGGTTTTGGCCCATAGCTCTGAGAAACTGTGGCAGGCTTCAGTGTGCAACAGCTAAATTGGAGAATGACGTTTTTGAAGAAACATTTATAATAATTGGTCAGTGTGCATGGCAGTCAAGGACCCCTGCACAAGGAGCTGGCAGGAGTTCAAAATCAGAGGGAAGTAATTATTTGCGTAGTCAATTATATACAATCTCTTTCTAAGCAGAGATCTGAATAGAACATTTGTAAGGTAAATAGCCACAGAAAGCATCTTTTAGGAAATCTTAGAATGTTGGATGTAGCACAAGTAGAGTCAGACATCTAAGCGAAACAAAAATACAAACTATAGAGATTTAAGAGTTCATTTAACTGCAGTTTAGTAGCCAACTTCATAAAATGTTATCTTTAATCTCCTTTCCATTGTCCTTAGGTTTAATACTTAATTTTAATTGGACACATATGTGAGGGGTGTATGAACATGTTCATTTAAAGCTCTAATGGGGAATCTCAGTATTTTATTGTATTATTCGAGGACTGTGACACCTGTAAACACACTGCTACTGTTCTTACTGGTATTGACGCCATGATGATTTTTGCTTTTTTTATATACCCCTTTTATACCCCTTTATATAGCCTTTTATATAGCTTTTATATATCCTTAGTGCTTTTAGCCCACATACCTGTAATTCCCTAAGTCTGATACCCCATGTCCCGTTAAGGCAGGAGACCAAACATCCTGGAAGCCTCACTTCTAAGGGACAGACAGCCCCAGACACCAAGGGCCTCTCTAGAACACATCCTGTAAACTAAGATAGGACCATCCAGGGGGGAGACTTCTCAGAATGGGGGATTCATTCAAGTCTCTCATTGAGGAATCTTTGATAGATGTGCTCATTTGCAAGGCCCATAAGTTGCATACACAATTTATCATGTGTGGGCATCCCGGGGTGTGCATTCCGGTGTGCACTTCGGCGCACTCCACTCGGATGGTGTGGTGCACCAAGGATCCTAAATAAACACCGAGGTAAAAACTCCTTTCCCTTTAACCGTGTCTGGCTCTCAATTTTAAGACCAGGAGAAAGGTAACAATATCACAGACAAATTATGGTTTGTGCACCAATCCTTCAATTTGCAATCATTTCTAGTACAGCTTTCTATAAGCACAGCAATTCACCTCCCCATAGTAAATTGGAGGATTAGCATTTATTCTAATCCATCAACAGCATTGGTACATACTAGAAAAATTGGAGAAAAAATTAGTATGAACCTGAAAATCAATTCTATGCTTATTATCTATATGATAGTAATGGAAATACCTTTCTAACAGTAAAATAATGTGACTGGATAAAAGAGTTCTCTAAATTGCTAATGCTTAGTAGCTAAAAATCTAGACTTGTAGAAAATTTGAAATTTATCATATTATACATATAATTAGATACATATTTATAAGCTACAAAGTTATAATTATAAACTATTTACCTGACTACTCAGGTGCAGAAACAGACTTTGGTTTCAAAAGCAAAAGAAGCTGTTCACAATTTATACTGAAACTATTCTCACTGTAATTATAGCATTAATGAGATGCATATCAATCAACAGGTACATCATCATATACCTTCCATTTTCTGTTCAGAGCATTTCTGAAATCAACTTTAATTTTATTTGAAGTCCCCTTAGAAATACCTGTCATTTTGATTACTTTTAAGAGCTTATGACTTTACTTTACAGGAAAGTTTTCACATTACAAGAAAGTAAAAATAGGCAACATTACAAGTAAAAACTGCTTGAACTCTACACCCATTTGTTCCTGATGTAGTTAGCAGTAAGTGACAATCAGTCTTGCTGCTTTCTACCATAGATACCCACCTGTAATTCTACTTCTTCTCCTCTTTTTGTTCGTTCAGTACTCACAAATTTATAAATCTTTATATCATAATATGTTACGTTTTGATAATCTCTTCAGTTAAGCTTTACTGAACTACCAAAATGAGGCAAATTGAGCATAGAAGCAAGGGCAATAAGCAAACACAAAATACAGCATTAAATAAAATGTAAACAAGCAACTTGGAAAAAGAAAGGAAAGACCTCTTTGTCATATCTGGTTCTGGAAACTGTTCTATCACTCTTCCACCAGTATCCATGGACCTAGAGAAGAAATGGCTTTTCCCTAAATAAAATTACCCATTCTGGTCCAGTTTAGAGCTAACTAGGCTGCTAATCCAATAATCTAATTCTATTCAATGCCTTTAAAAGAATTCTATCTTCTGGTAATTCAGCAGGTGCACAGGAAGCCATTTTTCTACTTTCTTTGACATCAAGCCAAATTTCCCCAAATCGGTGACTAGGGCCCCTTTTTGTCTCTACAGAATGTGTATGCATGCAGTTTGTCACTGCAGCATTGCAGGATCAACAAACTGGGACTACATGTCAGTCCCTTTTAGTGCCTAAAACAGTTTAGACTCTCCTTCCCACAGGAATTGGGGTCTCTTGTGTTGAATGTGGGGGAAAAGAAAGGGAATAAGGTAAGGAAAGAAGTTTATGACTGTTTTTCCAATCCCTTTTGCCATACAAGTTCGCACAAATTAGCTTTAACCAGTGATGGCAATAACGTGGTCTCATTTTAAAGCAATAACAATTTCATAAAGTAGTCTATAATAACCACATGTGAATTTCAAGTCTCCAGATTCTTGGAACCTTGGACTTGAACTTTTTCCATTCAGAGATTTTTCTGGCCATTTAAGAGACAATTCTAGCAAATATGTGTATCTATGAAAATCAAGTTATTTACTCCCTAATGAATTCAAAGGAATTCAGAAAGAAAACCTGCCCTAATATGGCCAGCAGGGATGAGTACGGTAGAAGCTACTTGCAAAGAAGATGTCTAAGATGTCTACTTGCAAAATAAAAGAAGATGGTGAAGGGGCAGATGTCTGACTGTTCTGCATTGACATTGAGTGAAGTGGCAAACAGACAAAATAGACCACAAACAGACAGCACATGAATTCACACAGTGAGGAGCAGCACAGAGTTAAATCAAGTCTATGTGCAGATTAAGGAGAATACCGAGCACTGCAAGGCTGGTAAGCATAAAGACCTCTGCTTTAAACCTGGTTCTCTGCATTCCAAATCAAAATGCTTTTAAAAAGCTGCTTTTCTTTCTGAGCTCCCTACGATGCTCTATCAGCACCTGAAGACAAACTCTCCTAGGCAGCAAATCATCTGGATCTATTGACACCGTAATACATTTAAGCTGGAGACTTATTTACTGTCTAAAGATTCCATCCAACAGAGAATGAAAGGTTGAGGGAGAAAAGGTGTAATCAGTGGCATTAAACAGCCTGAGAAGGAGCCCCTTGGCTGGGCTGTGACAAGATGTTTTTTGAAGTGGAAGGTATACAACACTCCCCTTCAGTCAGGCAGCTGGAATTCCTGCAGTGGCTTGAATGGCTTTTGTTTTTATTCTTCTGCATCACAGAGAATTAGAAAAGCCACACTATTATATGAGTTATTTAGCTGTCCCTTGTTATTGTTTTTGCTCTGTCCATGAACTACAAAACATTAGAAGCTTGCAGTCTGCATACTGAAAATATCTTAATTCAAAAATCAGAAGCTACAGTCAAGACAAATTTACACGACTCATTTTCACAAGCCTTGTTTCACTGAGCTTCTGTTTTATACATTCAGGCATCAATAAAATCAGCACCAATGTTAAGGATTGAGTTATGAAATTCAAATTAATATCCTCTCTGCCAGATAATGTCCTTGGTTGCAGCACTGCTGCAATTCCAGTGTGAGGAAAACAGAGTGGGATTTTTACTTGCCATACAGAAGTAAGAGCTTGGTTATAAAGCACCATGAACCAAATAAAAGTTATATATAATTTTAATTTTATTCAAAACGTCCCAGCCTTTATTGCAACACTTAGGTTAGCAAGATCTATGAAAGCCTATGGAATAGAAAACCTATAAAAAGGCCCTTTCATTCAAGCTTCCACAGCAGACAGCTTTTCTTATTGGGCATTCAAATAAGGATTTTCATTTAGCTTTAAGCACATTCAACTCACCTATCTTCTAGAATAGTCTCTATTTCACAAAAATAAATGAAAGAAATAACAAGCCAACAACAAAACTACCCCAAGACATGTGAGGTTAAAAGGAATTCTGCTGCCAAATTCATAATTAAAAGTCTATTATGAAAAAATCTGAAATGCTAACAGAAAATTAAAGCTAATTTTAAGGGTCTATTGTACAGCTTTTGAACACTATCCAGATACCTAAATGAAATCCAATGTTCTTTCAGAAACAATGACCTGCTTGCAAGAAGATAATCAGCACTCCTGACTCACAAAATACAGTAAAACTGTGTTGAAATCACATGAAAATTATGTAGGTCTGTGGACTCTATCAGCAAGAACAGATTCGGCTTCATAATTCAAACCATGAAGTCTTGACTTCATTGTAAATACACTACTGCACGCTACTTTAAAAGCTCCATAATTTGGCATCATACATAGTTTCATTAACAGTTCCCGTCCCTAAGATGAAATAATTCTCCTGACTGACAGTTTATAAAAGAATTCTTCCCAAGTCAGATTATCTGTCAGTCCCACTTATCTGTCCCTCTCCCCTACCACACACAAACATGCTTCTACTTTGATATCTGTTCATCAACAAAAGGAATCCTTTTTCTTAATGGTTGATGCTTATACTATAAAGTGAGCCCGGACATCTACTCTGAAAATTTCAACTCGTTGAAATTTCCCCATACAATATTCATAATATTGACTAGTCATTGGTTTCCGATTGACTAGTGAATAATTAAAATGAAACCATTGGTAAGTCTGAAGAAGTCAGCTGAGCATGTGTCTAATAACATAACTTGGTTTTTTAAATACGAGTATTTTAGCATCATCTTGACACAGCAGTCGTGAGGTTGGCACCAACCTGTGAAAGGTGCATGGTTTCCAAACACTTAAGCTCCATTTGATATTGATAAACCACAAACTCCAAATATCATTTTAACTACTCCTGAAGTAGCATGAACCTTATTTCCTGAAGCTCTTGTACCGAGTGTCACCAGTGTTTAGTTATTTACGTTAGTTTGTTTAATGGTACCGTTCCAGAGGCAGCTGAAAGGAAATGTTTCAACCCAAGAGCCCAGTGGTAACAGAGAACTTACCGAACAAACAAAAACAGCAGCTAAGACCCTACACAAATGGAAACCTGCACAAGCTGATGGCAGTCTCTGGTAGCAGAAACTCAGAGGCAAAATGTGTGACATCATCGAATAATCAAAATATTTCCTCTGCTGCATACATTTTGGAGTTTTTACGGGAACATTTTTTCCCAAAGCGCATTCTCTTAAACAGAGTGATGATAGGATTCAGAGCAAATATTCAAAAGCATATCACAGATAAGTTATGATGAATCCCTGGCCACACCTGAAAAGCGACTTTCCAATCAAGCAAACCAATTTCTCTTAAAAGAAAGCAGATGGTGGAAAGCCCCTTCCCCACAGCCAGTTTGAGTCTCTACCCAATGCACAGGGGAAACAGGCAGTGCCATAGCCGATGCATCGAACCCTCCACACTTTAAACAACCTGTTTACCTTCATCAGCTGAGGCACTATATAGCATCTGTGGAATACCTTTAGAAACACAGGATTACAAATCTTTCCAGCAAAAATAACACTGCCATTTGCTTGCTTCAACAAGCGTAACATGTATTTATTTGTAACACCCTGACATCAGCTTTCAGAGCAAAAACCTGGCAAATACCTAAAAGGAGACGTTGAAGTTTGAGGGGTTTAGGACACACTAGAGTTTCTCTCTGACAGGTTGCAGATGTTTATTTACTGATCATTTGCACCAAAAGTCTGCATGAAAATTGCATTTGAGAGGAGTGAATTAGACACAGCAGGTACATAGTGGTCCCCTCAAATACTCTTTCGATCAGTTTCTGGCATTATTGAACACAAAAATAATTGACAAAAAACAGACGTAGCAACTTCCTAATAGCTAAGCACCTTTTAATATAGACTTCTTTACCTTCAGTCTTAAAGGCGAAGTATTAGTACTTCCTATAGAATTGCAATAATATACTTACCCATACATACTGGCAGCAGTGATGAAACAGCTCCAGAAATGCTGATTCTGAAGATAACGTTTACAAAATCATATCAGAGATATGGAAGTGCTAACTTGGAAGGACTTACCTGCATTTCAATTTGGATAATAACTCTCACTCGTTATACATCTTTTAAATGAGACGAACGAACCTAATAGTCTGACATTAATCTAAGTACCCTCGCAAACGAGAACGATGTACTGTATTGTGAGAGCAAATACCGTTCACAGCTTAAAGATAACTCTCTCGTTTGCTAATTAGACATTTTAACAAACAGAAGAAAATTATCTTTCCCAAGGAACAGAACAAAAGCCAAGGAGACGAGCTACTCACATTCCTTTGAGTCGTTGCCACATTTTCTCTGCATGTCCTCCTATTTGGTACTGTACAGAGGCGCTTTCCAGTTCCCGAGTTGTTTCTGTCGCTCGAGCCCCCATCGTTATTGTCCTACAGCGATACAGTTACAGTCAGGCTCAGCAGCAAGTAAAAGCAGTCCTTAGTCCACTACACATTTCAGAAGATCCACGCATGTTAGACAGTAGCTGCTGTCATATCAAAACACATCAGAATTACAACAGCTGAGGGACGATCCTGCCTGAATCGCTATTCCCTTTGACAGACAAATCCACTCTTCCCCCCCAAGCACAGAGCAAGTACACACAGCTCCTCTGACCTCACGAGTCTAATCCATACGGGAGAGCCAGCTACTTATACTACTGACTGCTCAAGCTCCTTTCTCATGCACTTTTTCTGCTGTAGGAATACACACAGAAGCACAAAAGATTCCTTAAAATGGACTATAATTCATTGCCATGCAGGATAAATGTGAATGGCTTTAACAATCCAGAAGGAAAGAAAGGCTGGTTTCTGCTTTGCAGGTTGGAGAAACAGGCTGCAATAGGAAAGCAGATGGTAGATGCCAGTATCAGCCACATCACCCTACAAAAAGAGTGTATGTTCAAATGCCAGAGCTTTCCTCTCTTTAGTTGATCCTGAATTGTTTCTTATTGAATAAATATCTACCAGCCTCTCAATAAAAATATGACTGTACAAATGCTAAGTCAGTAGCAAAGACACGTCTAAATCCCTGCAGAAGAGAAATCAGCGAGCGCTACAGGTTGTTATTGAAGGAATATGCTGTAATGATGACTGTTCACCTTCTCCTAGCAACTCCACACAGTAGGTAACTGTCAATTTAACTGGTGGAAAATGCAGCAGCTGCAAGACAGCCCGCTCTGCGAATCCTCCGGGACAGCAGCATGTGTGTGTCAAAATCTGATGCTGAACTCTGTGTGCCTGCCAGCAAAAAACAATTAAGTGCATACAAACAGCAAAAGGGTTGAGAACTAATCAGTGCATGAGCCATGCAGCAGATTGCCTGCTCTGCCTTCCAAGTGCAAACCTGAGAACCTATCTGTACAGCCCAAGTCAGGGCATGGAGAGGGCAAAGGAGAGGATTTCCTTGCTGCTTGCTCAGTCACAGACTTGGGTTTGCAGAGCGCTTCCCCGCTCTGAAAATAGCACCTGTCTTGTTTGGTGAGTAAAAATCTTCACTTACGAAGCAGCAGCCAAACAATCAAATATACCCCAGACTCGTCTCAGTGATCATGTTTGCTTCAATCAGACTAAGAGCTGTGCAAGAAGCCAGGCGAGAGGAGTGTGCCAAGAGGGAGTACATGTGTCGGCTTTGTCAGCTACTGGTGCCACTGCCACTTGGGAAAAGGAGCTTTGGGTCCACATTGGAAAAGTGAGGATAAGCGCTCTCAGATGGTGACTGGAAGGAGCCTAGGGGTAAGGGAGGCATATTTCAGGATGGCTTTAACTAAACAGCCTTATCTGTGTTCAATTTTACAATGAAGTGAAATGATGAGAGTTCCCATCTGATGCAATTGGCAGAAATGGATAATACTACTAAGTACTCGGGTTTTTACAGAAAAATAAGGAAGGGGCTCACAGCTTTGAAATAATCCTAACACTTCCGAATTTACTAATCCATTTTCTTTCTCTACAGCACCTTTTATGCACATTATAGAGATAAATTACACCCTATGAGAGTTATGAACCAGTTTGAGTTGCATCTTTTGCACACCGATTTCAGGTGGATAATTAAATAGTACATTTAATTTCCTTCCATGGATTTAAGACATGCACAATTTTAAACTGCTATTAATTCACAGACTTTCACCAAATTCTTCCTGACTCAGACATATAAGAGCCAGTCCCATAAAATTCACTAACAATTTCTGAAAAACAGTCACTGGATGAGTGAAATCACTTACAAATTTCAAACAGCATCTTAAGACAACAATGAAGAAACACCAACATGTATTTTCAAAAACTGTAAGGCATTTATTTGGTCAAAGGCAGCAGCAGTACCTTTGAGCCACTTAAAAGCTTCCAAACTTTCCACTCCTGTTTTGCCTGGAGTCCAACCAAAGTTTGTAAGAAAGAGTATAAATATCCTTCCATGGAATAATTAGTAAGAACATCTCACATTAATCTGGGCTCTTCCCTGCCTTTTAACTGCCAAATATCTGAAGCAAAGCGAAGAAATTAAGTATTTATAGAAACCACAGAAACCTCCAGGGACAGAGGGGAATTTTAAGGGCCTCTTTTTTTCTCATAAAGTATTTCCAGCTCTTGTTGTCCAATTCTAAAATGAAAAAAAAAGTGGTGCTTGCAAGCTGTTCTCTCTCCCTCGGAAGGAATTCAGGAGTTGAAGATATATTGCTTTGATTTACTGGAGAAAAGAATAATGAGAAGGCAATATCCTTCAGGAAGGAAGGAAGGTGCAAACTGCCCAAACAGTATCCCTGTAAACAGAGATACACCTGCTAACAGCACCAGAACTCCACAAAGGAAAACTGTAAAAACTCTGCTTCCTAAAGGACCCTGCCACTGCAACAATAGAAATTCCTACAGCAAAAGCACACAACATGGCTTAAGCAAAAGACAAACAAAGCAGCCTTTGCTCCAAAGGTTTATGCAGAGAATCCATTCAGCCAACCACAGAGCAGACTCTGAACAACGAAACTATACCTCTGAAAATGAAAGAAAGAGCAGGAAACAAAAAACCAGATAGATAAGGCATTTGAAAATCAAGAAATTTGCCAGAGCGTGTCCTGCAGTTCCCTAAGGAGACAGAAACAAAGCATCTAAAACAAAAGACCAACTTTTAAGTTATCTTGAAAACACGAGCAAAAAGCCCTTATGGAAACACTGGGAAAGGAGAGACCTTTCCTCCCTTTAGCTTCTGTGAATAATGCTCAGAGAATGAAGCAGCTGAGCCTACATCCTTCCTCCGGCTCAGTGGAGGGCAGGCACGAGGCTGAGAAGGACAGAGCCAAGGCAGTGCCTACCCAGCTCTGGCTGCGAGAGGGGATCCAGGGCCCAAAGGACAGGAGTGTGCCCCTGGAACACAGAGCAGCCACACGTCACAGCCTGTACAGAGCAATGGGGGCATCAGAGGAGGAATCACAGACAGCCCGAGCTGCTCAGAGATGCAGACCTCTGTCCCTGCAGCACAAGTAGGTCAAAAGAAGATCCAAACTATGAGCAGCTACTTTGGAAAGCAAGGCCAATCAAGAGGGCTAGCACCCAAAATGATAAATTATCCTTCAAAGTTTTCATCTTTCATCTTTCCACTTCCTGTTCTTGAACCAGTTTTCTGTTCTTGCCCTACCTAACCCACCAGCTGTGCTACAGTGCAAGCAAGTTGTGGTTACAGTCCATCTTCCTCCTGAAAAAACATCTTTTTGCCCTTTGCCCACAGTTTTTTCTATTTTTTTCTATTTCATCTTAAAATTTCCATACTAAAGTCAACACATGCTTCTGTTAGCCAATATGGAGATACATTAAAACAAGAATAATTAACTTCTTCACCCTTAATTATAACAATAATAAAACTCTCCCAGTGACACTTAATCCTCAGATAAGAAGCTACACTTAATGAAAATTTACACTAAGCTCCTTTTCTTTAATCTGGAAGTGATTCACTCCAGTAGCAATATCAATGCAAAGAAATAATGCACCAGTAAAGAAACCAGGTTGCCTTTTCAGTATTGAGTAGTGACAGACCTTTACAGTTATGTTAAAATCACACAGTTGCAAGGAAAACAACTTACCTTGAAATTGGGAAAATCCTGCAGCTAGACTAGTTAATTAGCTATAAGAACAGAAAAGGGATCATGCAGGTTTTGATGAGGAGAATAAGAGCTTTATTTTAAAGACGTTTAAATTCCTCTGCTCCTGAAGGGAAATTAAATACGCTGTTTTGTTTGAAATTAACCTTCAAAACCTCTAATTCATGACACATGGAAAATAAGGAAGTATCAAGAGACCTGCAGGGTGACTTGTCAAACTAATACCCATGCCTCCAAACGTGACAACACAAACCTCCCTGCGGTAGAACTGCAGGAGAGCCATGAACCAATTAAGAAATCTGAAAACATAAGGAAAAAAAACCAAAACAAAAAAAAATCCTCAAAAAGATAAGATAAATTTATTGTAATTAGTGACAGCAGGTATTAGATTTGCATGCTGTATGTCCTGGCCCTGATCTACCAGGCACTAATGCACGTTTAATTTTAAGCAGGTAAAGCATTGCGTTTATTTGCTGGGTAAGCCAGAGTTCAACAGCACTGTAAATAACAGAGTTAAGCCACTGAAGAACTGTCTGCCACTGGACTCGAGTGCTACACGGTGCTTTGTGAACAGAACCTAAGATAGCACAGAGATCATCACATCACTCGAATTCTGCCCTTGCAGAAAAGGAATGGTTTGCTAGACCATGTCCACCCTGCCTCCTTTTGCCCTCCCCATTGTCTATTATATTCACATTTGTGAAGTGAAGTGCAATCCTCTTTTGCACAAGCAGTTTCCGGCTTGCTTGCAATGTCCAAATACCTGAATTATTAATCAATAATGAGCGCAGCACAGGAAGAAGAAATATTTGGTCTTATTAAAGTTCACGGACTTTATTTAAATACATAGGTCTCCAGCAACCCGGCAATGGCAAAATATTGATGTTACAGTAATGTTGGATTTTCAGATTCTCCACAGAATATATTAACAAAATTAGTACGGTTACATAATTGAGGAATAGCAACTCTAAAAAGTTATGCATATGGTCTACACAGTGCATTGGCATTGACTCAATTAAGTAGGCAAAAGAGCTGGGATTGATATATTAACAGTGCTTAGATGACCTAGATAAGGAGACCAAACAGGGAACATTTTCCCTTTTTTTTTTTCACTTTAGTATTTTTTGCTACATCTGATTTACTGTATTTGAGGCTTGTTTATATAATCACTAAAGTATCTATATTCATTTATGTGTCCTTCAAGTACCAACTTGAAGTTTAGCAAGGAGAAAAAGAATCTTCTACTTGTTTGCTATGTGCATGGCCTATCACATTGGTAATGAACATGGCCGCAGATTTATCAAAGCTTTTAGGCAATTAAAAATGAAAACAAATACCCATGAAAGCTTGCAAGCAAATTGGCTGAAAACTTCAGGGCACAAATAGATATGTGTTTGCAAACCTACCTATGACACATTAAGACTTTATCACATTTGATTGTTTGATACTGCCCCTTACTAGAACACCAGCACCAAAGGTCTGTCACGACTGTGACTGTGAGTGCTCAGAGACCAGTTCAGTGCCAAGTAAAGTTTAAGGCAGGTGCCTTAAATCTGCACTCATGTTGGACCTCACTGCAGTCCACAAAATTAGATGTCAATGTGCCCTGTTAAGCACATCTATTTTTAAGTTTACTTTGAATATGATCTTACACTCGATTTAGAATCATAGAATCATTCACTTAATCCAGTGAAGCAAACAATCTGAAAAATTCTAGGAGATGGAGAGATAGCAAAAGATGAATAATTGCCAAGATATGTAATACATAAGAGATGTGCTATGCATAATCTGAACAAAAAGAACTGCACATGAACACTTGCTACTCCATCATAAGTAGAAAAACAGAAGAAGGCAGTGTTTCTTGAGCAGATGGACCTGGAAAGAGGCTTTAGAACCAAAGTCTGAAAACAGACAGCAGTCAATCAAGAAGAAACCAAATGTTCGGTAGAAAGTCTGTTGCACACTAGTGAATGAAATGAAGCAAGAGACTGGTTCAAGGCAGGGTGATTAAAAGAACATCCTGACCTGCTTTGTAAGACACATGCTCAGTTGGCATCTACATCTTTCTCCAGATATGTTTAAATTGGTCAGCAAAAATTCACTGGTAATTTAAGCTAAAAGATAACTGCTTCACACAGGGAACAAAACAAATGTAGAATGAGCAAAGAATGGAAGGTACAAAATAGTTTTGAGATTTTCTTCGGTCTTACTTCCCTTTAAAAGTGACTCTTTTATAACTTTTTAGTATTTAATTGTAGTACCTCAGAAAAAAAAAGGACTATAGAGAATCATGACAATTGGACTAAATTTTCTGAAAACATCAGTTGCACATAGCTCATACAGTGTCACAGGGCAATCAGCACAGCCAAAGAAAATAGAGATTACAGATTTTGAAGGTTTGGTGACTTTTAACTTCTTTATTTAGAACGAATTGGTAGACTGGTATTGAGAAGCATCAATTGAAATTGAGGAGTAACATTCACGAAAAAAAGAGTAGCTTTTAGGAACTCCTTAGGAAACAATTTGGCTACAAAACTAATGTGCTATTTTTTGCAAAGAGAGGAAACCTTGCTAGAACTGGCAGCGGCATTGAAATAAGAGGGATTGAAATTGCCACAGAGAATCACAAGGATGATGATGTACTTCGTAACAACGTGAGATTGATACCTGATGTCAAAAAGGCAAGACTGCCCCCATAGTGAAGAACAATTGTAGAATAAATACAGATGTTCCAGACTAGCTGTACTCCTTTTATCAGAGCCCATTGCCTATTTTACCACATTTCAGATGTATTCAATTCATTCTTTAGGAGATATTATACTTTTGATAATCATGTACAGAAGAGGTAGTGGTAAGGTGAAAAGTCATTTGAACACAAAAGCTGTGGTTAACTCTGAAAAACTGTAACTGCCAAGTTATTGGTATTTGCATATAACTAGAGAAAGAAAGAATACAGAATATAAAACAATAGGAAATAGGAAATCTAGATTTGACAAAGCATTTGCCAGTTTATCCCACTGAACTACATCAGAAGAAAATAACTAATCCATGGTGGAAAGATGTGTAGATATGGACAACATGGAGTGAAGTAATTTCAGCTAATTATTGTCTAAAGGAGGTTTTTTAAGCAATCATTTTGAGCTACTCCACAAAGAAAACAGGAAAATAGTTCCCTTTTGCTAAACATTACTTACACAAGGACCTCAGCAACAAGAAAATGTTTCTTGATATTTATAACGTATTATAACAGAGCAGATGCCAGCAGAGAAAAAAAGTCTCTTCATCTCAAACTAAAGAGATAAACTTGGGAATCTACCCTGACTGTAGCTATTTTAACTGTACAGAAGCTTTCCACTAGTAGCTGTCCCAAAGAGGTGGAACCAAATCATCCCACCCTACACAGGATTCCTTCCAAACCTGAATTGCAGATCTGAGCTTTCGGGAGAGAATGGCAAACACACCCTCTCTGAGACAAAACTGCACCATAACCCCAAGTATCACCTGTACTTCTGGTGAAGTTCTGTACGTGCAGGAATATGCACAATAATAACTAATTCAGAATTAGTCTGTTCAAACCTCTACACTTCAGGGAATTGCTACAGAATTGGAAATCTAAGGGCAGCTGAAAAGGCCCTTTCTTAACATATTCTGCATTTTAACCTTAATTTCAGCAAGATGTTTCCTAGGTTTTGGCTTTTAAATACGTTAAAAGTTGAGTGGAGTATTAAACTGATGGGGGAAACTGGCAGCAGGAGGATTTTTTTTTCATTTTGCATACCAAAAACCTTCCAGTACTTGAATTACATATTGTATTTGATCCTCAAATTTGGAAAACATTGATTGGTCCCTGTGGCCTATCTTAAACTGTAATCTGCTTATTATTGCAGTATTAGAAGATAGGTCTATTCCTGAACTCTGATCAGCCATTACAGAGTTTAAAATCTGTCTGAATCATTAATGCATTATTCATAGAATTTTAGAAACTATGCTTTTCTATAGTTATACAATTAAGTTGTCAGTGAAAGACTGCATTTCATAGAGAAATTTATTAGAAATTTATTTTGCAAATACATTAGATCTATTCGAAAAGTTTGAATTGTATTCTGTGAAGACAGAAGTATAGTAGTGAATGTAACTGAAGTTAACTACGCAGTTTCATGAAAAAAAATACTGACTTAGGAGATTTTTTAGGAGGAAGCCTAAACCTCTCAGGTTACAAAGTGTTCCTTTTCTGTCGACAGCACTGGTATTTAAAAATCACATAGTTCAGGAGTGAAACTGTCACTGGGACAGTTGCAGGCAGTTTACGAGTGCTCACGACATTTCAAAAGACAGGTGTCTGACACGGCTCTGTTTGGTGACACAGCACCCTGAGCAACAATGCTTTCCAGCACCTCCCAGCTGGGTAAAGTATTATTCCTTCTCCCATTCATCTGACAAGTGAAGGAGTTCTCCAAGAACCCTGCTTTTCACTTAGAGAAGAGCATGCAGTCAGAGGGAAGAAGATTACACTGCCAATTCACCTTCAGGAAAAACAGGGCCACTTCTGGGGTCAAAATGTGAGCTGCAGCAGAGAACAAAATTGAGTAGTGGATAAAACATCCCCTGTGCTGATGCCCAGTGCTAAAATCTTGCTCAAGTGTTGTGCAAATGGTGTGATCAGAGTAAAATTTCCTCACCGTGAACTTTGCTGTGCTATGGCATCTTTCTAAACCAGTTAAAACTCGACCAAGTTATCTGACTAATGCGTTCTGAAGAAAAAAGAGCTTTTGGGGATAGAGAAGCTGATTGCTCAAGAGAGTTGCTAAAATTAGCAGAGGTTTACACAATTTTTATGCACAGAGGAACATTTTTTTTTAATATAACTTTCCCTGTCTCTTGGAAATCTTGATAAAGAAGACCAGAGAAATTAAACAGTAGCGGATAACATAATTTCTAAGACAGTTTTAATATATGCTCACCTTGTATAAAAAAGCAGCTAGAAGTTATCTGAGAGCTTTGTACCCGATGTTCTGAATTTCATAACTAACTTGTGCTGGTGTGGGAAGCTGTATTAAACAATGAGGCAAACAGAAGGAAAACAGATAAACAAGAGAAATATAGGTTATCCAAGAGCTATGACAAGTACACAAGACAAAAAAGTAGCAGTGCAAGAACAGAACAAGACAAAGGTTTCATCTTTTACTTGTCTTCAGATGTCAGACCAACATTGTTTCTGCTTTTCTAAGAGAGTGAAACAATATTCATGCACCACTCCTGAGATCAGAGAGATTAATTACATCAGGAAACCTTACAAACATTTTTCTAGCATCGGCAACATACTGCTTGATGTTTTTCACACCAGAAAGTACCATTACATCTAAATTTTTTTACAAAATAATAGGTCAGATCACATAAAGACCTTTGTATAATGGAGAGCCTGGAGAGAGAAGGATGCAGCAGTAGGATAAAGGCTACCTTTGTACCTCCTTATTTCAGCATTATACACCAGTGAATCCTCACATGTCAATATCCCACAGAAACAAGAGACTAAAGCTACACAGGTGCAGCCTGGCCAACCTGGTTTTCTGCAAGAACAGCAAACCTATTCCCCCTGCCTTATCTGACTGGTCTCAGCCGAGAAATTCTCACAGTATTGGGATGGTTACTAGCACTGGTGAAAGAAAAGTGCACATAGGTGAAGATATGAACTGGAAAAGAGTAAAAGAAGGGATGATAAAGATTCCCAAGTATCTTCTTTGGAAGGCATTTAAAAATAATAGAAAAGAGCATATTATTTTTCCATGGAAGGCTTGTCCTGAGGGTAGCTCCTAGCACACACTGTGGGAGTGAAGCAGTACTTGCTGTAGAGAGATAAAGGGGAGAAATCACTTAACTAATTTGGACATAAGCAAATCCATGAGACTGGAGGCATCCAAAGGTGCTGAAGGAGCCAGACAAGGTCCTTGCGAGGCTGCTCTCTATCATCTATGAAATACTAAGGGAACTGGGGAGTCCATAGTAGAGAAGGCTCAGGGCAGTCCTTATTGCTCCCCAGCTACAGCTACAGTCACCTAGTCAAAGGATAGAGAAGTGATGAAGGCAGATACTTCTCAAAGGTGCACATTTATAAGACAAGAGGCAATAGGCAAGTAGAAACATGAGAAATTCCAGCATTTGGGGGAAGCATTACTGCCAGAAAATCCAGTATTTTGAAAAGAATTTTCATTATGAGTAGTTAAGCACTGGAGGAGGTTGCACAGAAGGACTGTGGAATTGCCATCCTACGAGTGTTCAAGGCTCAGCTGGACACATCCCCAAGTACCTTCATCATGTTTGACTACAGGACCTCGAGAGTTCCCTTCCAGTTAAAACTGGAGCTGTAGGATTCTAACATACAGCAAAGTATTGCCACTTACTCCAGTAAATTAGGACTTTTCATTTCCAATTACTTGAATGTTCTTTTAAAGTACTTGAAATTTGAACGCTTCACATTGTTTCCAGCAGCAGGATATAGACAATACAATTTACCTGCAGAATTCATTGCTGCAGGATGCAATTGATTTAATTATGTTATTAAGATTTTTAGCCGATTAAGTATAAAAATAATTACAACTGTTATTAATGTGACATAGGGTACAAATAAAAAGGCTAGCAATTCTCGGGCTGTGGTCAGACCATAAGCAAATCAGCAGACAGAACAAAAGCAACATTATCTTGTTACTATAGCACAAAATCCTGGCCAGGTATATCTAATACACAATACTATCAGAGAGAGAAAATTGAGTTATTTAACTAATTTCCTACATGTTGTATACCGATTTTAAAATTAAAGGAACTCAAGAACTATTTTGTGTATTTGATTTTTCAGAATAAGGAACAGACAATACAGCACATCAGTAATTATTTCTCTGCCTTTCCCTTTACTCATTCCTCCAAAATACAAAACAACAACTGTGACAGTATGCAAAAGACTGATAAAATATTGAACATTTTACTACTTACAAATTATTGTTGAAACGTGTCTACTAAATCGATGGTTTTGTATGCAGAGGTACTGCAAGATAGATTTAAAATTTAATATTCCATAAGCCAAAATATTCAGCCCAAACAAAGGCTAAAAACATTAAAAGGCAAAAGCCTGGAAGAATTATCTGCTTTGTTTTAAAAACACAATTAAAATGAAGAGACGTTAGCAAATTTAATCTGCTATAGCTGACATCATCCCTGGGCATCGATTCAAACTCCAAATTTAATTTCGATGAAGCTTTAGTAAAAGTAATGCCTTCTGCAGATTCAGACCCATCTGACTCAACTTATCTACTGACGACAATAAAAAGTAACATAACCAAATATGGTTTCTGTAAACAGTTTGAAGGATAGACAAAATATAGGTTAAATTGGCTTGGGACATCATTCTATTGGATGTTGCTTACTGTTAGCATGGTTTGTGCCCTTCCAAGTAAGTATCAGCACAGACTTCCAAGTTCTTTTGAAAGCTTTTCTTCTTTTTTTTAAACAGACACCAGCTTTGTGTCAAAATTTGATGACTTCTGATATATTGCTGAGGTGAAAATGTACTTACTACTGAAGAGAGACGTATGACACGATAAGCAAGGCAGGAAAATAGAGAAAGAAAATCCAAGCTGAGGAAATTCTCTGCCAAGGCCTACTTCCATGACATTTAGCAACATTTTAAATTTGTGACAACTGTAAAAGGAAGATTCATCACCTTGATCACACCAATATCATAGCTTCTTACCCAAAAAACTGTCTCCAAAATAAGTATTATTATATAAAAAGTATTCTACTGCTTTTTATGAGAGAGAGCAAAGTGTACTTAGTTCATCCCTGTTACTGGCTTTGCAAAATTGGCAGGAAATTGCATGAGTTGAAGTTTTCTTGGGAAATCTTAGGTTCCAAATTCACTCAGAAAAATTATCTGAAAGTACACTTGGCAGAGGCTTCTATAATCTCACAAAAGACCACACTGGAATTTGCTGGAGATTGACACAGCTCCAATCACATATATTTGCATATGCAAAAATCATTACTTGCATGAAAAAAATTGCATTTCTTCCTACAGACTGATATTTAGCCAAATCAATTAAATACTAACTTACATAACAGCTCATTAATCCTCATTAGTGTGCATTTGTATAGTTCCTATGATATCTACTTGTAAGTATCTGAAAGGGTAAATACTTTTCACTTGTAATGAAACATCCACATGCTCTGTTATTTTCTTTTTTCTTTTTTAATTACAACATTTAAAAACATGTCATAAAAGTGCCAAGAACATAATACTAAAATCGTTCTCCTTCTCCATTCCCTTCTCAGTTCCTCTACTCCTTCCTTCAGAGGAATAAGTGCTAAACAAATAAATACACCCCAAAATAAAACTTTAGAGATAAAATCCATTTCTGGGAACTTTTTTGGAAATTTTTTCCTACTCCTTAGACTGGAAGCTTGGAGACCATGCAAAAAAAACCCCGAACTTTGCTAACTCACTCTGAGCATCTGATTCTTCAACCTACCTATGGCCTTCAAGCTGATCACAGAAAAAAGAAAATGCTCATCAGTGAAAAATCTACTTACATATGTTTCCTTAGTTTTACATCATTAATCAATAAATACCTTCAAATTAAATTTCTGCCTGTAAGAATACCACAGCTGACTGAATACTACAATGTGGTATTTTAGAAGAAAACATCTGAAAGATACGAAAATAGGCACACTCAATCCCTTCGTGGACTATGAATATGCTGTGTGTTCACAAAGCCACTGAGCACCGTTAAACTGAGTACAGAGAAGGCAAACACTGTTCTGTCTTGTCTTAACAGAATCAATGTAACCTCTCAGCATTGCCCTGTACAATTACTACCAGATAAAAGCAATTCTTCCTGCATTACAACAAATTCCTAAATATTTTGGATGGTCTATCTTGATACATTTTTTATTCCATATTACCTTACCAAAAGCAGTAATAATGTGAGCGTTTGTTTGGGTTTTTTTCCCGGTTTTCTGTGCGTTTGTTAGTTGCGTTTTGATTGAGGTGTTGTCTTTGGTTGTTCGGATTTTCCTTTTTTGTGGTGGGGGTGGAGTTTCTTAAAAGATGGAGAATAAAAAGAAGATAAAACACACACAGTTTCAGATTTCCTGAGGAAATCATGAAAGTTAGGAAGATGATAATTGAGACTGAGTTGCGAAAACAAGCCTAATCTGTTTGGTCAGAGCTGTTTTATAAAGTGGGTTATAGTCTTCGCTGAATGCAAATGAACCCCAGAAAGACGTCTTCCAAATTACTTTTTCAGACATCAAAGCCCAACCATGTCAGACATGAAACAATCGATTTCCTTTAAAAGTTGTGGGTTTAGAGTTGTAAGGAGTTTAAATGAGGATAGCACCCACCTTGTAAGGGTTTGCCAGATGGGGGTTTCTTGGCAGCGTCTGCTGACACAAGGAAAGGCAGGGGCAGTGCCCAGGGGACACAGTGGTAGCCCATCATAAAGGGAGAAATTAAGAATGGCCATTAGGGATAACCTGACCCTATTTGTATTTTACTGCTTGTTTGTGCATCTGGTAAAACACAGATCAGGACAGGAAAGTAGTATAATACATCCTTTTAAAACCTTTTCCAACACTTTTTTGTATCACCCACTGTAGGTGAAAGTTTTTTATGCTAACCTGAGTCTTTATGAACATGAAATACTTGGTATCACATTGTCTACATCAAGCTCAGGGAGAAGTAATAGATTACAGTGTGTGATAAAAGGGCTCTGTTTCTGGAACAAAATTATGCAGAAGAGACGAAATGAAGACCAGATTTCACTCTGTGCCCTAAACAGTAACTTTGCACCAGGCTGGGGCACCAAGGGCTGTACCAACAAAATTATGCTTGGCACCGCTCTAAGTTTCAAACAAATGTGGCCTTTTATAAAAAACAAATATTTTGTTCTGTGGAATCCCTTTAGTCCAGAATTTCTGATTCTCTCTATTCTCTACATGCTTTTAATAGCAAGTACCTGGTGGATTAACCAGAATCTTTTTCTTAAAAATTTATAAGTATGTAGTATCTCAAGTTTCTCATAATTTCTATGTATTTTCCAAAGCAGCTTTTTGTTTCATTTTGTGTACAAGGTTTCTGCCACTTGGCTGAAGACAGCAGCTTAGAGAGATCTTTTGTAATGCACTAAAAATGATAGGGAAGAAAACCCTGCGAGGTTTACATTCAAAATTCTTGCTACAAATTCAGCATAGGTAAAAGTAGACATAATCCAAAAATCAGTGTAAGCCAATGGCATCCCAAAGGATGCTGCAAAAAATTTACAGAGATGCTGGAAAGCTCCAATTGAAAAGAAACAAAGCAAAAATAAACTGACAATGACAAAGAAAACAAACAACAGGAGACAAAACCAAAACATTCATCACTCTGATCACACTAACACAGATATTGTTTTACCCAAAAAAATTGTCTTCAAAAAAACCCCCGTTTTCAAAATCCAAAAAAATCCATGGAGTTTAAGTCTAAAAAGAACTTTCCAATGAAGAATGTGTAGTCTCTAAATCATGAGCTTCTAATTGGACTGGGCATTTTTTAAAAGCAAGAACATCAAGAATAATAATGAACTTAGAAACTGAAACTTCAAAGAAAGCAGATCTTTGCATTTTATCCTCCTACTCATTTGATTTTTGTCCTCCTTATATAAGTGCATTTAGGATTTAATTACATAAAAACCAGTTATTTGGTCCCAAGCCAAGAATCCATTTGCTGAACAAAAAGTGTAAACAGGAGAATAAATTTGAGAAAATATATTTCAGATTTTTCATCAACTGATAAAACATGTTGGAAATTTGCATGAATTACAAACTGGAGTTTAGAAAAGCAAATAATGAAAAGATTAAAGGTGGTCCCAGGTCAATGTAAGGCAGAAACCTCCGAGTCCTTTCATGCTGCTGCTTTCTTACTTGAATTGAAATAAGGTCAGTACACACTAATGACAAATCAGTTTATATGAACTTTAATAGATGATGTATTTATTAGTTTAGGCTGGTGAAGGGTCTGGGGTGCAAGTCCTGTGAAGAATGGCTGAGGGAAGGGGGGTGGTTTAGTCTGGAGAAAAGGAGGCTGAGGGCAAGACCTTATTGTTCTCTACAGGTACCCGAAAGGAGGTTGTACATGGGCGGGGGTTGAACTCTCTTCCCAAGTTACAGGACAAGGGAAAACAGCCTCAAGTTGCACCAGTGAAGGTTTAGATTGGATATTAGGAAACATTTCTTCACTGAAAGGGTTGTCATCATTGGAACAGGCTACCCTGGGAAGTGGCTATGTTATCACGCCTAGAGATATTTTGAAAATGTGTAGATGTGGCAGAGGAGGAGCAGAGTGCTGGATTAACAGTTGGACATTGATGATCTTCAAGGTCTTTTCCAACCCAAACAATTCTGTGATTCTGTGAAATCCATTACCATCCATTTGAAGATGCCAGCATGGACAAGTGGCTGCTGCTTGTTGGAACTGCAGATCTGCAAACCCAGCAAGGCAGCTTTGCCTGCAGTGGGCAGCCTCCAGAGGATATTTCAGGAGATTCAGGATTCAGGGTGTTTGTTAAGGGAGCTACAGCAACATTTTATGGGCAGCAAGGGCCATTGGCTGCCCTGCATGGATGTGCACAGGGACCACAAAGGGGGCTGGGGCACAGCGTGCTGATGCCACGTGCTGGAGGCAGCCAGGGCTTCTGCTGGCTTTTCTCAGGCTCTGAGACATCTTTGTGCTCTGCCTCAACCTACAACGCATTCAGAGCCACTTGTCAGGGGGCAGCTCCCGGCCCCTACAGAACAAAAAAAATTGAAATAAGACACAGAACTTTCTAGTTCTTTAGTTCTTAGGTGGGGATTTTAGTGATTGTTCATTGTAACAATATTATTGATATTATTACTAATTATCTAATTAAATACGTTGTAAAATTAGAAAGTAGACAATTCTTTAGAGTTGCTGATGTGGCTTCGGACTTGTCTTTAAATCTGAAGGAGCTATATTTTTGCAATGGGACAAGTCAGGTTCTTCAGGTACCGCTTTATGAACCTGTTTCTCCTTGATCATTAAGTGCTCAAAGGCAGCTGCCAGAATTTCACAGAAATACAGGCACAGGTACTTATATAGTGCTTGGTGCTCTATGACAGACGTTGTACAAGGGAGTGAACCTGAAGCTGACTTGGGAGTTTCTTCAGTTAGTATAGAACAAAAAATACCTTTTAAAATTTTGTTAAATGGAAAATGCAGCATCTATATTCTGCTTCCTAAAATTCCTATAGAAAAAAAAAAAAGCAACATTTTATATTAGTTGAAGTCATAGCAATCTGGCTCCTTAGCTAAACCTTTGATTGTGGGAATTACCAATAAAATCTCACCGATTTTGGGTATCACTGAAGATGCTTTATGCTTCTGAGAGCCATTAAATTAGACCTTATACTTCTGCTATTTTGTTTTGTTATATATAAATAAATAAATAGATCATCGCTTTGTCACATAGAATTTAGAAGTGGGAAGCAACACAGAGATGAGACAAACCCTTGAAACAAAGTTACAGTAAAGCATGGAATATATTCAACGTACCTTCATCCTAAAGACAGCCTTTGGGATTCAAAGCTGTTGAATGAAATGCATTCTAGCATAGCAACGGGACACTGGTATCCCAGTTTAGTTTACTCCAGAGCTGTCAGTCTGTCCTTATCTGCAGTCTCATTTACATGATTCAATACAGTCTCCGTGTTTTCAAGCACTAATGTTGCAATACAAAAGTTCCATAAACTTGGCCTTTTCAACAGCAAACGCGTCACATTCGTAATGTTCTTAGATGTAAGTCCTCCCTTATTTAGTCTTCAGTGAAGACCACAGATGGGAATAACATTTGCTCACACTTTATTGCAGAGCAGACTATTTAATAATCAACGTGTTGGCACACTCTTCATTTTGTCTTAAAATAACTAGCTTTTAAAAGAAGTAAGTTCCAGCGGATAAAATCCAAAGAGGCTTCTTTTTCCTTTAAAGACAGCATGGAATTTCAATGAATGTGCAGACCAAAATCCTAAAAGACTTTACAGCAGTTGCAACTAAGGAGATACGGGAACTCATCAGTACAAGCACATTAAGTTGTACTGTTCTTCTGACCAGTTAAGACAAATAACACTGCTGAGGTTTAATGAGAGGAGACATTTAATACTCAATTGCCAATTTAAAAGTGAACAAACTGGTGCTAAGTGATCACTAAGTGATAACACAGTTCTGTAAGAAATGACAGTCAGGGACAGGAAATCACCCATGTGCTGTTTTCTTTGTACATAGTACATGGAAATGTGACTTGGACTCACACCCTCTCGCTGCTATAACAATATAACTGCAAAGCAAGGCTAAGATGAACTTCTCTTCCAAACAAACCATTGGATATTTTGTTTACCAGCAAAAGTAATTTGGCAACATTTTAATATTGTACAAGAAAGGCAATCTGACAAAGGAAATAAAGTCTAAAATTATAAACAGCTGCAGAGAGTCAAACTTGACTTAAGCAAGGTAGCATAAATAATATGTCCTAGATTAAAGTAATTTGTATATTCCATATTCTCTCTCATCTAGCTGCAGAACACTGTATTACAAAACCCTAAATGCAGCATTTTAAAGGACACGGACATAATGGGGCACTAATGTTTCAAGGTTTGGTTGTGCATTGTTTTCTGCATGATCACCTATTTATTTAAATTGGTGCAAGATGTAGCCTTAGAATCCTATCAGTTCCTGAGCTGGAAGGGGCCCACAAGGATCATCAAGTCCAACTCCTGGCTTCTGAAACTCCAAACCCCAAGCCCCTGTTACACATTGCTTGCACTCAATCATCCCAACACTACTTGTGATTTGCAAAAATATCATTTTTCTGGTTTTTATTAAATTCTACACAAAGGCATGTTCTGCCCAAGTCCATTATTTTTAAGTACATTTTTTATTGTGATGTACTATATACAATGAGAACATTTATTAATTTCAGATTTTTTATTCTATCGCATCCACTCAAGCCATGCATACTTCACTACGAATTCATTGTGGCACACAGAAACTGGGCGTAAGGACAGCTGTGTAAACGTTAAGCCTGTGAAGAAAATTTAAAAGAATTCCTGTATCTACTTATACTTGACAGAACAAGAAAGAGTATCTCTCCTTATTTTTAATAACTTTTTATGGTATTCAAGTCAAATGATTTTGTAACCATTTGTCTCCACAGACATCAGCCGTGCAAATAATGTTACAATTTTAACCACTCTTATTCTGATATTTCTGTATCTATCTTCCATTGATAAAAAAGACACTTTATGAAAGAATTGCAGTGTTCTCCTTTCCAAAACACAAATTAGACTTATTAACTTCACAGATTTATGAATGCCATTTAAATAAAACATGTCACATAATATAGTTTGTTCTGAACTACATGAATACAAAAGGAAATATACTCAAGGTCCAAATGAAGGGGAGTTTACACTTAGAGCAACACTGAATAAGAGCTAAGAAGAACAGACTGCCTTCTTTTTTTTTTTTTTTCTTTTAGAAAGGGTATCTTAAAGTATGGCTTTGGCAGATGAAAATTCAGTGTCATTTACCAGTATCACACTAACTGTACAATTATAAACTAGTCTAATTCAGGTGCAAATCCATACACTCAGGAGTTTTTGAAATAATTTGTTGAATAGATGTGATATCCTAAGAATATGTTCTGACTACTTTTTTATGAAATTTCCTTTATACTCCCTGATACAGAGACCTGAACTTGGAATTGCTGAGATTAATTTTTCTGAGAGGTATATATTATATTAATATTGCAATATTATATTAAATTATACTGCAGTAAGTTGGTCATATCTGCTAGATTTAAAAGAAAAAAGTACTATTTTATTTGCAGTTGGTTTTATTTATATACTGAGGATGTGACTTTCCCTAGAACCTAAGTAAGTAACATTCTGGTCTCTGAACAAAATTTGTTTGAGAAATACAATACACTTTTCAGGAGCTTTTTTAAGAGTCTTCCCAAATACTTCATCTTTCTAATTTTTACCTGTTACCAGTGATTCCATTTTCTCAGAGAAATGTATTTAATTATGGGCACAGTGGAATTAAGTGTTGCTGTAAGCACACCAACCTGAGAATCCGGAGGAGGATTTCTTTTTGTCACACGCTGCCTGTATGACCTTGCCTAACTCAGTCTCCCCGTGCCTGAGACTCCCCTTTAGTAAGCAAAGACAGAGCACGTGTCCCATCATAGGTTTGCTGGTGTAATATTTAACATTTTCATCCATTCCTTGGCAAGTTTCTTAAGGATGGAGAGGGAAATCAGGATGCCAAAACAACCAGGAAAGGCATTTTTGCAGCTATCTGGTATGCATAACATCTGGAGTGGGTTTTGTTGCTGTTTTTCAGTTTCTTGGGTGGTAGGGATTTTTTTTTGAGAGGGGGGTAGTTTGTTTCTTGGTTTTTCTGTGTTTTTTTTCAATCCACAGTGCTAGAAATCTAAAGACTCTCTGAGAGAGTCAGATTGTTCCAAGTTTTTCCAAGTTCCTGTCTCATTCATTGCAATTCAATATGTGTCCCTCCAAGAGAATCCCACTGCAAACCCAGTCCAACACTGTCTGGAACACCAGACACATTTGCAGACATTTGACTTTCCAAGCTGCACGCATGGCGTAGCCCACATGGATGATCTGGAAACACTCCTGCAAACTCTCATCATATCTGGAAGTGAACGGGAACAAAACAAACCAAAACAAATCTTTCTCAAGAAAAGCTGCTATACCATCTTCTAAGGAGCTCTTTGCTCCTTATAGCTAGTTAAAACACTGTGTAGTCCTTCACAAAGACTTTTGCAGATGATGTTGTATCACTTTATACTGCCTGTGCACGAATGTTTTCCAAACTCAGCTGCCCATAAATTCTAAAATACTACTTAACTGCACAAGTATTTTAATCTGTGTAAACAATTCTTTTGACATAAGTGAAAAGGTGTACATCCAGCTAGAACTACTGCGATGTACTTGGATTCCTAACTAAGCTCAGTTTCCTTTCAAGTAAATAAACATTCATAGTCCATCAATGCAATAACAACAGTTTTAAAATATCTGAAGTTCTATGCCTTACATGGTCCTCTAAAAAGTATCAAAACATTCAAGGCTCAGGCATTTATATTTTGGCAATTAATGTTGCAATTATATTGCATTATATCTTACTATATTATGGATCTTAAATATACCTTGAGACATACCTTAAATGTTTATCTTTGTACGCCTGTTTTAGTTTTCTGTGTTCCATCACATTTTCTTTTTTTTCCTGCTTTTTATCTGCTTTTTGTTCCCCACTAACTAATCCACTGCTGTTACAAGCAGGTCTAGGCCAGGTCAAATTAAGGACCACAAAACTCTAAGTAAACATTCAGATTCTGTTTACAAGATGGATCCAAGTAAAAGCTCCCAAGGTTGACTCTCGCGAGGACTATTTTACTTCTAGAGGTTTCTTTTCCCCTGCAGCACAGAGTACAGGCAAGAAGTATGAGTTTTAAATGAAAATCAAGTTTTTCAGTAAGTCTAAAAGGGGGACAGTGCCTCTCTTGCCATCAGCAAAGGCTGGTTTCACAAGGAGCACGAGGGGTTCTGCTACTGCACTGTTCTTGCACCTCATTAGAGCTTGCATCATACTCAAATGCTTTCACTGGCCCCTGAGGAACAGCATTTCACTGAAAAAAGAAAAGAAAACCAAAACCTCGGAAAAACTGTTCTCTTCTGCTCTCATTACCGAGGATTATCCACTGTGCTTTGGGCTCCCTCCCACCTCAGCCTAAATAAAATTTTCCCCCTTTTAATATTTCATGTCACCCAAGGCTGCCAGATACAGCTGGGCCATGAAGTGTACATTCTGAAAAGCTCCATTCTATTGCCTTTACCCAAAATCTTTGGAAATTATGATGGACACAGAATTTCAGATCTGTGCCCTGCTTAATGCAGACCAACCAAGGTAAGATACATTAGAATAGTTTTTGCCTAGTCTTACAATTTAAGTCTTTCCTTTCATCAAACCACCAGGCAAGCCCTTTGGCCTAACTCCAAATTAGAAACAGTATGAAATAAAGGACATGAATTCTAAAATGTTATACTAATATATTACTAACAAACTGGAATATTCTGACACTTGCTTAATTCGCAGCAATTTGTGAAAGAATGTTCTCAATAAAAGAGTGAGTGTCCAACCTGCTGCCTCAGCTCCTTTATTTTTCTAAGGAAAAGTCCCCTGTTTAGAGCTATTCTCCTGGGAAACATGGGCTTTTACTCCAGTCAACTCCCAGCTCAGTTAATTACCTCAATAGATTGCAACAGGAGTAAGTCTATAGAGCTGAGAGCATGCTGTCTCCTCTCCATGTGGGTCAGAGAGATTTAGTCCAGGGAAGCACTGACCTAGTCCCTTGGATCAACCCCCATTTAGTGGCTGGAGAGCAGTGTGTGTTCCTGGAGCAGATCTCGTTTTACCTTCACCCAAATGGGGACAAGTTCGTGTTCTCCAAGATATATTTGTAATGTGAATGGGAGCCTGATAACAGAGGAAGATTATGACCTTCTGTGTCCATCTATGGGATCAGAGGTGAGTAAACTCAGTCACCCATTTTTATTTACTGTTGAAAGAGTGCAGAAGCTTCCTGTGTTTGCTGTGACCATGGCACACGACCTACAGATGCTTTGAGCACATCAAATAAGTTCTAGGAGTCAAGAATCTGAAAGAAAAAAGGCATCTTAAAGACTAAATTTTTTATGCCAGGAGCATTCCTAAAATTGCCATTTGTTGGCCAAGACCTTTAGCTGGAAAAATAAAATGGGGAAGAAAGAGAGAATACATACATGCTTCCTTAACTCTACTGCAAGAAGCCAGGCAAGAAGACACAATTCCATGTAAAGGCTCTCCAGAAGAGCAAAAGCATTGGCAAATTTGGTGCAAATACTGTTTATTATCCTCATGCTGAAATTTTAATTTCTTTTAGAGTTAATCTAGAGGCAATCAATTAATAATTACTATTACTTAAATCATCTTTTGGGACATCTCAATTAAGACATGGCAATTCACAAAATTATCAAGAAAAGGAAACAGATGCAGTGATTAGCATAAATATAATTTGCTAAAACAATATTTGATTGGAATACAGTTAAACTGTTAGGATCCTATATGCCACTCATTGCTACAGTCCTCTCTACACCAGCAATGCCCTAAGTTTTGCTCTGAAGACAGCTGCTATAATTTTTAAGGCCACCTAATCATTTTCCTTGAACATTCCTCAGACGTAAAAGCTATTTTCCACACTTTGTTTCCATAGATACAGCGAATTTTTCATTAATCAGAATGATAGCCTGCAAATTGCTAAGCAAACACATCATCAGCAAGCATTTAACATTCCACGCTGTGCCTGTTTGAACAGGGTCCCACTCTGGTCACGTTTAATTTTGGACAATTAAGGCAGAGTGGAAGTGGACGACGTGATGTTTTCTAAATGGAGGTTTTAACACCGTGGTTCAAGACAGAAACCTGGGTCAGTTAGCACTTAATGCCACAGTTACGGAGCATACCGAGAAAAGCAATCAGTTGCTGCTTCAGGGAGGAAAAATCCCTGTCAGGGAGACCAAATTAAAGCATCATTTCATCCAAGTATTTGACTGAATTGAATTTTAATCCAGGAAAGCTAAACAGATAAACCAAATACCAGAGGGGAAACAGAGTTCTCAATCCATTGAGTTAAACCAAACAAATCTGGAAGCATGCATCCAAAGTAAAGGCTCCAGCATCTTTTGCAGAGACAGTGATTTGGGTTTTTTTCTGTCTGTCTGAATAGGCCAGTGAAGCAAAACAGATGGGCTAATAATTACTGCTGGGTTAAAGTTGCTGCATGAGCTTTCCTGGTCTGAAAAATCTCAACCATGCAACTTTAGCATAGAAAGTATCTGAAAGACTCTGAGGAAGTGGAAGGACTCAGAAGTATTCAGAACTCAGAGACATTTTAAAATTTTTTTTAAAAAGATAATTTTAAATCATATCCACAAACATTCTCTCTTTCCTTTATCATCTCCAAATATTTGAACTGCTTAAAAAGGAGAATGAGTTGATATCAATAATATTTGCGGCAAGTTGAAGAAATAAGACAAAACATGGTTTCGTAACAAAAAGAGGCAAGAGGAAGGGTGTTGCAGAAACACAGTATTAAAACTGGCCCTCCCTGTGCAGTGTTCATGAGATAAGTGCTTGATCTTGGTGTTAAGTGTCCAATATTGAAATGCTGCAGCCCATCTCACATACTCCTGTAGTTACATTTCTGGAATAAAGCAGCAGAATGTTGGACCTTCCAAAGCAGACACATACCTAGGGGTGATCCGAAGCAAAATGAAGCTTCATTTGCGTTTGTGATAGAAATAATCTCCAGGTCCTTGGTGTTGCTGTGGGTAATGTACCTGACATGATGTTAGTCTGACAGTTGTTTTTATTGCAACTTCTCGAGCAAGTCCACCACCAGTGGGCAGATATTGCTATGGCAACTCAGCACAAGTGCAGAAACTCCTGAAGTTGTCAGGCAACACAGTGCCATCAGCTGCTGATGTTGCTTGAGTTTAGTGCAGCTCATGTTGTCTGGAGCCATCTAATCAGGTGCACCAAAAATAGAGCTTTCAGCAAAGGGATGTGGAAACAAGCTGTCTGTGATAGAGAATTAACAAATTACAATACAGAGTGGAAAAAAAATAATAAAACAGAAAGGTGGCTCGCTTTCCTCTTTTGTAAAATCCAATATAAAACAGTGAATTGGTTTCATAGGTTTTAAAATGCAGGGCATGTAATTCTTAATAACACTTATATAATTAGTTGGGATAACATAATGCAGAATTTTTTTTTTAAATTTTGTAAAACGAAAACTTTAAAAAGTATTTTTACTTTAGAACTCTCAGCTCATATCCCTGCAATAATTTTAATTTGGCCTGCAGTGGTCTATTTAAAACAAATCTTAGCAACTTTCCTGGTGAAGAAAATTCTTCGCACAGTTTGAGGAGCGAAAATCATCAGTAGAACTGCCCTTCATTTTGGCTGTCACAAAAGTTAAGAAGGCTACAGAGAAGTGCTTTCTCTCACACAGGGGATGGCTCCTGCAGAGGAGTGAAGTACCTGGCCAGAGGAGCGTGGACATGCTCATGCTGCTGCTGCCACGTGCTTGCTAAGTGGAGGAAAAAACCTTCACCCTTTCTTTCTCATGTAATAAAGCAATAAATTCAAACACAACTTTTAAAGCAACGACTAATCAGTGAACTACAAATTATTATCCAAATATTCTGTTCCAGCTCTCTTCTGTATAGTGAGCTGAATATATGCCTATAGCTCTGGAAGGAGGACAGAGGCAGTACTGATACCTTGGAGAAGTGCTCCTGTACATGCAAAAAGAAATCCCGACTGGCAACATTCAGTTTATTGCTAATTGTCAAAGGAAATGGAGAACAGGTAGCATCACAAAGATGACTGGGAAAAAGAATTAAATATGCAAGTGCCAAAGACTGAATTAGACTGAATGAAGAGAGTTCAGGGTTATGTTGGGTTTTTTTAATCTACAGCTTAAAGGCACGCAAACGATTTTAAACTGCTGTAAGACACATTAGGTCAAAGTGTCACAGAGAAACTAGTTTCGACACTTCATGAAATGTGGAAGGGTTTCTTTGGGCCTGATGCAGCTAAAAATACCGATTGCTTTACACCCTGAAGGATCCCAGCACTACCCTCCTGCAGAGGCGAGCACAGAAAATCCGAGTGAAGACAACTGCAGATGCACCCACTTAACTCTTCAAGTAAAGTAAAAGTAAGATCCATTCCAACAGTTTTCAGCATTATCTCCTAGACTAGATGCAACTCTCACATATTAGAGGCCTTCTGTCCTCAACACCTTGAGGACTGCAGCTCTCCAGTGCTCTTAATTACTCATGGCACTCTTGCAATGCTGCTTGTTTTAACTTTACCCAAAATATCCTTGCAAAGCTCAGATGTCCCTGCCTGAACAGTTGCAGCTCTCTAACAGGCGTATCTTGCATGATAAACAGATTTCTTTGAGGAAAGTGACAATTTACTGGAGATTTTCTGTTGTAACATTTGAAACACAGCAGCCGACACAGAATAAGTAATTATAAATGCAATAATAAGTGTTATCTAAGGCAAAAATTATTTCGTTATAGACCCTGGATATCAATTATGAGACTCTAGCTCAGCCCCACCTCACCCCTTCATTTCACAATCACTATCCATTGGAGAATTATCTACTTGCATTAAGTTCATATGGAAAGAGAACAATTTCAGCTGCCTTTCCCTTTAAGAAAAAAAAAACAAAACTAAACAAGACAACCTCACCTTTTTAAAAAGTCTAAAAAAATTCTTTTGAGCTAGAAAATGATCCAAAGTGTAAATATCAATTAATTTGTAAAGTCAGACTTCAACAAACCATAAGGGACCATGAGGGAAGAAGTTACTTAATCCACCAGTGAAGCTGAGGGTCAGTATAATTGTAAAATAGTAATTAAATCAATGATAAGAGAGAAGATTTGTTTTAATGCAAGTGGGACTAACAGGCTGCAGAGGTGCCCAAGATGCTAATATTTCAGTAACTGCTTTTTATTTCATATTTCATTAATGATACTAGTTATGATGTGAGTCATGTGAATCTATATGTGTCTCACTGATAACAAAATAATCAACCTGCTGAAATGTAAAAATGATGAGCTCTGGCCTTATTTCCTTATTGCATCATTTATTTCAGCAAAACAAACTAAAGGCATCCACATAAATATTTTCAAACTAAACCAACACTGAGTCTAAACATCTACTAAATTTTGTTTAGAGTTCAAAAATGAATCCAGGAGGATCCATTGGCATAGCCTGCTGCTGGACACTCCCCAAACATTTATTTTGCATATGTGCTTTTACTTGGCAGCTTGTGCTATTGAAAATATAAGTGAAGAATATAGAACAACCTGCAGTGCGTGTGACATTAACTGTTTTCTCTTACCTTTTCTTCTAATTTAAGTAAAATCACTATGACACGTTCAGAGATCTTTTTCTCTGATCACTTCACAAGGGAAGTAGCTATTCTTGATCAGTTCTGCAGACCAGATTTTCCAGAGGCATCTGCAAAATGCTAGACACCAATATGGATATTCTTGGGTCCCTTCCCAATTCCATTAAAGTCAGTAATGAAATGTAGTCTTGCTTAGTGGTAGAAATATCAAAGTACTTAGCTGAAAACCAAATTTTAGAGAACATTTTAGTCTTCAAGCTATAAAATTTGCAATAAGGGATGCTAAAAACCATCTTTGCACTCACTGAAGGTACTGAGTGACAGTCATGGAAGCCTGTAATCCATACACATAGCTTAGCATGCCAAATTGAAAAGTCAATAGTTTGCATACTTTTTTTTCTCTGGCAGGCAAGGCTTCAGTGTGCTGAAGATTAAAGATCAACGAGTCCCTTGTTCAACAGCACAGAACCCATTTTTGGGTCCCCACCTTCGCTGCAGTGACCTCAGCCCATAGGCTTCTGGGAACACATTTGCTTTTTTCAGGATTTTACATCTTCTTGTGCCTCACAGTCAACTACCAGTCTCGATCTTCACCGCTCCCAGCTGATGGGCCTCCAGTTTCTAATAGAAATGCTGACCCACAGAAGCACAGCCTTACCTTTCCCAATATTAAATGTCCTATTGCTATTAATTTGTTTCACGAGGTTATGAAATTGCTTTTATGCAATGTGTTCATGATCACCCTCACTGTTTTGTCTCTCTTGACTTCATAGCATGAATAAACTGAAATCAGTACATTCTAACTTTTTGTGCTATGGTTATTAGTAAGACCAAAGTCCAAGACCAGGCTGTAGGCTGATGTTTGGGAGTAGTATCTAATAACCTTACAGTCGTTACTTTGCCTTGGCCCATTTTTGTGTCTGTTTTCCATGAATGTTTGTCCCCAGATGAGATTGCTTAATTATTCTATTCTTCAAAAATGTGTTTAAGAGGATTTTGTACTATTATTTTGATAACAAAGGCATCTGCAGTCTGCTTGACTCCTTTTCTTCAAGTTCAGTTATATTAAAGGTCAACTCGTCAAATTACATAAAAAACCTTTCGCATTCCATGGCTATCAGGTATCTGGAGAGAAAACAATTTTATCCCTTTTGGGTGATCATAATGAAATGTTTTGGTTTTCCTTCCAGATGTAGAAATCCTCATTTCAAGCAATTATTTCTGCTAACCACCCTTCTTTTGTGTCTACATCCTTACTAAAACCTGAAGCCAAGTATTCAAGTTTAGGGGCAATATCCACATCATCTTTTGACTCTAATTAGCAAATATCTGCTAACAGAGAATAAAGTCAAACATAAAATTACATTTTTATGAGTTATTTAATTTCAGATATAGATTGTGAAGCAAATGCTGTTTCCCCTGAACCCTGAAACAATCACAGAGACATCAGGAATGGATGCCATTGAGATGCGATTTTAGTAATTAGTGAAGACGTATAAGAAATTGCTTTAGGGACAAAAGAGCGAGCTGAGGAGAAACAGCTATTTAGCTCTAATTAAACAGAAAGATAAGTAAAAGGAGTTACAGTATGAAGATTCATTTCTAAGTGTACAAACTTTGATTATTAATGGAATGATTTGGAAATTAAAAATTCAAATATGGAAGAGACTTAACACTTCTTTCAATTAATGATTCTCAAACTCCCTTTCCAGTGAACTGTCACGCAGTACTGCAGTGTAGAACAGGGTCTCTCTTACATAAGGGGCACATCTACAGGACTGGCCATATGGTTGGGAAAATTGTAAGACGTGAGCTGCTATTTGCATCTCATGGATGTAATATCTGCATTTCTCTCTACGGGAAGCGTACATTTACTTACATTTTTAGCTGCGATATCTCAAGGATGTGCAAATATACGTCAGAAGGTTAAGTCCACGAAAAATTCTCTGCCACCCCTTTAACTTCTTCTGATCACCTATAGACCTCACTAGCAACTCGTAAGAGAGCTACTGAAGCTCTCTGCACACGTGTACATTGTTGCTGCTACTTGGCTTAGAGTACAGTCATTCATGACAAGGATTTATATTGAACTTGCGCTTCAAACACAGAGCCAACAGACAAAGATCTGCCTAGGATTAAAACTGATCTGGTACAAAAGTCCAGGCCGGCTCTCTCTATTCATTGTGCACAAGAGAAGGAATAACAAACTCGTGACCCTGGTTTTCCCTACGTCCTCCAGCTGAAGGCAAGCCTGCACCCACACTGCTGAGGCTCTGGATTAGAGCGTGCTCATCCATGGGCATTGGTGGACACAGCCACCACGAGGGCAGGTCCTGCCTCTGAACCAGCATGTCCTGCACAAGCTCCTCCAGGGGCTCCAGTGCCTGGGCTTTACCTACACTAATTCATACTATCCACAAGGCTGATCTCCACCTCATTAAGTGACACTACTACAGACAAAGCTAAAAGTCATACTTAAATCAGAAATGACTCACTAAAGCAGCAACTGCACCAATGCTGAGTTCCAGGTGAGAGGATTTTGCTCTGGAAGTTAAACCGCAGTCCACAGTACGGGAGAGATGAGAAGACAACAGCAGAAGATGTGAAGTGCTCTCCAACAGCAAGAGCCCCTGCAAACATTCTATGTGAGTCATTAGGAATTATTCTTAAGATGAGTGGAGAAAGTTGAGTCATAAATGACTCATCCACTTACCAGATGGGAGGCAAGCATATATGAAATTTGGGACTGCCACTTAGTGAACATCATGAGCCACTAATTCCCAGTCTGCTACACTTCCTGACACAAAACAGGGAGCATACAGAGTGATGGAAGCAGAGGCAATATACACATCTTCACCTTCTGGCTGAAGTGTATTACAAATGAAAGGTGCTTAGAATATAACTTCCATCTCCATTTAGCTACCAAGCAAGCAGGGATGCTAACCAGCCTTACCCAGACAAGGCTCACCTCTTAACTTTTACACACCTGTAAGAGGTAGAGAGCAAAAATTCAGGAAATGAAAAAGATTTTGTCATGTCTGCTATGTTGCAGGTAACTTCTTAGCCATTAAATATAAATAGGTAATGTGCTACCAAAACAAAAAAGCTCATTAAAGACTGGTGAGCAAAGACAGACATCTGTAACCTTACAGAAATCTGTAACCGTTCCAATAAATCTGGAAAATCAAGGCAGAGAGAAGGCAACAGCCACTCATCTTCTCTGTTGCTTGCCAAATTTCCGGATTATGCGCTTCGTGTTTCAGAACCAGAAATCTCAGAAAGCAAAAATACCAACTTGACAGTGTGGATTTACAGTGAATTTCAAATCCCCTAATTTGACCCCCTATTCTCCACCCTGAAAGCCTCTCTGAGCTGCCTGTGTACATTCTGGAAAGTCCATAGCAGCCAATCCAGTCCTTGAGGCCTTAAGCAGTTTGCTCTGACTGGAAAGCTCCTATAAATCAGCTTCAAGCTGACATCTAAAGCATAAAAAGCTCAAAGTCGCCCATCGTTTTTCAGGGTCTGACAGTTCAAGGTTAGTGAAGGGCCCATCAGCCCTATCTCACTTATTTACTTACTAATGTCATAAGCAGCTTAGTCAGACACAGCTGTAAGGTTTTTGTCTTCACTCTTATGGTCCAAACATTCCAGATTTCCACCTGAGTGACTGCAGCAGCCTCCTTGGCAGTGAGTTATTCTGTAGCTTTAACAGAACAGTATTCACTTGACATGTCCTTGCATTGGGAGTTAAAGATGTAGCTTCTTTGGCCATGAAAAGCATTTGGAAATCAGGGTTTGCTAGGTGCCACTCTAGACCGGAATTTAAACCTCAGCTGTGGTCACTCCACAGATGGGTATGTCCTTCCCATCACAGTGCAGATACCCTGCTATAAGTATGGTACAGCTTTCCGTAATTCCACAGGCATAATCTCCACATTATTTCTTGTCATAGCCCCAGAAATCAGTTTGACAAGTATTCCATAAATATACCATAAAGTTCACAATATTGGCTGGAATATCATATGTAATTCCTGATAAAAGCATCAGCATTAAGTAAATACAGCTGACAGAAGGGGTTTTCACAGTAACTAAAAAAACCTCAGATTAGAGTCTTTGCTGGTCTGTGACACTAAATAGCACTGCATATATTCTGACCAACCCAAAATTACTTTCCAAGGAACTTCAGCACACTTACATGTAATTTTTCTCTTCTCCCATTGTGCAAAAAACTCATGTTTGTATGTACTGGGTCTTTGGGAGGTATAATATCAGGGCCACCAGGTAATGGATTTCCTCATGTGACAACACATCCCTCATGGCACCAGGCCATCATTGTCAGCACCTAACAGGCAATTTGCATACGAGAATTTAAAATAAGAGATTAAACCTTGCCGACCATAAAATTATTCTGCTTGCGAAAAACTCTTTATCAACATCTGGAGTACAAGTTTTGTTTCTACTTTATATTTAATAAATAATGATTAAGGCCCCCCAAAAATACATTAGAGTTATTATCAGAGATTCAACCATATTCCTGAGCCCTCTCTTTCCTTTCTTTCATGGGGATAAATACAAACCAGTGGTTTCCATGATAAATATTTGAAATATTTAAGTAAAGTTCAATTCAAGTAAATTCTCCTTTTTTTAGATTTATTTATTCATCATATGTGGCAAAAAAATACAGAGATTTTCACCCAGGATAGCAATTTTGTTAAGAAAAATATAATCTTGACTGAATCACTCCCTCTCTTGAAAGAAAAGCCTTTAGTACTAACTAGAGTTCTCTCCACCCACTTCTTTAGAATATGGGATTTCTCTATAGCTACAATTGCAAATCTGAAGCTTAAATTACAATTAATTATTTCCTCATTTCATTATGGAGGTCGATTTTAAAAATGCAATATGCAAGTGCTGATGGGAAGAAACCTCTATAGCAGTGGTGCTCAAATACAGGGACCTTGATGAGAAAATTGCAGGTAATTTTTCAGTTCACAGCTATCGGACTCAGTTCAGTTTCTCATTCCAAGTCTATTGGACCTGAGACCCACAAAAGGACATAAAAATATGATCTTCATGGGTCATAATTGTCAAAAGTTTGTTTCACCACCAGGCCTAGAGGGACAGGTGGCCCCAAGCACTCATTCATTGCTTTACTTAAAGATTTTTTTTTTGCACAAAAGAACAAGAAACAGAATGTACATAAGCACATTATTGCAAAGTAGCTGGCTGGTGTCCTAGGAAAAAGACAACTGCATTATCCCTTGTCCTCCAATATTTGCTTCTGGTGTTTTGTAATAAGGCAACAAAACAGAAATACTGAAATATTGGATTGGAGAAGAGATTTCATGCAGCCTTTGCTTAGTCTACAAGGACCCTGAAAATTCCAGCTGACCACCTGAAATGTGATTTTTTCCAGGCATTACCATTGTGTCAGGACTATTGCCTTACTTTTGTTAAACAAACATTTAACTTTTTGCCTTAAAAGACTTGGGAATTCACCTGCCAGATGTGAAGCATGAAAACCTATTTATTCAACCTTGCATTCAGGCAATAAGTTCTCCTGAGCTGGAGTTTGCTTAGCAGACTACTGCTAAATTATCCAGAAGATGATATTTGATAAAAGCACAGTCCTGGGAGTCAAAAGACCTGCAAGGTATTGCTTTTTTTCTCTTCCATTGAGCCCTACCTTAAAATAAGTTGTAATGCTTGTGCTTTGGCTTCTTTATCTGTGAAAGATGGAAGCATAAAGCAACTCAAAACTGTATTCAAGAATTTCAAACCAATGTGTAACTATTGGAAATGGAATATAAGTACAAATAGTTAACACTGGTTTTGAACTGAATGCTTAAAAACATTAGAAATAGAGATTTAGAAAGAGAGTAGAAATAGAGTTTCTGACAGAAACTGTCAGAATAACGATTTCTCTTTGACTGCTCAAAGTGTTCACGTAGTTAAAATCTTTAAAGATTCTTTGAAATCCTTGGAAAATTGACCTCTCTGGCAGAACAGGGGACATCAGAAACTCTGCAAAGAACTGAAGTGCGTCTTCCTGAGTTAGCCTCTTCCTCTCTTGTCCAAAGACAATCCAGTAATCACTCTCTTTTCCTCAGTTTTACTTTCAGGTACCAGAAACTGAGTGACTGGAATAAACTGGAATTTCTCTAAGCCTAGAGTATGTTTTACTAGAGAGCAGATACTACAAAACCAGCCAGTGGGAGCCAGGTTGCCTCCTGAAGCTATCTGGGATGAACATGTGCTGCTCCGATTAAATGCAGCCCTTGATATGGCCACAGAAGATGCATAAAGCTACACAGGACCTAAGGTCTCCTGCTGTTGGTAATGACTCATATCCTGTATTTTTCACATAAGACTGCAAGTTCCAGCTATTTATGGTGCAGCCCATTAAAAATTTCTTTTCATGAAGAAAAAGTGCTGTCAGTTGCCATTCAGGAGTTGATGTAGGAGGCCAGCTAGCATGTTAGAGAAATTACCAGAGAAAAATACTATAATCACAAAGAGCCAAATGTTCCCTCTTGAGCCCTTTGAGATAGCAGATGCATAGTCATAAGCAGAATCTTTTGTCTCTCAAGATTTTGTTCATACACAGAACACCAAAGATAAAAAGAAGGATGGAAAAATATGGTATGAACTATTACAGTCCACTCAGTTCTGTGCTGTGCATCTCCTGGACATACCCACTCTTCCCTCCATTCTGCCCCAAAATGCAGGATGTGAGCATACTGGCACCATTGTGGAACCAGATGGGAAAGGACCAGAGTGTGTGTATGTACCTGCTGCTAACTCACATTGTACTCATCAGCTTTCAGGAAAAAGGGGAAGGGAACACTACTTAAATGCAAAGATTACAATTTACATTAGTTTAATTAAAGCCTTAGCTGTCTAAGCAAAGAATTATTTGTCCAGTTAAAATGCATTACCAACATTATAGTTCAAATTTTACAGAGTCAAAACTGAGATACCCGAGCTTTCTGCTATCTACCCATTTCTCTCTGATGTTATGCTCAGCTTTTCACTGACCCTTTGGGTCCTAAGGTCAGTCACTTCAGTCTACAGGAATGTTATAGTGAGACCTCAGTGTCCCAAATCTTCACTGGTGGCATGATGTTGATGGGGAAGAGGAAGAGGAGAGTCCTTCCTTTTGCAAAGAATATGATATTACATCAATGATTTCTTCCTCCTCACCCTATGGACCACTTCAGACTGTTTATATATATATTGCAACATGTTTTTACACCTTGTTCTTTCATCAGGTGTTTCTACCTGGTAGTTATTTCCTATAAACATTTTATACATGGGAAAAGATCAACTACAGAATTACTACACCATAAAAAGCTAAGATCATACCCACAGTTATTGCTGTCAAATTTCAGTTGTGAACTGACTCAGCAGTGTATTACAAAAATTGAAAGACATTTCTAGATAAAAGTGCTGCCCTTTCTCCATACAAGTGGAATAAATTTTAACAGATGCCCTGTTTTTCCGGTCATAATTTTTGACTAATTTATTGTATCTAAACACTTCATATTTCATTATACATACAAGAAGATTTCCCAGTTGCACAATGGAATTAGTTTCAAAGTAGTCCCTGACTGCTCAGGGATGGTTTATAAAATCAAAATGGCCCTTTAAAAACATCACCAGGTAGCACATTTTACAAGTGGAGCATCGGTCATCTAGGAAATTAGGGGTTAGGAGACTTCAGCATGATATTGATTGATCTCTCCAGGGCAATATTCTGGAGATTTCCTGAAGCCACCCCTTTTTTTTTCCCCTGGCTTTTTTTTTATTTTTCTTTTTTTTTTTTTTTTTTTTTTTTTTTTTTTTTTTTAAATCTATATATGGGGGGAAACAGATCCAAAAAAAAGAGGAGTGGCTTCAGGAAGTCTCTAGTCCCAATTCCTGCTCCAGTCCGGGTCAGCTATGAGGGTAGGTTGCTCAGAGCTTTATCTAGGTTAATTTTTTCAAAATTAAATTTGCAAATGACTCCTCTGAGGTACGTATATATCAACGGAGAAACTGGCAAACTATCAGAGTATAGCTGATTTACAGTCTACAGCTGAACTGGGAAAAACACATGGAAAATGATAGCTCCAAGGTCAACAGACAACTCAGGACTCAAGACACTTCTGAACTACTATGAACTTCCTGAATCATTGGAACAGCACATAAACATGGGAAAATGAATCCCAATTAATTTGTGCACAATGCTGGACTCCATGGGACATTTTTGAAATACCAGTTCTGTGCTTTAGAGAACTTCATCCTCTGTCATACTAAGAAACTTTATTGCAGCAATAAAGTAATTATATGGCTTAGAGTTTAAGGCTCAGACTTTAAGGTTTCCTGTTCCAAACAGATGTGCAGCCTGGCCCACAGGGACTCTTAACCTGATGTTCTTCTACCACAATAGTATTAATCAGAATAACGTCTTTAGCAAAGTAAACTTTTCTGACCCATGTGTTTGGCCAAACTATATTCAGTGCAAGAGGAACACAAGGCAAAAAGCAAGAATGGGACAGAGATGTTCTGGCCAGGATCAGAAGTGTTTCTCTGCTTTTTCCGATTATTCTGGAGATGTAAAGCAAAATTGTTGCATAACATCTGGGAATCCTAACATATACCCATATCCTAGTGGAGACGAATCACAGCAGTTTCACATTTGGAGAACATTGAGTAAGCAGAAATAGTAAAATGTCAAAAAGCATTTGGGAAAAATCCTCCAGAAATTTCCAGAGCTTACATTAGCCTCAGTATGGAAAAAAAAAAAAAAAAAAAAAAATCGGATAGCATTTGAAAGTTTGCAAAATCAGTAGGCAGGGAAAGAAAAGTCAAAACAGTTGAAACAAACAAACAAAACCACAACCCACAACATTCACTGGCCATTGCAATGTTTCTAGATCCTAGTTCTTGTAATTAGGTTTACCTGAAAAATTTACAGTTTTAATGTTAAAAATTAGAAAATAGCAACGAGTGGATAACTTTATTTATTTTATTTGTTCTTCAGTACATGTACGTCATAGAAACCATTAGCAATAGCTTAGGTATTGTCATGCAAAATTTCTACTAAAAACCTGTGCTCATGTGCTTGCAATGAAATATGCAAATATGACTCCTGGGAGCATGCAGCTGATGGAAACACTGCAGTGTGAAAAATTGTATACATCCTACACCAAGTGCTTTTGTTAATCCTCTGCCTATTCAATTAATTTCTCAACTATCTCAGAGTCTAATTCTATTAATAGCTCTAACATTTACTAGTCATATAAATAAGGATCAAACAAATGGCCAAAGAAAGTAGAATAATCCATTAGTGCACTTCATTTGACCTCGAAATACCATCCATCAAAAGATTCCCTGTATTTAATTTTTTTAATACCATCACCCACACAGTCTCTAAAACGTACAAGAATTAAAACTAAAATTAGAAAGAAATCACTAAATAGTTCTTCGTAGATGTGCCTAAATTTATCTCTTCAAAGGTATGAACAAGCAGGAAGGATTCGTTTTTAGCAGCACTTTGAAACCCGTGTTCCAGAGACTGGTTTGTGAGCCTGAGAGGATGCCATGTAAATGACCCTTTCTTTGATCCAATTAATTAAGATATAAAAGACCCTTAAACTGATTCAGCGTTGGCAGTGATTGTCTCTCAAGTACCTGGACTTAATCATCAAGATCTCTCTCACATTCTCTTTTGTTGTACTCTCATTTCATTGTTTATTATTCCTATTACAGAAATTCTGCAATTCTAATAGCAAAATTCAGAACTTAATCTTCTAAATGTCTGTCTTCCATCCCCAGCTCCTTAAAAACATCCAAAGCTCACATCAATCTCAAGACTGGAAAATTTGATGATATCTAAAGGTTGGAGAGAGTATAAAGGAAAAAAATAGGAGAAAAACATCCTGAGGGAAAACATAATCTAAGATTTGCTGCCAAGCAAGTTCAGAATATTTGCATTTCATCATGCATCTTTTCATTTTTGGTTGTGTCTAACCTTTCATATCTTTGAAAAATGAGAATAATAGAAACATCATCTAGCAACAGCTGTTTTGAAGAGTAACATATTTCACACAGACCAGTGATAAATTATACACTTTGTAAAAATGTTATTGCCTATATGGGATTAAGGATTTCTGACTTGAAAGAATTATCAAAAACTACAAGGAATACTGCATTAAAAATGCTACCTGAATGCAAGCATATCTAGGCTGCTTTGTATCACTCCTACGGTTAAACTGAGGCCCTACTATTCTACTTACCAAAACACAATAATCAGTCTCTCTCATCCTCAAAAAAAGAAAGGAATGATTTTATCCCTGGGTAAGCTCATGTTATAAGAATAAATACATAAATCAAATGAATTAGAGATTCAGCAAAGAATCTGAAAGTCTCAGAGGATTTGCAAACAACAATAAATTGCTGGTTGAAAAAGAGCTGGTCACATATTTGCACCACAGAAATGTCTTGACTGAACAAAGACAGTAAATACTTCCCTTTAGTGGAGTTTCCTTCTTTTCTACCTGTTCTTAACTTGGAATTCAGTTTTCCTTACCTTCAGTCATGTAGGGATGAAGACTTCAAGAAAACACTAATTTATGCACATTGAAAAAAAAAAAAACCCAACAAAATGTAGCTCTAAAAACCCCCCAAATGTTAATCCAGCAACTTCTTATTTGAATATACACTGAGAACAGAAACATCCATTGACTTTAATGACTAGAATAAACCTTCTAGCTTCTTTTGCTTCTCCAGGGAAATCGGCAGCAAGCAAAGAGTAAGGAATGCCTGGCATTGCACCTGCCACGGGTAAGCATTTGTGACTCTATACTATCACAGACCAGCAGGAGCACAGCAATAAGCCATTGCTACAGAAAGCAGCAGTTCCTCACTACAGACCAGCTCCATTCCATCCCACATCTGGCCACAAGTGATCGTCAGATCACACTTCTCCATAAAGAGATGTTCGGGAGGTTGGAGGGTTGGAGTTTGAGTGCTGGGACTAGCTAAGGAGCAAGTCTATTCTTAAAATTAAGGAGGCTCCAGCTCTACTGGATCTTGCTTGGATCTTTGTCACTTCATACTGCTATGTCACCACAAAATTAAAATCCCACTAAGAAAATCACAGAGTTGGGATAAACTACTTCTGAACAAAGGAGCAGCAGCAGCAACAATTTTTACTGGTAGATGAACTGAGAGGCCTGACTTAAACGTGCATCTTGGGCTGTGGAAGATAATTTGTATGCCTAGAACACAGCCATTAAATTGTTTCCCTTACGAGCTGGATACTTTTAGAATAAAAGCTTTCTGAGGACGGCAAGGAGCAATAATCAACAGGCCAAAAAATGTCTAATATAAGAAATCTGTGTATTAGCAACTAATGATTGAACTGCTGAAATAAATGAAAAATAGTATCTGCAATACCATTAATAGCAGAGCTTATCTCTCCTGGAGGCCAGCTTGCTTGCTTTCTCTCATTTAAAGCTCCTCAGCATCACTCTGTTAGTGGCTAACTGTTGCTGCAGGAATAAGGCAAAATGCCTGTGCACACAAGACCCCTCTTTCCCTCACACAACAACAACAGATCTTTACTTTAAGGAAAGGAAGTTTCCAACTGCCTTGCTTCACTGTGCATCAGCCACAGAGCCCTGGTATAATGGGCCTCACAGGGAAAGCAGAGCAGTGACACTGGAGAAGGTGAGAGACACTTCCAACCCACTGAAGGACTCCAGACATAAGTGGTAACAGTCATGTCAGCACAACCTCTTCACTGTAATTCTTTAACGCCAGAAGACAAAGCATGTGCTTCAATGGCCCACACAGCTACCCAAAGGAGCAAGCTCCTTCCCCTAACTGGTGTCATACTGCTGCTTCCCTTGTCTTAGAGCCAGCATTTGTACAGCTGCATGGTGAGCTTATCAGGAAACTTGTTTGGATAGAACTAAGAAATAAAAAGAAAACCATAAAATCTGGTTCACTTTCAACCAGCACGGTTCCTTGCTCCAGCATACTGTGTGCTCTCTTGGCAATAGCTCCAAGGACAGGGCAAAATGCATGGCAGAAGATGAAAGGGAAGGCAGGATCTCTCTTTTCAACAAAAGCCTGGCTTAAAAACACTGAATTTAGAGACATGGTGTAAGTTAAACACTCTTAAGGGAAACTGTAGCCATGGACTCTACGTCTTCTATCCGCAGTTAAGATGTGCTGTAAAATAGAACACCATTTCCCTAGTAATTAAAATCAGAAATACTTAGTTCAGTAAAACATCTTCAATTATAGAGGAGTGCTTGTGATCTTCTTCAAGCACATCAGTCTACTGAAGTGAAAAGTAATGCTGTTCTTGTCTTTCTAGAGGTGAAACTTGGTACAAATGGTGCACACTTCACAAAACAGAAAGCCTGCTCTGGAGACCAAAATAGTAACTCTGCAGTCAGTGCTCCAAAATACGAAAGCAGTGGCTGGGTATGCTATTAAATGAATCATAGGTGGGGAGTGAATTAATCAGTGGAAAAACCTGGATGCATAAAGTAGAGAAAGTAACAATCCAAACTGCAGATCCTTTAATTCCATTGTCTTTTCAATATATTTCCATGGTACAGCTGATCTTTCACATCACCTCTCTGAGGCATCGCCATTGCTCAGGGTTCCTCAGGGAAACTAACCACATTTGAACTGCTTTAGTTTCACATCATTTGGATATATCTGCAACCAAAGCTTTTCAATTTCATTACTGACCACAGAGCACAATCCAATTTCTTGAATTCTATTTCTTATGTAGTCATACTTTTATGTGTATTCAAGACCAACATGATAACTTAGCATGCAGGAGTGGTTATGCAAAACTGAGTCTATTTCTACCATAAGAGGGTGCGGGTAAGAGAACTTGTGCCGTTCAACAAGAAACTTTAATGCAGAAAAACACAGCTTATGTTAAAATGTCATTCCTATGACATTTTTGCCTTTTTTGGAGATGCGTGGCTTGTTTAAAAGATACAAGCACTTCGGAGCCCACAGTTCCCCAAGGAAATGGAAATGCGAGTCTGATTCCTTGCAGTTGCACAAAAGCACAAAAACCTCAAACATCAAATCTTAACTTTTTGTTTGATTATTGCTGAACGACAACTTTAGGATCTTTACTCCTTGAACAACTTCTTTTCCTAAAACATCCTATCAACTAGACTTCTCATGAAATAAAACCCATCTTGTTCTACTGAACTTGGAGAGCTGCAATGAAGAAGTATTCTCAAATCTTGTAGCTGATTTAGACTGCTAAAAAAATCCTTTATAAAACGTCACAAAACCTGCTATTACACCAACTCCATTTGCAGATGCTTGATTGCAACTGAAATGAAATTCAGGAGGTATTCAACTATGCCTAAGGATTTAATTAAATCCTTCCAATACTTGACATTATAGATATTCATAACACTGAATTTTGATCCCAGAATTCCTTATATTTCAGCTCTCTGTGTCTTGAATGGAATTCAGTTACATATTCAGTATTAGACATGAAAGAAAACAGGAAGAATTGCTAGTATAAGTGTCTGACTATAGAACATCCTGCCTTTGAAAAGGGTGCAGAAGGCATATCCAGACAGTACTGAGCTCTACAACATTGACTCGAGCAAGACTGCTGCAGTGGCCCTACTTGTACGATGGAAGGGAACATCTTCAAGGAAATGAATGTGTTTGAAAATATTGGATAGCTATATTCCTCTTTCCTCCCATTTTCTAACTGACAATGGCATTTACTTGCAACTGGAAGTTTCTCCTTTTATAAAGTGACATCTCCAACATTACAGCATCCACCCAGCACTCAGTGGGCAAAAGAATTAGCAGCTAAAGGCACTAAACCTACATATCCTTTCCAGATTATAAAACTATTGGTATTTTGTTCTTCAGTGCAAAAAGGGCACGGTCTTCTCCCACCAGTGTACACACAGGTTTTCTCCACATCTTTGCTCCACTCATTCTCATTCAAGGGTTAATAATAAAAGTGGCCCTGGTTTCTCCCAGAATTTTAATCTCACCAGCCCAGTACAAAGGTGTTTTTAACTGTAGACAGTTCCCATTTTAAAAAAGGCAGGTTTCTACTAATCTCACTGTACAAAACACAAGACAACACTACAGTCACCCAACTCAGACCCCGGGGCAAAAAGGCACACCCAAAAGTGCTTTGCAAAATTATATAGAACCTGTGTATTAACCAAAAAAAGGCAATTTTTGTGGAATGGTCTTGTGATACCCATTATCATTTTCTTCTTAGTTACAGAACTCTGTATGGCATACAGAATTGAACTACTACAAGAAAGCAAAACAGACTGATCCTATTAAGAACAAAATGGTAAAACGTCAACGCCCATAACTCCATGATAGAAATACAGCTGCATTTCACAGGTAAAAAATTATTTTGAAAATTCTAAAATGATAAAATAGCCTTTATCATTGCAGCACTTAACTAAAAGAAGCAAATTAAACACATGTATTGATTCCTGTCACCTGTAACATCTAATGCAGCACTCCTGTCTCCTAATTTGAGCACTCTTCTTCTGTTCTCTGCTGCACCACTCTGTTAACATTAACTTGCCTGTGATTCCTGTATCTACAGAAACACGCACTCGTGTTACTGTGGTTACTCTTGCTAAACAAACCTGCACACCATCACATCACAGCTCTGTGCAGGGCCTCGCAAGGCCTATTATCATCAATACTCAGGAGCAGCTATCTATTCAAAATTATATGACAAGTGACACTATAATCAAAAATAGGGTCTTCTTCGGAAAAAAGTATCAATGATTCCACAAAAAGCAGAGGACACTGAACATGCAGTTGTGTATCATACATACAGCTATATATGTGTACACATAGATACGTATCTATATGTATCACTAATTATTCTACTTTTTGATATCCTGTTCAATTCTCTAATATAGTACGCTCATGAATAAAAGGATAAAGATTGCTTGCATTCAGCATTTTTAATAGATTAATTCTATTTTTAGAATGGCAACACAAAGAGATCAAGTCAAGGCTAAATTAGCCGTAGTTTGAGGCTGAACTTGTGTACATCCCATTTATTTATACTTGCTAGACAATGCTGTGGTCTCTAAAGAAAGTACTTTCTCCATTAATACATTATGTGTATTAATCTCACTCGTAACATATTCGAAAGATCAGGCTTTATCTCTCATGACTGCTTTTTGAAAAACAGAGCAGAGATCTGACTAGCAGTTTGCTCATGCTGCAAGCGACACAGTCTATCTGTCCTTCCTAAACAAGCCCAGAACACATTTAATCAAGTAACCTTAGACCATGCTGTTAATCAGCACCAGAACATAACTCATCAGTACCCATTTCCAGTTTAATTTGCTAAAGTTATTAATTAGCTTATGGAATTACAATTATATAAAGGAGAAACTATGTCATTATCTGATGAGAAATTTTAGACATAGCTCTTACTCATCTTTGGATACACAAGATTCTAAAGGAATTTTGAAAATCAGACTTACATGTAACACAAACTTTTCTAAAGTGAACAATTAATGTCTAAACTAGGCAAAGAGGTCTCTTTTTTTTAAGACTTTAAGACAATCTGTCAGAATTTCTGCAGTGCTCCCCAAGTATTTATTAGAAAATAAGTGACTACATAAAATGCACATGGCTAACAAATATTTGGGAAAAAAATACAAGTTTTGATTGCATAAGTAGCAATAGAATATTTCCTACACATGACAGTGGAGAATTCATCTGCCAGCTCTAGTACTGGGGACATAAGGTGAAGGGTATAAAACATAACGCATTACATAATGTTAAGGTTTAGAATATATTGAAAGGTTTTGGTCAAATCCTGTAAATAGGAGACTTGTTTTAGTGGAATCAAGATTCCACATTAGGGAATAAAAATCAACTATCTTTTTGAACGCATTAATCTTACTGGTGTTCCCAGAGATCCAGAGCATTTGCTAACAACATTACCTAAGCTTACTGTTACTGTTACGCAGTAGAGAGTAGCTCATGCTTACAGAAAACTGAAATTACCTTTAAAAAGAGTTCACTCAAGTATTCCTCACAACATGAGGCACGAAAAATCATTAGGACAATGAAAGCTGTTCATTTAGCAGGAGTGGGCCTTGTTTCTTAAACAGGCACGCAAATATTTTAAGTAATCAGAACTCGATTTAATTTTCAAGACAGTCACAGAAACTTAAGTTGAATATAAGGGAGAACAGCAGAGAATTCAAAACATAAAATTGCCAGATGACTTTTGAAGCGAATAATGTACCATGTTACACAAATTAAGCAAAAAAAAACTATCAAAATGTGTTTTAACAATCAAAATAATCCCTGTTCAGTTTCAAAATACTGACATTCTGAAACTGAAGACCTGTAGTATTACAAGAACAAAACAACCACTTCATATTTTCATATTTTCTGATAAGAATCCTCATCTCTTACTTCCACATTAAACCCTCATTGTTTCAGAGAAAGCAGAGAAATGCAGAAGCCAATTCCACACACTGCAGCTGGAGAAAGGGGAGAAGAGAAAGCAAACTCTGGTTCATCAAATAATACGGTGCAAACCAGCAAGAGTAGCATGGGCAAGACAAGACTTCTGTCGGTCTCCCTTGCACTCCAAGTTGGTTAGTATCACAGAGGACACCCTCCAAAACTTATTCTTGTAAGTTCCCAACTTCATGTTCACCCCTACTTTGTCATCTCTCTCTTTTACAGACTCATCACCCTCTAGCTTAAGGTAACTTTAGTTTTGATGATGATACTCCTTTTCATTCAGTTTAGACCATAGAATTTTGTTTTTATACTGCGAGAAACAAATGACTGTTCAGTAAAATAAAACGGTCTCCAAAAAGCATCTCCCTAAAGATAATGAAGGCCACATCTGGTTAAGAAATCAAGAGAAGAGGAAAGCACAATTACCTTATAAACTTCTTAGGATGGACCAAATGTGTTACTCAGATCTAAATCACAAGTATTTGCTTACTAATTTCTCACAAAATAGGAAACAATTCTCAAATGAGCCATATTTCATTGAAATTTACTTGGCATATCTCTCAAGTATAATATTTACTTTATCATATATCTTCACAATTATACTGACACCAGTAACAAAACCAATTGAGTCTCATAAAAATATTGCCTCGAAAGGGATAATAAACAAGGGGTGTAGATAATCAGTTAAAATAAGTATATTATGATGGAATTAATCTTTTGTTATAGAGTTATAGTGAAAACATCAAGCTATATTCACACGCACAGCCTCTGAAATGCAGTCCCGGACATTTTATTGTAGAAACTTGTGTCCTCATCACTTGGATTAAACAAAATCCTTCACTAAATCTTGTATCTAGTTTGTGAATCATCCCGAGTAAGACAGAGACTGGACGAAAGCTCATCATCTGTTTATCCAATATCTCAGGCATTCTGGCCAGCACGCTGCCCTTCTTTAAACACAGCCCATTCTTGAGAAGTTGTGTTTACTCGTAGCAGTATTAAAAAAAAAAAAAAATCCACACAAAATCCTTCATCAGAGTCCAGCCAAACAAACTCAAGCCCACATAAACTTTCCAATTACTACATGGGGCAGTAAGGGCGCAGGCCATCTATTTCCACCAAACTTGTTTCTGTAGTGATGCTTAAATAAGATTTCCAGTAGTGTATTATTTCTCTTTCCACACCTTCAGGTCAAGACAACTAGTTGTAATAACACAAGGTTCTACCAAGACATCTCTTATTGCTGCTGCAGCTCCACCCTTTCACATATTTCACATAGCAAAGAGAGAGAATGCAAACAAAATATTCCTCAGAATAACCACAAATTCAAAAGAAATGCCATAATGAGTTTTCTTCTTTACTTGATAGACTGGAAAGTACATGCAACAAGTAGGCCTGGGACCTGACACACACCACCACCACCCCTTTGTGGCAAGCAGAAAAACCCTACCATGGTTTACTTCTGTGAGTTAGCAATCACCTTTAACACAAAAATGTAAGAAATTTCTGTTTGAAGGGCACAGCAACATTTTTATCTTAAAATAGAACTGCATACATGACTGGAAGCAGAGTCACCAAATTATTTTCAGTTATTTTCTTTCAATCTTGTTATTCGTGTAAACAATTATAGAAAGCTAGAATTATTTCCAAAATGCATCACTATGATGCAGGACTAGCATATTCTTCGCTCAGTCTAATGGAAACGTGTGAATCGCTAGTGATTGAATTGTCAATCATTCGAACAAGTAAATAGCTTTTTTCCTCCAAATTATGCTTTCAGAAGATTTTCACGGCTATTTAACCTCAGTCCCTCACTATTTGTGAGTTGTTAGTTCTGTTAATAGTCCTTTCTCTCACTCCTGTCCAGAAATCTTTATCTCCAGATACCGGGAAAGTTCTGAGATTCACACGTCTCTATTTTCCCAGACTCTCAGCTTGAGTTTCTGAGATTTGGCAAGTACAGCCTTTCACCAACACCTGAACACTGTCTAATACATCAATCCCAGCCAGGTAAACTGTTGTCTGAAAAACTCTTAGAACATTGATTCCATGGCCAGTCAGTCCTTCAGTGAGAGACTTTCTCCAGCTGGAGCTTGTCATGCTCCACCATCCAACAGAAAGAGCTACTGGAACAGTACTACCAGGTGCCAAACTCCCCAAGACAGCGGGTAAGTGAACACTGAGAAGGAAGGGAACTGACAAAATCAAGCTGGGATTCACATGCCTCTGTGGGGCAAACACATTGATTTGTTAATGGAAAAGTAGTGGGTAGTCATAAAAGACTTTCTAACATGACAGTTTGTTAAGCTGCAAGTAGCCTACAAACCTGGGACTATTTTCTCTTCTTGGTGTCACCGTGTGTCAGAGACTGAAAATAGTTCATGTCTCAAACACTGATATAAGCTACAACCAAAGAAGTCTCCCTGAAGACTGGGACTTTGGACTGAAAGTCAAACTGCTGATTAGATAAAGGGAAACCTGTTGTTCAGTCATCTCAGGCTCACAGAAAGGTCTGCATCCACAAAAGGCCAAAGCCACCAGCTGCGCTGAGAATCATCCCAGCTGAGTTTGGGGTTGGGGGAGAGCTCACAGAAGCCAGGTTTACACAGACTCCCCCCCAGCCGAGGGGAGAGGAGGAGGAGGTTTCGGGTTCATGGCGTAACCTCTGGCCAGAGGCAACAAACACCCATCCTCTGATTACACAAAGTGGCCCAGCCGTGGAACCCCCAACTCCACAGGCCACATCCATGGGACATTCACATGAGAGACAGCTGAGGGAGAGTCATAATCCATCAAAGGCCCCCCCGAAGTGCCCCCCTGAGTCATTCCTGAAGCCTTGCACCACAGGACTGCACGTGACCCCACAAACCCAAAGACTGTTGTAGGAGACAATGGCAAACTCCCCCCGCCCCAGGGAGGTGCCTGGGTTTTCCTGCCTAGCCTGAGCATATATTAACTCATTGGATTCTATGCTCTTTGGGGGGACCTTCACCACCAAGAAGACCAGCTGGAGAGGATCAATGGAACATCGTTGGGATCCACAGAGTGGTGATATTTTCCTTACTCTCTTTCTGTCCCCCACACCTATTTGCTACTTCTTTCTTTCTCTCTCTCTCTCATATTTACTACCAAATAAAACCCATACTATTGTCACTGGCATACGGTCTTGTTTGCACCTTAATTCGGGTAGAGGAATTTCTAAAGAACCTTAATAATCGGATCTTAACACCACGTCAGCTGAAGAGTTTAGTGAGTCCTTCTGTCTCTAGCTGCTTATCATTGTACTTCTGAAATAGGCTGTCACACCTTCCAAATCTGCTGCCTGTTTGCTGTATGATAATACACTCTGGCCTGTTTTAATAAGAAAGAAAAGTTGCATCAGAAGAACTATATTCCTACTGTTTAAACTAACTCAGCTTCTTTTTATCGTAATGGTAAGAAACTGCTCACATCGCAGACCTTCAGGAAAACAGGAGTGCTGGTAAGACATGCATCTAGACTTCATGTTCAGTTTCAGAAGGCTAGGAAGTGTTTGCTTTTTCTTTTCCTTCAAGGTGTACATAAAGTTGCTTGTTATTCCAGTATTGATCTGAGTATCATATTTGCCAGCTTCAAAATGGGAATAGAAATATCCTTTTGCTTCAGAGGTGTGTTGTGAAAATCAGCTGGTAGATGTTGACAAACCTTTCTGTACATCCATACTAAGCACCACACAAAGACCTATAAAATTACCAGTTCTGTGTTCACACTGTGCTATGGACAGACAGCTTTAGAAAAAGCACTGACTACTCTTCAAACCATGAAAACAATATTAGTAGTAGCTTTGCACTACATGCATACAATATTTCAATTAATATATTTTGATATATTAAAACACATACACAAACATCCATAACAGCTGCTAATTTTAAAAAATTGCACAAGCGAGTGAGATTTTTAACTGTTAGGGGTTATTTTCTACTAATCTTAGCAAAGCACTAAAAAACCTTCTTTGTGATCAGAAGGACAAAACCACAATAGTCTGGGAAAACCAGTATGGAGCAAATCACAAGTGTAGTGCATAGAGACAAATGGTATCTACGCTGAGGAAGGATGTTTGGGTTAGTATTTTCTGTTGCAGAGCATTCTAAGAGCACAGTTAACAGATGGACAGAGAGAGTGTGCCCTGGTAAATTACATACATCTCTGCTCCTATTTGAATTGTAAATACAATGTTGATACTACCGACCCTGTGAATAAGTTGCAGTACACAGTTACATAATCATCTGCTAATGTGAAGTGTTGAAAAAAATGCTTGCTGTTCGCTAGAAGCATGACAAAGGGATCTGAATGCAAGTAAAAAGCAGTTAATACTGAATACTGTCTTCGTAAACAGATTTTGATGGATTTAGCTCCAACATTTATAAAATAAAAGACTAAACATAAAGTGCAATTAGGATATTGAATGTCTTCAGTACTGAATCCCTTGTGAATTGCTACATGAAATATGGAAGCTGTCCTTCAGAATTAATAAATACTGCATTTTACTATTTTACCAAAGCAGCATGTTTTTCTCCACTATCCTCTATTAACACAAATTTTGAAAACATTACATCTTCCAGTTTCTTGAATTGAAGTATTCAGCACAGTGAACATAAGGCTAGGCAGTTAAAATTAAAAACTGTTTTTAACTCTCCTCCAGACTTGCACTCTCACTTTGGACGAGCCCAACTGCATCCAGACTGAAACTGGGAATGCTTCCCATCTTGTGGATTTGAGTGTGCACTTTGCCTAAATAACAGGAGGAGACTGGGTGGGCACTACCACCTGAAAGTATCACGGGCAGGAAGCACAGGCACAGGATGGAAACCATGTCATGCAGTGCAGATGCAGTCTTAGGCAATCTGTCTTGGACAAAAACCTTGCTAAATTCTAAAGCCTCTTTATTTAGTGAGGAAAAAAATGCAATCAAAAGGTTAAGGACTGCAGTTAAATGATGACTACAGCCACGACCCCTTGGCTGCTTTGACATCACGCGGGGTCCTGTGCCCGGTGTCTGACACACGTTGTTGGTTATTACTGCAGGAACCAGCTCTCATGGGCTCACTGACACGTGGCAGGAAGTTCCATGCAGCATACAGGCATTCACAAACCAACGTAAAATTTTCTATTCTAGCAGATCTCAAAAATCTCATGTCTCCACGCTGCCTAAACACGCAGAATGCCTCAACACACAGGTACTCAAGCCTTTCCTCTGTGTTACTGCACTCACAGGGGCTTGAGGGTTCTTTAAAAGAGAACTGCCATAAATTGCTTTCTGTTACATAAGCACCAGAACAAAGATTCCTCTATTGTACTCTTTTCGTAGTACTCAAAAAATACAGATAGTGGTAAGGAAGAACTGACTTTATGAATTGAAAGATCGCCAAAAATGCTTTCAACTAAGTGTCCTATAGTACTGTGATATTTTCTTTTGTATCACAAAGCCATAAGAAATTTCGTTTTAAATTACTCATTAGCAGAAATAGTTTTATCTCTGTGAAGCCATTTATCTCAATGCAGAAAACTGTGATATGGGCTCCCTCTAGTGTCTTATCGCTGACACAAACTTGGAGTTACAAAAGTTTGCACAGGTCATTCAGATGTGCCAACATCCTGCTTAAATTACCTCCCAAAAAAAAAGTTCACTGAAAGTGAAAAACAAAAATCACATTCCCAGTTAAATAGGTTTATGTATTTGTACATATCAATTAAATTCTTAGCACAGTGTAGTAAATTTTGCTGTTCCATATAACTATCACAAGATCCAAATACTATGCAATTACACATGTAACTTTGCATTGAAGTGTAAAGAAAGGAAAATATGACAAAATCCATTTCGAGATCTTTCAAAAATCAAAAACTAAGCTTAGAAGAAGAATCCTCCATCTGTATATAAAAAAATATCTTTAAATAAACGCCTTAAGTATGTTTAAAAATATCCCCTTCCCCATGAACCCCTCAAAGTTGTTTCAGTAATTCAGGTAGAACTCACAGCCACCTGGAGTTTGATCTTGCTTGATTCAGGTCAGCGGATGCTTTCCCCACTGCTACAAGCATGAGAACATGCAAGTAGATCATTAAATGCTCCACAGTAGCTAGAGCAGGGCACAAAAAGTGTGGGTGGATGGACAACTTTTGTCATCCATTAGTGAAAATTGTATTAAAAGCCACAGTGATAGAAGACATTCTTGTCTTCCATCCAGAAGTCTGAGCAGCCTTCTTTTCCCCACCAAATACACCAGAGAAGCTGAGCTGAAGCAGCATGGCTGGGGGAGTAGGCTGAACCAGGAAAAAGACTAGCATGGGGTTTCTTCCCTAAGAAAAGGGAAACCATATTGTGAATCTCAGGATGCTGTCCCTGACACAATGCCACGAGCAGCTCCATGCCAAATATTCTTCCACATAACACAAGCAGCAGCATTGACAAGGCATATAAGAATTTTACAATAAACTATATCATTTCATTTTCTACAAACTGCTAAAACAAAAGAAACGAATTGAAAAAGACCTCAACTTTTAAATACATAAAATGAAAAAAACCTCAACTTTTAAATGCATAAAATCCCAATGCAAATCTATCATTTTCCCAGCCTCATATTTTTATATTCTTTTGTTTCCCACTTATTGAAAAACACAAGGCTTTGGCCTCAGAAAAATATATTGTAGATATGACAGCCTCTTCTAGAACAAATAAAACATTCCCTATAAACTGGACAATTACACATATGCAATTAGCAGAGCTGCATATATATGTTACAAATAAAATAAACGTGGATTAGAATCTGTCATTGATGGAAACACAAAAGAATTACACACGCTTCCCTCACTTCCTCATGCTAGGATGTTTTGCTCCACAGTTCTCGACTTAAATCTCATGTTATACTTAAAAAAAAAAGAAAACAAACCATCTAGCACATCACTAGATTAAGAGGGCTATTCAGTCTTCTTCAGAACAGTTAATATTTTTCGTACTTTTTCCCCACTGACATTTTTTCCTTGCAATGTCTAGGGGCATTGCCAGGGCTGGTTTCATAGTCATCCTCTGCAAAGGCACAGAGTCACACAGAATCCCAGAGCATTCTAAGTTGGAAGGGACCCACAAGGATTATTGAGTCCAGTCTTAAGTGAATGGCCCACACAGGGAAAATGTACTACAAGGAGAGTCTGATGCCTACACTAGCTCAGTCCTCCTTAAATTCTTTGGCTGAGCGCAGCACAGTGTCTGTACAATCTCTCAAACAGCGGCACTGCCTAAAAGAAGAACATGTTGAATGGCATCATGCAGTCTCTTGGGCTTTTAGGATGTATATGCCAGAGTTCAATCAGCTAACAGAACTACAGGCTTAGAGAGCAACTGGATTCTAATAGAGTTTCTCATTTTTTTAATTACCTTATATTAGTAAAAACCAAGACAAATAGAAATAAGTGTATTATGTCATATTTTCCTTTCTTTATTCTTCAGTGCCAAATTACATGTATAATTATATCACAGATTTTCATTACTAATGCAGTTAAGACTTCCTTTTACTTTTAAATATTAGTAAAACAAGCTAGCACCCATTATTATGGGTTGGAAGGGATTGTCAAATACTACAAACAACATCCATTAAGTTTTCAAACACAAAAATAATTTACAACCTTCTACAAAGCTCAATTAGCCTACAATTCATATCAACTTCTTTTGTATCTTTCATAGGTACTACAGCTCCCCACAAGCTGCGTAAAAGACGGCTTTTTGGGGTTTTTTAGCATGCTTGGAAGATAAGTTTTTGAAAAATAATCAAAGGAATGAATCACTACCAATTTAAGTTTGTTCAGGGAGAAGCCCTTTTGGTAGCTGTGTATTTTATGTAAAAGGGTTTCAGTCAATGTTCACCCCAAACCTGAAAATACTGCATCCCACAATACACCATTGGAAAGCACACTAATATTTAGTCTGTGATTCAAATAATTTTATGGAAACATCCTATACAAAATGAGTTCAAACAAATAAAGTAAGTAGTTAATCTAATCTGTGTGTCCAGAGAAGCAATGAAGCTGGTAAAAGATCTGGAGCAGAAGTCTTCTGAGGAGTGACTGAGGGAACTGGAGTTCTTCATCCTGGCAAAAAGAAGGCTCGGGGGGACCTTATCACTCTACAACTACTTGAAAGAAGAATGTAGAGAGGTAGGGGTCAGTCTCTTCTCCCAAGTAACAAATGAGAGGTCCAAAGGAAATGGCCTCAAGTTGTGCCATGGAAGATTAAGACTGGATATTAGGAAAAATTTGCAGTTGGACTCGATTATCTTGGAGGTCTTTTCTAACTTAAACAGTTCTATGATCCTAAACCACTTGTCTATCAAGCTCCTTAGGAAATCAGCAGCCACAGCAGCCAACCCACTACCCTACACCCAGCAGGGTAACCTTGTAGCTCCAAGCTCTTACTGCAGTTAGTCCAGCAGACTGTTTTGCCTGGGGCTGAGCCAAAGCCAATATTCTTAAACCAAACCAAGGCATCTCTTCTGGGAACTCTGACTTGTAAGGTGGATGGCATGGAGTGAAAGCAGAGGGACCTGAGCATTAATTTGCTGCAGCCTAGCTGAGTTCCATGTTTTCTCCCTTCTTAGGGGACAACAGTGGAAAAACATCCCTTTCAACTGAGCCTGGTGCTTTCTGATCCGGTGCTGTTCATAACCCTACGGGCAGTACCCGCTCCGGCTGCCGAGGGCAGTGCGATTGCTTGAGCCCAGCTCCTCTGTGCTGCAGTCCAGTCCAGACGAGTGGCTGCACTCACACATCCTTGACTTCACCAGTGGCAGCCCCACCTGTAATAGAGAAGCAAATCCAGGTGGGACCTGAGCCCACAGGGGACCCAGGTCCCACTGCAAGACCACAGACACTGGCACTGCTCTCCTCCTACAAACCCGGGACCTGCCCACATCGCGGCTCTGCCACTGTTCCAGGGCAGGAAAGAGCTGCTCGAGTGCGAGCCCGCACCTGCCATCCCCCAGCACCGCCAGCTTAGACAACAGCACTGCGCGAATGCTGACAGTAAAAGTGTTCACTCTAAAGACAACTACAAAGCTCTCAGCAAATACAGCCTTTTTGAACAAATGCCAAGCAGTTTAAAACTGCTTAAGTATCTACAATAAATACCGAAGACAGTCAGGATTGAAGCATGTTGATTTGCAATGTATGAATGATAGTTTACATAACAAAAATGAATCACAGTAACTGGCTTCAACCATATTCTGATAAATTCTTGCATCAGGTGAATACATTATGGCATTTCTGTAGCATTTAAATCTATGGCCCTGATTGCACAGACTTAAGTTCTGCCAACATTCACACACACAAACATCTTTCTTTTTTTTAAAGTAGAAGCCCTTCAGTGTAATCGTGGTTTGGGTTGGGTTTTTTTCAAATGCACATGACTGCAAAGTGCTCATAGAACTGAGACCACATGTGCTGAACAGTTTCCTCTTACTTTGAATTGTATTTCATTCATAATAGTCCTACTAATATCCTTTTAATTTGCTTATAAGAAATCACATTTTATTACTTTTCACATTAAACGTGAATCAAGGATAGAGTCAAAACCAAACAAACTTTTTTTTTATTTATAATTCAAACACTTAGTAAAGAAGTTGAAATAACGTGAGCTGTCCAGAGTTGTGAAGAGGACACTGTGACAGTTCCCAGTGAGTTCAATAGAACTACACCAGCTCACACCGCAAGGAAAGCGGTTTAGGATGCAGCCCAGCAACCAGACTGGGCATTTAAAACAGTGGGGTTTTGACTTTAGCACATATGTGTTTATGCCAAGTGTCTCAAGTGCTGACTGAACTGACAGATGTTTTAAAAAGCTACTGTTTATTAGATATCTTTGCTTTATTACAATTTCAGCATAGAAGTTATAACTATCTGATGATTCAAAGCATAAATTAAGAATCTATTTATGGATCATGAATTTAACAAGAGCACAGGGAACAATTTTAAAGGAATACAGATAAAAATAATGCTATTAACATTAGTTTTAAATTAATGAGCCAAGTTTAGTTGGCAATCATTCCTCAGGCTCATTAAAGATATCTGAATATGAATCACAAGAAATTTAAAATAATATATTTGGTTTATCCGTTGGGAGTTTAAACATTTTCTTTTCATCAGAAGTAATAAATGCAGTGTAAATAAAGTAACAATGCAAATAAATCAGTTTTAAATTCTCTGTACTGTCTCAAAGGCTTACACTGCAGCACCCTGTACAGTCAGATGTATAAGCAATGTACATGACATACCAGTGGAAATGAATGCTCTTCCTCACAAGGCCACCTCCAGAACCAAATTAAGCATGATACCTAATGCAAAACCCCCACTGTGTGTTAAGACAGCTACAATGCAGGTAGAAGAAGTCATGTCAACACAGAACCCAAGTGCATGCAATTTGGTCTTTCATTTACTCTAGAACATGTCCATAATGAATAAATCTCTACCTGCTCGCAATGTGGAAGGGGCAGCATCAGCTCCACAGACAACAACAGTCAAACACCTAATTCATTCTTCAATAGTAAAATATTAAATAAAACCAAAAGAATGACCTGCGTGCCCAAAGGGAGGATGATTTTAATTCTCAGTGACAACAGAACAGTTGTGTTTCTAGTCTGCAAGAGAGCTGCCATAGTGTGTATGAGAACATGTAGAGATTCCTTGAAGATGTATGATTTCCACTACGTGCTGCGTGTTATGGTTCAGGCTGGAAGAAATGCAACAGCTCTGAGGAAATACTAAGCACAAAGACAAGCAGAATGCAATTCTGACAGACTTGTACACTGACTAGGGGAGGCACCCTGCTCCAATAACACCACACAGCTTGCTCTGAAGATTCACCCACTTTACAAGAATAATGCTCATGATGTCCAAGGCTATTTTTGTGAATAAGTGTTCATCAGTGAGACTAAAAGATCACAGCCTGAGGCATTATTATGGAAAAGTACCAATCTTTAAATAACTAACCCAGTATAACCAAGCAGTTCCTTTCACTGCCTTCAACAAGCATGATTTGTTATCTCCTAGCCTCAAAACATCCAGCTCTGCCTCCTCCAACCAAATTTGCCTAATCACTGACTTCTTTCACCTTTTTAACTTTTGCCTCTACTTCCTGTGAACATGCCTTTTCCTAGTCCCAGTAGCTAGATTTGAACTAAAGGGTCTACAGGGAATAACTGCACTCCATAAAGAGCACAGCAAGCAGGTGTAAATCCATGAACTGGGAGCAGAAAATCTGGGCTTCAGCCTGGAGCAAGTCATCCAACCACACACGCACACGCACCACACACACCGGCAGACCTAACATTAAGGAACAACAAAGCTTGCAGTGAAGGCAGGAAGCAGGAGAAATAGACTTGTCTCATTTTGTCCTAACTCATATCATCAGCTTAAAGTCAGTCATTTGACTTGCTCCTCACGGGCCATAGCCATAGTACTTAGTTTGTGAAGATGGGAAATCTCAGTAGTGCCATAGGAATGCTTTGTTTTGTTTCCAAACAGTGCCAAACAGCTCAGAATTGCTGAAAAGGGGGCAGTGCGGCACACAAAGTGGCAGTAAGTCAGCAGAATTAGAGTAGGCTGCTAAAACTCTGAAACCCCCAAAGGGAAGTTAAAATGATGAATGAGAAGCAGAAAGCCCATCTTGTATCATATTGACTAGAGGCTGTGAATATTAAGAACAATTTCCATTTGTTTGCTTTTTTTTGTACATTGACAGATGACTGCCACTCCTCTCCAAACTGACACATCTATCATCATTTTTCAAAGTTTCTGCTTTGATTTAGACTTTTTGAAGAGCTGCAATCTTGGAGTTTTTTCTGTTTTCTTTTATAAAAACCTCCTTCAAGGATATTCAGATAGCTCCACCAGCTGCTACGCTGCTGAGGTTTGTATGCCTCTCTACGTGAGGTCTCACTGCAGATGTGGAGATTTTTAAGACCCAGTCAAGTTTATGGATGTTTTGCATACAAATTAGTCACCCCTGTCCTTAAATTACTACTGAATTTGGAAAAACTCTTAAGCCATTACAGAGTAAGGGAAGACAGGGGTTTTAGAATCAAATCTGTCAACATTTTTACCCTTTTAGCAGACTACAGTGAACTCATCTCTGAATGTCTGAACATCTTCACCTAAGATGTCTGAAAATTCTATAAAATATTGGATCTCACAGCTCATTTGTCGTATTTAGATTTACAAAAGCACAGGTGTTAACACTTTAATGCTCTTATAACAATTTCTGTATATATAAAACTGTGCATCAAAACAGTTATAAAGATTTCTGCGAGGCTATTAGGAAACAGAGTGAGGTGCAAGTCCCTGGAATGTACAAGGGAAAAAACTCTTTATAACACCATAGTCAGGAATTCAAAAATCAGCAACTGGCAGACCAAGTCAGACAGAAAGCACGTTTTTGTGTTCAAGGTCTGTAAAGAAACCCTTAGACTGTGAAGAATACGTTACAGGAAACTTCTGCCCCCACAGCCATACCTCATTTTATCTCCTCATCTTTTCAAAACTGGCAGAAACCACCCTTCTGACAAGCACCTTGCAAACAGCTTTCCAATTGCATCAGAGAACCTCCAAATAAACCTGGGGTTACAGACAAATACAGCTCTGCCTGTTCCATTCACCACACTCCATTTACAGATTTTGAAAACTTGCAAACAAGGATATGGAATTCCTGGTAAGCTCCTTTGAATGTTTAGGTTTTAGTTTGGATTTGTCAGATGGCTTTCGTTTGTGGAAAGGATTCCCCAGGAATTTTGCCACTGGGAACGACTGAAGAGACATATCCCTTCTGCTCACAGCCCTTCTGCCAGGAAGCATGAGTTACGAGATTCTGTGAGTTCATGTTGATCCTTCAGCAGCCTGCTAGGCGAGTTAGTTTGCAGCACCGTGGCCTGAAAGAGCTGCAGCCCACGACACTTTCAGCTACTCAGCATCAATGAAGTGGTTTGCAGGAAAAGGCCCAGCTGATGAATGGAATAAAATAAAACCCACTTCCTCCTAAATTACCCACCATGCATCGTACAGAAAGTGTCAAACTGCAGCAGTCTGCTTTAGCTTTTGATCTTCGTTAAACTGCTAGCAAAAACAAAAAACTTAGATGACAAAAATTGATATGTTAAAGTTCAAAATGTGCTAAACGAACTGAATTTCTGTTCAAAGTCTTCTTCATTAACAGTTATTGCATATTTCACTGCAGGAAAAAAATAAGCAAGTCCTTATGAAAGCTGAATGCTAATTTTAAAGCAATCAAAAATGCATAGATGTTTTAAATTACAAGAAATGGCTCTCTAACATCTTGACTATTTCAACAGAAGCAGATGGTTTATATAGCTTTACTGCTTAATTAAACATTTTATATATTCTGTAAAATGGTATTTGATGGCATCCTTTCCAACTGGCTTTCTAAATTTAAATTACAAAGTAATTTTATGCATGCACCATATTAACCAGATAGTTAATTAAAATATTCATATCCAATACCAACTTACTGACCTGGCTTCTATTTTCTAATACATGTGAAAAATCTAATTGTCCACTTCTTTCCTATTTCTTCTTGATGGTAATACTAACTTTTTCCATAATTCTACTGGTTTCCTTTATTTTAAATAGTCCTAATTTAAAAGCCAGTATTTTAGATTCTCCCTTTTTATCCCCTTTACAAAAACGGGAAAAATAAGATGAAAATATTTTATGAAATGAAATATTACAGCCAATGCCAAACGAGACACAAGTTTGGATGCTGCTATAAAAGCTAGACATGACTTCTGATGAGTGTGAGAGGTTTGAGATAATGAAGAAGGTCTGATGAAATCACTTAGAAAGTATTTCACAAAAGACAAAAAGGTACGCTGTCCCCAAGTTCCCCGGGGGAAAATAAAATCAGGTTACACAGTTCCACAAAGCCACAATCAGACAGTTGGAAGAAAAAAGAGGGATGAAAAGAAAAAAACTGAGCATAGTGAGGAAAGTTCTCAAAATCTTTATCAAGTACAAATTTGATGGGGTAATTCCAGCAAAAGGAAGGATTTCGCAATTATTATGTATAATCCCTGGCACGACTTTCTAAAGCTGACTCAAAACAAACAGTAGAAGGCGGAAATAGACAAAACAACAATATAATCATGGAGCCAGGGGCTTATTTAACTGCGTGACTACCAAAGACAACTTCAGATTAGAATGAACTTCAGTCCCTCTCCGGGCTTATAGATCAAATTGGTGAGAAAAGGTAACATTGTGTGCTCAAATGGGCCTGCTTAGTTACACTTCAGCTGGGTCCTTACGAAAGCAGGTGACAAATGCCCATGACAAAGTGAAAAGCAAATTAAGTGACTTGTGAGTCACGGGAAGTCATTAGGGACACGAGTCATTACACCCTTCGTGAAAACCAAAGGCTCTAGCACTAGGGCATGCTGCACATTTTAAGCTATAGCAGCTTTTCCTGGTTCTTTCTGGCCACTTATTCCGCACGCTGCAGCTCAGAATTCCGCAAAACTTTTGTCTCTCCTGCTCCTCTTGACCCAAGCCCACACCACCGAGCAGGGGAGAAAACCAAAACATTCATAGATATTCCTTAATCGATGAAACGCAGCTATCACAGTTCTTTATACATGACCAGCACAGTGTGCAAAGAGAAGCAATCCATCTAGACATGCAGACACATAATTTGATAAAAAAAGCAGTTGCCAAAAAAAACCCCAAAACCAAACACAACAAAGAAACAACAAAAAACGGAAGCATTTTATTAAATCAGAATATCAGCTTGAAAAAAAATTACAGCAATATGATAAAACTAGGATGGTTAGCCATTAAAATGATCAGAATCCTTAAGGCTATGTAACGGCATTTGCTCACCATCTCTTTTAATGCTCAAATTAGGCATTCAAGGACACTGACAAAAAGAACAGCAGAGTAACTCGTGGAACTCACTACTATTAGGAATTCAAGCAAATATTTGAGTGAATATTTTCACACATGCACTGCTTGTGAAAATAAAACATTTATTTAAATTAAGGTTGTTATTATTAAAGTTTTAATCACAAGTGTAGATCCAGAAATGCCTATTCTTGTACTCCTCTAGCTAAACAGGAGAGCTTTTACCCATTCCACAATATATATTTCATTGCTGCATGTGAGTTCTGAGAGAGAAATGATTTTGCTTACCTAGAAACACTTGACAGTTACACAAAACTTACTTCAGACCAACACATTTCATATGTTTTATAGTGGTTTATATTTATACTAGATATTTATACTATCTTAATATGCTTGATTTTATGTATCATCACACGCTAAATGAATTTATAAAGACTGCAATACATTATCCCCACCCCCTCTGAAAGACCTCAAGTCACTGACTACCTACATAAAGAAACAAATGTTGCAACAAAGAGTCAGTGCTTCGGTGTGCAGTCTCATTTAAATGCTGAAAATTGAAAATTAGAAGCAAAGGAACCACCTACCAAGCTACTTTGTCACATAACCATTGGGAAGGAAATGTAATGTTTCAGCACATATGTTTTTCACCATTAGTTTGACAGATGTTTTGGTTTCTGTAATAACATGCACATTATAAACTAATTTCTCAGGTACACTGTACTGGAGTGTCTTTGTATTTGTTGACTGAATAGTTTTTGTCCCAAAAATATTTCACAATGGAAATATTTATTCGGGTAGCTGAGACTAAAGAACAAGCACAAAAAGAATTCCCTTCCAACAATGAGCCTTAGGTACTCCATGTCACTTTGGCTTTGTCAGAAGCATAAGTAGTCAGAACTCATGATTGGTTCCATCTACATAAATGGGAGCAAGAAGGTGAACCGAAATACTTTTTGACATAATTTCAAACGAAGCAAGTGTATGGAGAGGCAAACTGTAAGAAATCCTGGGTTATAGGCATTGCAATATAATCCCGAATTATCTTTGAAACAGAAAATATTTGCAAAGACTTCTTGCAATGTATATGTGTTTGATAACCTGCTTTTCAGGTCCTGCTCATAAAACAAGGTATGTTTTTTCTCCACTAGCAGTAACAACTGGTTATTAAGAGCTTAACAGTTCTTTACAGTGAACTTTTGAAAGAAGTCCTCCGCAACCCTCAAAACACCCCATCACTGCCCAGTCCATTCAGAACCCCCGCCTGGGCCGGGCGGTCAGCCTGACCTCAGCGAGCAGGCGCACCCAGCGCCCTCCAGGAGGGTCCCAGCGCCCCGAACGATGCTTCGCGTGTCCTTGGCCCTGCCGTCGGGGAGCGCTGCCCTCGCCGGGAAGCCTCTGGCGGTGCCTCGGGCCTGTGTGTTCGCGGACATTTCAGCAGGGGAGGAAAGGGGCCGCCTGCGGAGAGACCTGAACCTCATCCCCTGCCCACCGCCGGGCGCGCCGCGGCAGCTGCCGGAGCTGCGGGGAATTGCCCTTCGCTGGCTTCAGATCCCTGGAAACTCGTGCGGCACCTTCGGGCGGGGCCTGCGCTCAGGGCGCGGACTGGCCGAGAGCCTCTGGCAAGCTCTCCTCCTCCTGCTCAACTCTACCACCGGCACCGCTCCATTCCTGACCCCCCTCGACCCGCCGGGGCTCCCCAGGGACGCGGTGCCGGCAGCGGGCGGTGGCAGCCGGAGGCGGGCCCGGCTGAGG
>VZTA01011692.1:216456-307733 GCA_013398855.1 Mohoua ochrocephala
TCTCTGCAGTCTTCATCTGGTATTATGCCTCCCGGCGCGGTGCTCGTCTGCCCGGCTTTGTCTGCGAGGGGCGTCCGCCGCCTCCTTGGCGGGCAGCCCCCGCCCCGGGGCGGCGGCCGGCTCAAAGCCACCCAACCCTCTCGGAGGAATGACCCCCGGTGCTACTGAAGGTAGGTTTGAAGGAGCCCTCCTAAACCTGCCTTTTTTAATGCGATACCGGTGTGTGGCTTTTAGTGTCATTCAGTGAAGGTGTGCATGATTACCGCAGTCACGATTAAGAGATGGTCTACCGCTTGTGTGGTGTTCAGGAAGAAGGTAATCAGAAACTTAGGTGTCCGCGTGCGGTCCGCACGAGCTGGCCGTGGGGCTCGTTACTAACCTGTGTTTATTGAATAAGTAGTATTTAATTGTTTTTTCCTCTGTCATCTTACAGGGTGTCTCTTTAGCAAGACTCGTGAGATGAAGTAGAATAACAGGCATTTTGAAGAGCTCTGCCATAAATACAGCTGTATCTCTGAATGTTGGCACGTTTACTGGAGACCCTTGTCAAAGTCTGTTTGAATCAGAACCTGTGAAATTTCCAGAAGCTTCATAATGGAGTTTTTAGCATCCAAAGGAGATTATATTAGATGTTTCAAAAGGTCTTTATTGCTAGTTTTAGTATGTGTAATAGTTCTTGTATGCACTGATCAGGACTACTATAGCTTACTTGGAGTATCCAAAGAAGCAAGCAGTAGAGAAATACGACAAGCATTCAAAAAGCTGGCATTAAAGTTGCACCCTGATAAAAATCAGGTAAGTTACTTTTTTAACAAGTCGAAGTTGTTGACTTAATGGATGTTAATGTTTAAACAAAAAGCAGTTTTAATTTACCAAAAATGTTTCTGTTATTGTGAAGTAACCACCTGATAATATAGTTCAACTCAGATTTTCTGCAGAGAAAATTTACAAAAAGTGATAGAGTGGTCATACATGGTTGTGTTGAATTTGGGCTGCATTAAATTGCTGTAGTTAAAAGGGTCAAGATTCTTTAATTCTCACTTATATTTTTGTAACCGGAGGAAAACTTACACATGTACCATATTACCTTGTTGGTAAGCTGATGAGTTTTCCTCTTTCCATTTAGCTTAGGGGGACTTGCTGTTTCCCTACCATGAAGTCTCCTCTAAACATCAAATGAGAACAGCCTGTTCTGAGACATCAGTCTCCATCCAAGTATCAGATAGGACAAAACAGACAATTTGGGACTGCCAAGGTATAATGGTGGAGGTTATAAAGAGCTCTGGACTAACTGGAGAGAGAAGATTGGGAATGGCTCAGTTTGTGCTACCGTATTTCTGAAATACAAAGAAATTACTTTAAAACATCATCGGTTTTTCCTTGAAATGACTTGAAATAAGCAGAAATTCACAGGAAATAAAAGTGTTTACATCTTTGTAGGTACAACTGCATGGAGTCCCAAAAGACAGCAGTATTTCATATGAGCTCAGGGCCTGCCTTCGCTGACTCCATTGGAGCCTCCAACAGCTTAGAGAGAAAGTCAAATGTCAGCCAAGTTAGGGATGCCAACTTGTAGCTATTAAATGAAAGTTTTGTTTTCCCTATGTTGATACTTTCAAAATAATGGCATTTTGGGTCAGATTCTGTAGTTTCCAAGAGTGCAGATACTACCAAAGATTTTTCAACAGGTTAATTTTCAACCTTAGCAATGATGTATAGAAGATGAACCCGTTAGACAAATTCCATAATGGTAATCAATCTCCTGTGTGTCTAGGTAAAAAAAAAATCAAAAATCTTTAAGGAAAAGTCTTTTGAATGAAACACGTAAGCAGAAGGTGAAAGAGCAGGCCTGTGTGGCACATTTTGCACACCACTGTTACACTGCAGCAGTGCAGATCCCAAACTGGGGTTCAAAATATGTCTGCAGATTTTTCATCATTCTAATTCCCAAGCTACCTAGAACAAGAATGCTTTTTAAATAAAAGGAGGGGGCATCTGTCTACACTGTAACACCAGAAGGGATGAATCTGTCTCTATAGCAGAGATTTTAAACTGGTTGAGTAGGGAGGGATTCTAGGGTAGTGGAAAAGACTGTAGAGGAAATGGTATGTCTTCATTCTTGAGTATTCTTTTTAATTCCACTGAAGAGAGAGTTGAAAGAAGAGGGATCACTGGAGAATGTTGCAGCCTCCTACCAGTTCACTTTATATTTCACTTGGCACTTTAGTGAGGATGAAGAAATAAGAGGACACATCTGGCTTCAGGAAAGAAAAACCTTACTGTATTTTGTTTTGAGACCACTGTGCAATGTCTGCTTCTATCACAACTGGCATCCTTAGCGAGGATATAAAAATATTTCCAAAGATAATTTTCTCTGCATTATATGCACAATATGGTTTATTAATTAATTACTAATTATAGTTTTCCTTACATAGAATGATCCAAATGCACATGAAAATTTTTTGAAAATAAATAGAGCATATGAAGTACTTAAAGATGAAGATCTCCGGAAGAAGTATGATAAGTATGGGGAGAAGGGTCTCGAAGATCAGCAGCAAGGAGGTCGTTACGAAAGCTGGCACTTTTACCGCTATGATTTTGGTAAGTTACGATGTGTGTTTGTGATTTGCTTCAAACAGTCACAAGAAAATGCAATATTCACATCTATGTCAGAGCTTTTCACGTGTTTCTGATGTATCCTCTCCAGATTCCTGTCTGCTCTGTAGCTGTCACTTTCTCTCTGCTGGCCCAATGTTTTATTTACCCTGTTAATGGCTACCCAAAGATGCAATCTGTTTACCTAGCCTCTTGTTCCTGCTGCTTGCCTTTTTATAGGTCATCTAACTTCTTGTTTATTTTTGTTAAAGTGCGAAGCTTTTTTTCACTTAAATGTCTGTGTTAATATTTCATCAGGATTCTGTTTAACTTATTAACGCAGGAAGACCTTTTTTGTTTAGTATTCTTCAGGAGGATTTTGAGGGGAAATTTTTGCACTGTCAAGCCTGTTTGGTATGCAGTTAGAGATCAGTAAAGAGGTAGTAGAAACTGAAAAAATAACAGAATCATACCTAAAATGATCTTGAGACGAGTTATTTAAGGTTTATCTCAACAGATTTTAGGTAGTTGTAGGGAAAGGCTGCAATAAATGGTTCTCAGAGCTGGTGTAACAGGAGTAAACTAAAACAGGGAACTGAGAAACGTAGTTTGATTGAGATGAAAGAAAGCTGAAAGGAACCTCCACCTTGGCAACAATTTTTTTCTGGTGTTGTTTGATTTGATATGCCCCAATTTCTAAGAAATTAATGTCTGTGCATATTGAAATTGAATAAACCAGTGGTGCAACTATCACAGGGAAATATGGAAATTATCCTAAAGCTTCTTCAGATACATTATCTGCCAAGAAATTTCCCTGCTTGGTTGAGAAACAGTATCCTTAAATATCTATTAATCAGTCATTTAGAGAGCATCTGTTTTTATATTTTATGTGTGAGTGTGTATATAAAAATACAGATTTATATATATTTATGGGTGAGTGTATGCATTATATTACATGAGATATAGGTGGATAGTAATATAAAAAGTACCTTGTCACCTGTAGAAAGTAATTTCTCTCATTAATTATTTGCATTTAATCCTTGTATACTTCAGGTGAAATGACACCTCACCATGTTAGGTACTGTAAAAGATCTGCAACCACAGTAGCGTAATATAATGCTCTTTAATAGTATTTTTGGTAACTCTGCACTGTCTTTCTTGTGTAGCTGAAGTAGTGAAGTGTTTTGTAGTGATGCCCTAGGTAGGACTGGTTAGCTTCCTCTTCCTTGTCTTTGTTCTGTCCACTTCATTCCACTGCATTCACACGTTCTGATAGTGGAAAAGCTTGTGGCTGGAAACACCTTTGTGATCTGAATGTTCAGATAACCAGAGGCTGAGAGAAAGTGTGGAAGCTTCTGGGCATTACATAAATCTCTTACTGAGAGCTGAGGCTTCTTGAATTTTAATCCGACAACTGGATGATGTTATTTCTAATGCTCTTGCCATCACAGCAGTAGTTCTAATTCTCTGCTCTCTCCGTGGTTGGTTACTAAATTATCAAAAGAACTGTTCTGATAGCAGCTTTTGTAGCATGAGAGTGAGCTGGCAAGAGGTTAAACTCAGGTTCCTCATTATCAAGCAAGGATAGCATTTTTGTACAATCTCTTTGCCAGCTTAGTATTTCAACTTAAATCCACTGTCTTCCCTTGTGCATAAGATGATAGTTTGTGTCTTCGTTTTAAAGATGGAGAAATAAAAAGCAATTTTTGGGTTTCTTTAATAGGTATTTATGACGATGATCCTGAAATTATAACATTGGATAGAGGGGAATTTGGTAAGTTTTTTAAATAAATGACTGTTTGACAACATGACAGCCCAAAGTACAATTTTTACATGCTGAGCTGTGTCTCTGTAGGCTTTTCTTACCTATCTTTACAAACACATGTTGGAAAGGATGTTGGAAGATGTTTCTCATCTTCGCATGAGAAAGCAACAACAAAAAAATACCCCTTAATCTTCCTGTTAAACACTAGTTAGCAAATAGATCAATATCAGTTAACAGTTTACATTAAGTTTTAAAGTTATTTTGTGAGCTCTGTAAAAGGAAATTATTTTAATTAAAATTTTGTTTCTCCTGATTTATCATTGCTGTTTCTCTTGTATAAAAATGCACTTTATAGAACTTTTCTAATGTATTTTTTTTCTGTGAAATCCAGTCAGTTGTGTGTGGTTCAAAACCAGAAGGTGATACCAGAGACTAAAACCACAGCTAAGATCTGGAAAGATAACAATTTGAATGAGACTATCATCCAGGTTTTTTTCTTTTAAAATTACAGCTAAGTTGTGTATTCCTAAGAGAGACTAGAGAGAAAGAATATTGGATTTTTTCATCTGCATTTTGAATACAATTTCCTGTGTACAAGATTGGACCCACATACTGAATTAATTCTGTAAAGTGTTCTAATAGCAGACCCTCAAAACGCTCGCCCTGAGAACAGAGTCTTGCTTTGGTTAAGCTGTTTGCAGGGTCCACACATTCCTTAGTTGTCTTTTTTGTGAGGAAATTTTCATATAGGCAAATATAAGTTACAAAATCCACTATAAGAATTATGTCCAAAAGTGGACAGGCTAAAAGCCAAGTAATTCAAGCTGATAACTGCTCTTCATGTATATTTTGTTGCCGTTGTTTTCTTTCATAAGCAAGATTATTTTTTAATGTTTCCTTTGACTTTACTAGTAATTGTATTAACTTGGATTTTTAAATTGCATTAGACATGAATTTTTCATAAAAAGATTGCCAGGTGCAACCCACCAAATACAGAAAGTAATATAAGGAAGTGGAAAATTCTAGTGGGTAAAAATCTTTTAGAACTTGTTTTTTTGTAACCAGGCTTACACTATCACACATTTCAGCTAGAATAATCTGCAGACAGTACACTTTTTCTTAATTAATAGAACAGATGCTGAAAGTCAGGCTGCTGATAGCTTCTGAAATATGATTTTTGTGCACCTGCCTACAAGAGTGAGTATGTGCAAGTGAGATACAATCTTTGTCTCATCTGAGTTACTGTTACTGTGCCTGACATTAAATACTTAATACAGCTTTTGGGGAATACAATATAGCAAAAATGTACATTCTATAACTACATTGCAGATGTGCATTATTTACTTATAATTTTCCTCTCTCCATCTAGATGCTGCTGTAAACTCAGGAGAACTGTGGTTTGTGAATTTTTATTCTCCTCGGTGCTCCCACTGCCATGATTTAGCACCTACGGTACGTACAACAAGTAAATTAACGCTGAAAATTCATTGGTTTTAATAGCATAAAACTTAACGAAGGGGATTTTTACACTGAAGCTGAAACCAAAGACAACAATTCAAAATGCCAGAAATAAAACATGTGCTCATTTTTCATTATGTCTTTATAGGAAAATAGCCTCTTTTTTGACGTTTTTTTTTTTAGTGGAGAGAATTTGCTAAGGAGCTGGATGGAGTAATACGCATTGGAGCTGTGAACTGTGGAGATAACAGAATGCTCTGTCGAATTAAAGGCATTAACAGTTACCCCAGCCTGTATGTTTTCAAAACTGGAATGGTGAGTGATAAGACTTCACGTGTTTTTAGAATGAAATCTGGAGAAGTATTTCTTTAATACTTGTTCAATCATAGAGATTTATATAAAGATCTTCTGGTTTAGTATGTTACATCCTTTAATAAATAGAACTTTTTCTCTTTCTTTACCTTAGTCAAATTAATTTACGAGGTTAACTTAAAAAATACATATTTCTTAATATATATAATTTATGTCATATATATATACAATTCAAAATAAATGCTAATACATTTTTACAATGGTTTTTCTGAATCATTTTTCTGTGCAACATATCACTTCTGATTCGGGAAGATACTGTCAGCAGAGGTGCTGTAGCAAAGCAACAAGTCCCCTTGAACAGTTTCTCTTGTAGTGTTGTAATGGACTTTTCAAGTGCAAAGCATAGTCTGTGGTTTTGAGTCTAAAGAATATGATATGCCTAAAGAAACCTGGCAAGTCCTTCCACAAGGTTTCCTCCATGCTACTTGCATGATGTACATCACTCTTTATAGCTGCTTGTTAAGCCATGGTACTGGGGTGGTGTACAAAGTGCACCTGAATAGATCTTTTTGACAATGATGAGTTTTGGGAGGTTGAATGCTAAATGGAGTGATGTAAGCAATTTTTATTTAAATAGAAATACAGTCACTGGGAGTTGGTGTTTCTAAGACTAAATTATCCTTGTGTTGCAGTATTTGGAAAGAAATCATATTACAAAATTTAAATTAAGGTTAAATTTCAAACATTCCAGTAGGGGAAGGAGAGAACAGTTAGGGTGGTAGTGGGGGTTGGTCCTGCTGTTGTGTAAGTACTGTTCGAAGAACACAGTAGGTTTTGGGATGGGGTTTTTTGTCTTTTTTTTTGCTTAATTTTGTAAACTTTACTCTTTGTCTTCCATAGCAACCAGTGAAATATTATGGAGACAGGTCAAAAGAGAGCTTAAAGAACTTTGCCATGCAGTATGTTACAAGCACTGTCACTGAGTTATGGGCAGGTAATGTTCACGTTCTGCTTGGGGGGCTGTTGTTGAAATTGTTTTTACTATATAAAATATGGCAGAAACTATGCCTGTGACTGAATCTGTCAACTGTTGCTAAGTCTTCTTTTTGAGAATAAAAATAGTTTATGTAATTTGCTAATACAAATATAAAACCTAGTTTTGTGGTCACGTTTAACTAGTCACAAACTGATGCAAATTGTTTCGCTCTTAGGAAATTTTGTAAATGCTATTGAAACTTCATTTGCTTCTGGTGTTGGTTGGCTGATCACCTTCTGTGCTGAACATGGGGGTAGGTATATTAAATACTTTCCAAATCAGGTGACAAAAAAAAGACATCTGTTCAGAGTGGCACAATCCCTTTTGCTACTAAAAAAAAGTTAAAACATCTCAGGTGACCACAGTATGTGGCCTGTGGGTCATTTAAGCTCTGTGTTAGAGGCAGTTTGACTGAAGGGACATGAATGCAAAAGTTATGTTACTGTGCTTCTGTAATGTCCTGTGAGTCATTAAAGCAGCACTTGAGTGTAACCCATCGGGAGGGCAAGGGGCAGAAAAGGCTTCTGCCTTCAGTTTCCAGCTCAGCTGACAGATACTGCTCAGGCACACGCCAGCTTCTCGTGATAGCTGAGTAGAAGAAAGGCTGTATCTCCCCCTTAAACCACCAATATTAAAATTTGGCTGAATAATTTCACTTAAGTTAGGTTTGCACACAGTAATCAGGTCTTACCACTGGTTTCACATCAAGAGTAGTTTTTTGTAGCTGTTTGTCCCTTGGCTTTCCTGGGATCAGGACTGGATACAGTGTATGAGAAAGTTACCTTGCTTAGCTGGTCGAGCTCAGTAAATGCACTACGCCTTTGACAAATAAAGATTTCTCAGCCTTATAAAGAGACCTTTGTTCTGAGAACTGCATAACCAGAGCTGCAGTCTTGGATTTACATTTGTAAATAGCTTGATTTTAAGTTGCAGCCCCTTTGTTAATAAGTTTTCAACTTGTTTCAGTTAAAGAGAGGTTGATGCATCTTAATTTTTTTAAAAAATCACTCTCCAAAGGTAACTATTCAAAGTATGGATGGATAATTAAAGCATATGATGTATTTATTGTAGTGAATTATTATTTGCATCACAGGAAATGGATGTTTCCACTGAAATACCTTTCCAGGACTCTATGTAGCTACTTGGATTAATTTTTTTGAAACACTGATTAACAGATTTAAAGGTCAGGCTTAATACAGTAAAAATAGTTAAATTTTTTAAATGAGAATTCTGTGTTGATGAAGCAAGAGAATGTTATTTGTGAGGGTTTTTTAACTTAGAGTAGACAGTCATTAAGTGCTGATTACTAGATGTGACAACTCCAGGTCACTGGAATACTGGATGAACAACCAGGAAGCATGCCATTAGAAATGGTCATGTTTTTTGAGAGGAAAGGGGCAATTCTAAGCAAGAGTAGATTTAGTGCATTAATAAGGTGAAGTTTTATGTTTGTAAATGAGTAACTTTTGTTTTGCAGATTGCTTGAGTTACCAAACCCGCCTTAAGCTAGCTGGCATGTTGGTAAGCAGTGTTTCACTTTGAAAGCATTACCTGTTACAGTTAAAACAAAATGACAGAAGTGAAAGCATCAAATTGTAACTGAAACTCTCACTGAGTTTAGTAGAACCAAGATTTCACCCATTAACTTTTATAAGACTTAAATACTTTGACTGAGGAGCTTTTGTAACTTTTTTTTTTTAAGAATTTTGTAAAGTAAGAATGAATATAAACTAATAAATTACAGTGTTGTTTCCTTTCATTTTCTAAGTGTTTTATATAATTGCCTGTGTTGGGATTTTCGAAAGCATTTCTAAAGCTGAAATTAAAAAATACTTTTCTTTGGATTTGTTTTGTTGTTGTTTTTTCCTGACTACAGGAAGGTCTTGTTAATGTGGGCTGGATGGACTGTGGCACCCAGGGTGAGCTTTGTGATAATTTAGATGTCTCATCTAGTACTACTGCATACTTTCCACCTGGAGCCACCATAAATAACAAAGAGAAAGGAGGTGTTTTGGTATGACTTGTTTTTCGTTATCTCTTTAGATAAAACAAAGTGATAACTATGCTAAAGGAATGTATAAATCATTCCCAGACTAATGATACACAACTGAAAAGATGCTTTTTGCTTTTTTCTTCTAAATGGTATGCTCTGCTGTGAGTTTCTATCCCTCTGTCTGCTCAGGCAGTGATGCTGGAGGTGGTTCCAGTTTGCTGGGAAGGGAGCAGCAGCAGCCTGTAACCCTGCCCGGCCACCTCCCCGGGAGCCTCCCTGAGCAGCTCTGGGGGGCCAGGGCTCAGAAGTGCTCCGTGACTGGGGCACTAACGCTGCTGCCCAGCTATCCTGGGCCAGCCTGGGAGTCTCTTCTCTCAAGTAAAAACTGATAAGACAAGAGGAAATGCTCTCAGGCAAGGGAGGTTTAGATTGAATATTAGCAATTCTTCAGCAAAAGGGTTGTGAGGCATTGGAACTGCCCAGGGGTGTGGTTGAGTCAGTATCCCATGGGGAATTTAGAAGATGTGTCTGGACGTTGCACTTGGGGACGTGGTTCAGAGTAGTGAACTTGGCAGTTGGTTGAGGCTTGGACTCAATGATCTTAAAGGTCTTTTCCAGCCTAAATGATTCTATGATCTTTGATGTGCCCCTAATTTTTTGTTCCAGAAATAATATGTCCCAGGTATCACAAGTTTGAGAAATGCTACCCTGACATGTGTGATAAAAGTACTCCTACGGTGTCTGTCAGTACAAATTTTACTGTTCAGTTCTATTCTAATATTGCAACCTACATTTGTATGGTAGTTTTAACTTCCCTAATTGATGGGAGACATTTCTGTTTGAAGCACGACTTGTTCCTTTATTGTCACTACTGCTACCTCTCTTTTTAAAAGGAGGAAATAAAATTGCAACCTACCTGCTTTGAACCTTTTAACTTACCAACTCAGTTACTGATTCATATTACTTCCAAAATTTTACGAGTTAAGGAAACCTAAATATCTCTACAGTGCAGTTAAGGAAGGCTGTAGAACTAGACTGGAAATTTTGTAAACTTGATTGTTGGGTTTGCTGTGAAATTTGAATTTCACACTCTTTGGTCCTTGTCCTGACAAAATATGATTTCTTGAGTTTAGTATTGTAGGCAAGTGAGCTAAAAAGCAGTATTCTGAGAGTGATGTGTGTGAAATTACATGTATGAAAAAGTTGAGCAAATAAAATATTAACTGCATTCTCCATTTGATTGAAGGGAACAAATCAGAATAATTTCCCTGACACTTTGAGTACTAATCAGGTTGATGTTTGTAATTCCTTGTAATAAAGACAGTTAACTTTCCATCCTAGTTTCTTAACTCCTTGGATGCCAGAGAAATATATCAGGAAGTAATGAAGCATCTACCAGACTTTGAAATCATCTCTGCAGCATCATTAGAGGTAATTTTTTAAAAATATGCTAAGATTTCTTCAAATAATATATTTTTACTGTTATTTTCTACATTTTTCAAATCCTGTTGACACAACAGCCTGGTATTTAACTGAATATTACTTTATGTGTACCCAAAATTATTTAACATCATTTATCTACATTTACTTCTGTAAATGAAGTTGTTTAGCAAAATAACAAAAGTAAGGGGAGGAGATGTCATAGGAATATAGGAAATCACAGATATTGCCATTGCAATTCACTCTGCAACTGTAGCTTTCTAGTTATTTTTGGAATCAACTACATTGTAGAGAATTTTAGTTTAAATGTATTTTGTTCAGTAATGTAAGAAAGACAAAGAAAATACTTGTTAATCCACGATAAATTATGTATGAACTGAAATTAAGAGTCTTTAAAGTAACTCATGTCTTGGATGGAAAAAAAAAAGGAAACCTCTTTCCACACTTGTAGTTGCACATAGCAGTGTAATTTACAGCAGGAAATGCACGTAGAAACTACAAATATTAGAGTGCAGCTTGTAGCCAGCTTGCTCTCAGATTTTTTCCACTTCCTTGATTATGATGCAGTAAAAGGAAGTTTAGTAGAAGGTCTAAATGAAAGAATTTGTTGAGTGGAGGTCTTTTGGAGATGAATAACTGGATATTTGCGTTTATAAAACACAAAAGAATTTTACGTGTTGGTGTAGTTGGTATTAATTTTTTGTGGTTTTGTCGTTTTTTTCCCGTGGTTTAAAGGACCGTCTGGCTCATCACCGGTGGCTGCTTTTCTTCCAGTTTGGGGAGGGCGATAAATCAAACGTGCAGGAATTTAAGAAACTTAAGTTTTTACTTAAAGATGAGCATATTCAGGTAAGAGTGCTCACTCATCTAGTGTTAAATGCCATTTACATTCCAAACAAGTCATGGTTTTCATTGTTATTAGCTGTTACCACCACGTGCCACCTCTGGTACTGAAAGAGATATACTATCATATAGTATCTATCTGTAGTAAAGTTCTTTGTTTAAAGCAATCACTTCAGATTCCTGTACATTTTGAATAATTTAAAAGGAGAGAGAGATTATCTTTTAAATCTGCTCTCTCATTGGAAACGTTGCTGCGGATCCCATTCAGTTAACAATTACAAGTTAACCTTCCAACATGAAATTTATGTATGTGGAACTATATTTTAATTATTCAGAAAACCCTGTGATTGTGTTGAATATTTTCTTATTAAAAAGAAACCAAGTTCAAACTTTGTAGTAAAGGCCTACGGATTGTATTATTCTATAAAGTATTTATTTCTAAAAAATTGTTGCTTTGACTTGAAGGATTTTAATGTCACATTTATTTCAGGTGTCTTCTTGTTTCCTTGATTTTATGTTTGGGGGGGCAGGGGAAGAGAATTCTTTTTTTATTCCCCATTTTGGCCTTTAAATTAAAAATTAGCAAGCAACCTCATATAGTTGTACTAATAGTTTCCTTGAACATCAGTTTGTCTTAAGATCTCTGATGTTTATAAAAAAGGCTATTAGTTTTCCATATTTTTACCTTTATTTTCTAACTCTTACTGCCTTTCAAAATATGTTAATTGATATAAATTAGGCTGCTTTAATTAAAATGGCACTGTCTGTTAAATATAGGTTGGGAAGTTTGACTGTCTTTCCTCACCAACCGTCTGCAACAAGCTATACGTTTATCAGCCTTGTTTAGCAGTCTTCAAAGGAAAAGGAACTGGAGATTATGAAATTCATCACGGTAAGGGAAACTTTGGCAAGTTTAAATCATGACTTAATCCCTTTGAGATGACAGTATCTTTGGCAAACTGCATTTGTTTTCCCAAAGAACAGTTTTGTAGCTTTAATATTTGCTGCCTTTCTTCTGGCCCTAATGCAGCCTTGCACAAACTATTTATAATTTCCTTTGGCTTTCTTTTTGCTATTTTTCCTGGGTAAGCAGTCATCAGAAGCCGAGGGATGTATTTTGTCTTTGCAGTCTGTTTCAACATCATTTACATAATTACATACAAATGAAATCTCTGGATCTGATCAGGGCAGCTTCTGCTTTGGATAGGATAACCAAAGAATGCTGTAAGACACACCCTTCAGTGAGGCTTAACGTGCTGCTTACACGGTGCAGCCAGTTTGACAAACTTGGATTTGATTTCATGTATCACTGCACTAAAACTAATTCCATGCTTTGATAACTTCTGTCCAAGAAAAAAGTAGATATTGAGACTTTTACCACTTACTTTCATGTCCAATATCGCAGTTTCCTTTCAGGAAAGGCTGGAACTGTGTTGCTATTTACTGCTGAAAGGATTCAAAAATGCTGGTTGAAGAAGAAGGGAGCCTGAAGCCAAACTGTAGCTTGCAGGAACAGGTGTAGCTTCATCCAGAATATGGCACAAGGCAGTTATGCAAGACGAAGTTCTCATTTTTCAGCCTCTGAGGTATTAGAAACAGCCTGCTAGGATTAAGTCAGAACCTCAATACTGTAATAAACAGGAAAAGAGAAAAGTTTTTCACTGTTTAGAAGAGATTAGGCTTATGTAAGGGGGAGAGATGATCCCATACATCTCGTGGTTGGTGCCAGGAAAAGCCTTACATACTTTCTGCAATTTACATTGCACTGCAGAGAAGGCAAGAAAAGGTCATATCCATACAGCATCTTTATAATGGTGTGGATTGCAGTGGAAAAGAAGTACATTGGACTGCAGTGCATACAGGGGTATTTTTCTGAATGATTTGGTTTACTCTTTAGAAAATAGATAGCATGTAGAACGTTTACCAATAGCCATCTCATTCCAGTCTTTATGAGAAAATAATCCTCAAAAGAATCAGGCTTTTTTATATGCTGTGTTGAAGGGCTTCAACCGTTTAAAATCTACGAAGAGTAATAAGTCTTGCTAAGTCATTGTGCAGTGACTTCAGATCTGATTAACCTGAAGTTCTTATTCTCAAACAAACTCTGATTTCTGCTGACAAATATGTATACAAAGGGTATGAAGAGACTGGATCTTTGCCCGTTGGAGCTGTGTGAGCAGGAATTTCAGTTACACCTAAATAGCTGTGATTTATCGATATAATTTATTTTGCTTGAAGTTTTTACCTTGTCAATCCCTTTGCCAAGTCAAGTGTATCTAGAGTTGTACTTTTTAATTCCAGCACGAGTAAGATGGTAAAATGGCCAATAATCCTGTCACAAAAAATTTCATCATTTTGTTTGACAAAAACGTGTTTTGTCTTGGATAAAGCATTTGTTTGGCTAATATTGGGTAACTGTCCAGTTTAATATTTAGCCACATATCAGCTGTCAACTACAGTATGTCCTGCCTGTGTAGGTTTGGACAGTTTAACATTGCTCTCCTGAGAAAAAGCAAGTCAGTCCCTGCTAAATTTATTCAAGCGGGCTGTGTTTAAAGATTAGACAAGGGATCTGAAAGACTCTTGTTTCTTTCACACGGTTTTTTAATGACACCTCTCATAGGTAAAAATAAAATTTCCTTTCTACATTGTTCTTTGAAGGAAAGAAGATCTTATATGACATTGTTGCATTTGCCAAAGAAAGTGTGAACTCCCATGTCATCACACTGGGACCTCAAAATTTTCCTGACAAAGATAAGGAACCGTGGCTTGTGGATTTCTTTGCACCGGTAAATACTTAATACCTACATTTTCCTTCTTCTAAAATCTGTTCTGTAACTGTGTAACAAGGCATATCCTGAAAGTGCCCTTCAGCATCCTGAGAGGCTGTTCTAATTCCTCATTCCCTGGCAGCTCTAGTTCCTAGCCTGGGTTTTGTATTTAGTGGACGCCATTGCCAAAGCAGCAGATTATTAATCTCAGACAATCTCCCGACAGCTGCCTGTGGGAAAAGCAATTGCTCTTACTTGCTTTTTGTTTTCTAGTGGTGTCCTCCTTGTCGGGCTTTGTTACCAGAGCTGAGAAAAGCATCTAAACATCTTTATGGTCAGCTTAAATTTGGAACACTAGACTGTACTGTCCATGAAGGTCTTTGCAACATGGTAAGCTGCAGGAACTAAAAATAAAGAAATACAAATATAATCCTTTCAAACAATATTATTTTCTTTGAGTTGGGGGTAGGAGGATACGGGCAGACAATGCTTGTCCTTTAATGTTACTTTCTTAAAGGGCAGTAAATTGAACAGGCACTTGTATCATAATTTTTTTCAAAGGAGCAAACTATATAACCACTACAGATAAGGTATTAATGCAAAATACAGGTCAGATTTTATTCTAATTTCATAGTGTTACTGGAAGACTTTAGAAGTGTCAGAATTTAATAATTCCAGGGGGGTGGGGTTAATGTCTGAAAATGCATGGATAATGAGCAAAAAAGGAGAAGCTTTTTCAAGTTTTATTTAGATGTGTTTACCCACTGAGGAATTCAGATGACAGAAACGGTCTGTGTTAAATGGTAAACAATAGTTATTCATACAGTCCAAACATTCCATCTGAGGACTGGGAATAGTTTTAAAGCTAAGGCTTAGGAGGCCCACGGATTAATTCCTGTATTTGTGGAGCATGGCAAAAGAATTACTGGCTGGTTTTTAAATTGAGAGCACACTGGGCCATCTCTGAAGGCAATTGGCATCTTCTCTGTACTGATTTGTAACGGTGTCAGATTCTCACCTGCGTGTAAGTCTGAGCACTTGTACTGCACAAACTGAAGAGATGAGCAGCTGTGAGCCACCAATACCAATGAGAGTTAGAGGCAAGTCCAAGAGCCTTAATCATTCCGTGCAATTTGTTATTGTCTGTTTTGTCAGCATAACATTCGAGCTTACCCAACAACAGTTGTGTTCAATCAGTCTGATGTTCACGAGTATGAAGGACATCACTCTGCTGAGCAGATCTTGGAGTTCATAGAGGTATGTAAATGATAATGCTTGTTGCAGTCTTGTTCTATGCAGTTCATACACAAATATGTTCTTTAGTTGGATGATTCTAAGATTTTAATTTTTTTTTTAATTAGATGAGGAACATAAAAGGCAAAAAAAGCTTGGGCAAGAAAAGTGATCCAACAACTGTTAGTCAGAGACTTGACAACTAATGGATTAATTTCCCTACTCTGTCACATAATTACTTTGAAATCATTAGCAAATAAATAAAGATCCCTTCCAATCTGCAAAATAATAGTAATGATTTCTGTCTTATAGAGAGGATAAAGAAATTAATATTACATCACTTCCTACTTTTAAGGTGAAAATGGTTCACATACACACCTTGATATAGGAGGGGGTTCACATTTTTGTCAATTAGATTGCTGCTGTCCTTGCTGTCCTTGAACTTTCTTACCAGTAATTTGCAGTTCTGTGAGTTATTGGTCATTGCTGATGCTAGAGTTCTGGCACCCAATGTGGCTCCAGCATTCAGGTTCACTGCTATATCCACAGGCTCTTTTTCACTCTTTGAAGAGACTGTTCTCTCCAGGTGGCTCAGAAAAAGCAGCTTCAAGAACACACATGCAGAAACAGGTGGAGATTAGTCTTTTAGCTGACATTCAGAGGCCCATAGTGCACTATATATGTATTCTTCTGCATTCTAGCTTAAATAGCATGGCTGAGTTTCATAATGCCTGTTCCTGCCAGGTAAGCTGAATTTCTTGCCTTTTATCTCCTTTTATTGAGAAAAGGCAGAAAAGCTCCCTTTTGGATAGTTTTTCTCAACAAATTAGGCATATGATTTTTGGGTTGCAAGAATGTCTTTTTGATGCTTCCCTGCCTTTCAGTGGTGTGGAGTCTTCCCTACCAGGGCAGCAAGCAAATTTCACAAAACATTCTTGCAATTTGGTGCAGTCTGTTTGTATGTGATGGCCCTAGATAGGGGATACACTGTGCAACAATAAGTTATGTCCATAAGCTGTCTTTATTTAGGATCTTAGGAATCCGTCAGTGGTTTCCCTAACACCAGAGACATTTGCTGAATTAGTTCAGAGAAGAAAACAAGAGGAAATCTGGATGGTGGACTTCTATGCTCCGTGGTGTGGACCTTGTCAGGCTTTAATGCCAGAATGGAAGAAAATGGCCAGGGTAAATGACATTCCAACACTTTTCCGCTTTGGTTCCTCTTCTGTGAAATTGCTGAGATAGCACAACTGCTTTCTTAAGAGAATTTTCAGCTGAGAAAATTTAGAGTCTAATACTGCCAACAAAACAGGCAGTTCCTACCTGACAGTTTTGTGTTGTTTCAAATACCAAGTTTTTATTTGGCTCTTTAAAATATTCAATACATTGATACTGTAGTCCAGTTTTTCCTGGTAGTTACAAGTGCATAAGGTCATCACAGTGTTTGTTCTCTCATTTGCAAAAGTAGTATTATTGACAACCATTCCTGGAGGTGTTTCCAGGAATTTGAACCAGAAAATTATAGGGGGGGAGGCAGAAAATAGGGCTTTGGAAACAAGCCCATGACTTTGAGACATTTAGAACTCAGCTGGGAGTTGTAGCCAGGATTCGCTGTTCTGTTGGAATGTCTGTGAAGTGTCAGTAGCTCTACAGGACACGTTCAGTTTGCTTTCCTGCCCATGCCAGGGAGTTTGGGCCTTTGCAACAAGTACAGTGTGTTCAGGACACAGGCCCACTGTGGCACTGATAGCACATCTGCCCTGCACCAGCACCTGGCACAGTTACTGAGCTGTGGTGGGGAACACAGTAACAGGGCATTCCTTATACCAAATAATTCCACTCGTGGGTACCTTTGAGGTAAGGTAGGGGCCTTGTGAGTCATGTGCATGCAGCTTATACTGAATACCTGCATGATGGGAATGCACCTGGGTGGCTGCCTCTGATACCAGTGATCCACTGACAGGGAGGAGGAAAGCCTTCTGATAAATCTTGGTCTGTTTTGTTGAGATTTTTTACCTCAACTAAGTTATTAAGACTTAAATTCTGAAGTATTACTGAAAGTGCAGTAGTATTGGTTAACATATTTGATGGTAGCTTTTCTTCTTTCTTTTTCAGATGTTAAATGGATTAATCAGCGTGGGCAGTGTGGATTGTCAAAAATATTATTCTTTCTGTCACCAAGAAAATGTTCGAGGCTATCCTGAAATCAGACTCTTTCCTCAGAAATCAAACACGGCTCATCAATATTAGTAAGTACATTGCTTCAGTTTGGGAAACATTCCATGATGTGACACAAGACAAATACACCTCTTCTGTTGTGTAGAAGAGGTTCATCACAGCTATTAAAGTAGGCTGTTAGGATGTTACTGTACTGGATGCCATTGGCTTTGTTACTTCAAACTAGTGATTTTATTTTGTCATTTCATTTCAGGAAGTTGAACTGACACAGGAATCTTAATATTTGCTTCTTCTCTTCTCTTGCTCTTCTAGTCCTTACTTCTGTAGGTTTGAATTGTATTTACAAGACTTTCCTTTATTCAGATTTGAAAGCAGGGTAGAAATATATCCTCAAATATATGCATTTACATTCTTTATTTGATTATCACTGCTCTTCAGAGTGGGTTGTCTAGAGTTTTTTTCTCAAAATAATTCAAACTACTGCGCAACTGCCTTTTTGTTTTCTCTTTAATGTTTTTATAGTAGCTACAATGGATGGCACAGAGATGCCTATTCACTGAGAGGCTGGGCATTGGGGTGAGTTACTGCATTAAACTTTGTTCGTGAGCTGCTTATGTAGTTGCTTGCTAGGATAAATAAATATTTAAATACTATGTAAATCAAGCACTAGAAACACTTGAGTACATGTATTGCTTCATTTAAGATGTCTTTTAACGTCTTTTAACTTAATGCTTTTAAAATTTGGAGAAATAGTATACTCCTTGCTGTCCACCCATCTCCTGAAGACCATATTATTTTGTTTACCACTTTTAAAAAGTTATTCTCCTGTAGTACAAAGTGTGAAATAGGGATTTCCAGACTGCTCATATTCTTAATTTCAGAAGTTTTCTTAAATGGAATTTGGATATTGTTTAAAGTTTTGAATGTGTTATGACTGTTACTCTTCCTTTACACAGATATTTACCACAGGTGTCTGTAGACCTCACCCCTCAGAGTTTCACAGAAAAAGTTCTGAATGGGAAAGATCATTGGGTCATTGATTTTTATGCTCCTTGGTGTGGACCTTGCCAGAATTTTGCTCCTGAATTTGAGATCCTTGCAAGGGTATGTTTTTAAGTGTATTGGCAGCTCGTTATGCTTGTAATGGTTAAAATCTTATTCATCAGCACTTTAGTTCTTAGCAGTCATCCAAAAACCACAATACTTCCATGAGCCTCCTACTCATGGAATGATGCACACTTCTAGGTCCCACTTGGCAGTGGGTGTTGTCTCTTGCCCAGACAGACACACAGACTCTCTTTTGAGACAGATTTCAACTTTTGGTGGAGTGGCCTTTGGAGCTGTGGTGTGCTTTTGTGCTTTGCCCTGAATTCAAGCACCAGTGCTCTCTGAACACATGGAGACACCTGACACGAGGCTGACAGTCTGGGAAGCAAGCAAGCAACTACTCAAGGATTTGAGCAACACTTTTTTTGTTTATTTTTAGCTGCACTGCTGGCTTATTCCACTTATTTGCTTATACTCACCCATGGAAACTTGTAGTTTGTTTCTAATAAACATTTCTTTTCAGGCCGTTAAAGGAAAAGTAAAAGCTGGAAAAGTAGACTGTCAGGCATATGGTCACACCTGTCAGACTGCTGATATCAGAGCCTATCCTACTGTTAAGTTTTACCCCTACCAAGGAACAAAGGTAAAGTGTTACTGGTGAGCAGATACTGTTAGTAAACGTATTTCATTTCACATTAAAACTAAACGGAATACTTCTGTGACATATTAAAGTGAATTATTTATATATCACTCCAAATAATCAGTTTCAGTAATACTTAAAATAGTAGGACAGTGATACAATAATAATAAATTGCAAATTAATAGCACTAAATAGTAAATCAATTGAAATAGAATTCTAATGGTAATTAAAACGTGGGCTTAACCAGAACTAGGGTTTAATTTGCAGGGTCTTAGGCGACAAAATGTTTTTCAACCTTTACCAATTCCATCACCAGCTACCCAAAAGTAGACAGGCTGTCTGTAAATGAAATGTGGACAACTTCATTTTGGCTAACGAGAAATATAATTAAATGTTGTTATTATATTGAAAGAGCAATTTTGACTAATGTATTTTAAGATAGATAATTAATAAAAAAGATGTGTTGTCTCAAAAACAAACCTTATTGAAGCATTTCAGTTATCAGTGGGACTCTTTCAGATCAACATGTCCTACTAATAGAGTAATAGTATAAATTAAAAATACAAAGGGTATCCAGATAGTTCTAGGAAATTGCCTTTATTCTTGTAACACTAAGGCTGAAGAGAAAGTATTCAATGGTTTCTTGTAGAGAATTGGCTTAACTTACTTTCCTTTTTTTTAATTGAGTTTTTAATGGGAAGTTCTAGAAATCTTTCCTCGCACAATCCCACCAAATTCAATGAGATTTTCTGTGGGAAAGAGTAAAGGCTTTTTAGGTCTCCAAAGCAGCAACCCACAGGGACAGATTTCACAAACACAGATTACAAACTGGCAGACCTTGTAAAAGCTGTCTAGCTTAAATACCTAGCTCAATAAATGTGAGCAAATTGTAACTATTTCAGGTTTCTTTAATGGTCAGGACAAAATTAGTGTAGTTCTGAAAACTAGCAGCTAAGAGTGGTTCTTAGGACAAAGCAAATTAGCATTGTTTAAACAGAGACAAAAATATATCCGTGAACCGTAAATCAAGCTACCAGGGCCATTGTATTCTGCCCTGCACTCCTCTTGAATTTTGTCTGAAAGTTGTGTAACATATTACCCATGCTCTATTTTTTTTAATTTTCTTTTAAGAAAAGCGTTCTCGGGGAATATATAGACAGCAGAGATGCAAAAGGTATTGCTGACCTTTTGAATGAAAAATTAGAAGCAATGGAAAACAAAGGAAAAAGAAAAAAATCTAGGAATAAGGTAAGAACAGTTACTGTGGGGCCTTTTGCGAAAGACTTGTTGTAAAGAATAGCTGTTTAAAACGATGTTAGTATTTGTTCTTTAGCTGTAGTATTAAATGCAAATTACAGAGGCTCATCAGTGCAAGATTGGGTAACCTTAAGCAGGTATTAACACACAGCTGCTAAACACCCTGAATTCTACCTAAGAAACATTTGTCCAACTGAAAAATTAGTGCTACAGAAAACTTGAAAATCACGTAAAAAAATATTTTTGTTTGTACGTTCAGAGAAACTCCATTGTTTCTTTTCTTGTCCCTAGGATGAACTCTAACTGGTACTGAAGGTAGATACAATTCAAGATATTCTGAAGCTGTGAAGATAGAAGACACCGCAAGGAAAATATAAGGATAGTTACACTGACGACAGAACAAGACACATGAAATCAAGTTTGAGTTCACAGGCATACACATGACTGTATGAGTTCTGTTAAACTGTGGGGAGATGAAAACATTTTGGTTTTGGTGGAGGCAATGTTTCTGCATGTCCCTCTTCTGATGTACCAGCTACCTTCTTCCTGGCCAAACACTGGAGTTGACCAGAAATGTGGACTCTTATCACTTTTGCCTACCCATTTACTAGTTCCTTATATTTTTTTCTGTCTCTTCTCAAATGCTTTTTGAATGTGGCACTCAGCCTGTGGCTGAATATGCACTCAAACCACTCTGCAATGCAGAACATAATGACGGATTGTCTATTTGAAAGACAAACAGTTGAACCTGATGATCATTCTGCTTTGGGGTTGCATTATTGTCTAGTCAATGGTTAAGAAATAAAATCAAGAACTGGTAGCAGGATCTGTTTATTGAATTAAATTGCTCTTGCCCTCGAGTGGATTACTCTATTGTGGCAGTGGTGGTGCTGCCTGGATGAATAGAACTTTGAAGAGCTTCTTTAGTGGCTTGGCTTGGTTTTGGGATTGTGTTTATTCTTTTGTTTAAGTAAGGAAAAAAAAATAAAGTAATTCAAATGTGGTATTGACTTTCAAAGTTTAAATTATGCAATAGAAGCATCTGGTTAAGGCATTAGATCATCACTTTTATCATTGTCTTTTTAAATATGAATGTATTCTGTGGACATAGTTAACCTCTTTTGGCATTACCACTTTCCCTTTCCCTGCAGACGTGTTTTTAGGTGTTTTATTTTTTTGTTTTTATACAATCTTCAGGCAAGCAGGAGAGAAAGTGCCTTCTTTAATTTCATAATGAACACTGTACATTGCAATGTCTCCTCATACTTCTTACTGCAGTTCCTACTCTAAAGAGTAATATTTTTCAGAGCTTCTCCATAGACAAGAAAAATTACAGAAGACAACAAAATGTCTGCAAACAACTGTTTCATGATTTCAATAAAATGCTGCCGAGAAGGTGACAGATGGAATTTCCTCCCTGCTCTCTATGTATTTAGACCTGGCACAACTGGTCAGTGTAGTACGAGTGTTACAAATTTGTAAATACATTGTTATTGACAAGTAATTTATTTCATAAAGAAGGCAGCAAGGAGTGAAGAGGTGCAGGTAACTGAGACATTCAACTGTTTTTTCCCCTATTTTCAGGGTTGCCTCTATTGATTTGTCATTTTTGCAGCATACTATTCTAAGAAGAAACTGTATTGCATCTATTTTTTAATAAAGTAGACCTTCCTACATCCAAATTTAACTTCAATCACAGTCAAAAATTAAAATTTTAAAACAAACTTTTGGTCAGTTTTTGCATGTCACTGTAACTGCAGATCCCACCTTCTACTCTCTTCTTGGAGAATGGAGTCTAGGAAAAGTTTTGAAACCTATTTAGGCTGTGGGGAAGAGTATTTAGTTTAAATATCAATAAAGTTCATTTTGAAGATACAATTCTGTATCAAGATAGTCTGTTTGCATCCAGATTTTTAAGTTTCTAATGTGGAGATCAAATGGGTGTGTAGGGGGGTGGGGGGGAGAGGGAAATAATCTTCCAAACAGAAAGAAAACTAGATGATGGAGGTTTCTAAGATTTTCCAAGTTTTCATGGATTTTTTGCATGCTACCCTTTCTGAGAGTTTTCAATAAGCAGCCTGGGGGGGGGAAATGGAGTGGGTAATAAAACCTTGCCTTTATTTGTATGGCTAGGAATAAATAAATACAACCTTTTATAAACAGCTGTATCTCCCCTTAGCCTTCCCTAAGGACAAATTCACAGCCACATGATCTAATTTCTACTAATGAAGGGTGTTTAAACTGGTTTTTCAACACCAGTGGAGCAGCACTATTCTGGAATAAAACCATCTTGCAATAACCAAGTCCCTCAGTTTTCTCCTGTAGGATCAGCATTGCCATCAGAATTCCCTATCTACTGCTCTTCATACTGTGCAGCATCCGTGTATTCTGTGTTCTGTTACGTGTTGCCCTTTCTTTATGCACGTGTAGTTACACGAGAAGGAAAGGTAAAGACCAGCCTCTTGCTCTGCTGTTTGTCATTGGAATTCTAAAGGCTTTTAAATTTATCTCCGGCATCCTATCGTGTTTTAATTAAAAGAAGGATTTCTGTGGCTGTTTAGTGTCACCAAACTGATAAGTTATCGTGCCTTATCCTAAACCAACCAATTTCTCAAAAGACATTTTGCTCATTTAGCTTCTACTGCTGCTAAAAGGCATTAAAATAGAATAGAAAGAATATAGCAAAAGTTTCAAGCAACATCCTGGGTTTATATGGTCTGCAGTTGGAAAAATCCAGCTTGGCAAGTTTGATTTTTTTTTCCAGTCATGGGCATACTTCACATTTAATTACTTGTGGATGTTCAATATATTTTTATCAGTTTATAAAAAGATTTAAAATTCTATTATTTAAAGTTTTCAACAGGAAACTTGGCATCTGAAAACAGTGACGTTCCAGTCTCGAATACTTTCAACCTTGGTCTTCTCTCTATACTAGAATTCAATACTAATTTTATATCCACATATAGGTAAAGCCACCACAATTTTAATAATAAACAGCTAAAGGTAAATCATCAACATGATATATTAAGTACTTATCCCCAACATTGAACTGACTCCTCCTTGTACTGCCAGCTTTCTAGGATCTAATAGACTTCTCTAGCTGCCAACAGATATTAAATTACAGTTAGTTGAGCAAAAAAGGAAGAATGTTTCTCCAATTAATGTATATGGCCGCTCTATTCTGCAGACTATTTCTTGACTAAGACAACAAGAGTCTTATTGGTTAAAATTTGGTGTGTATTATGCACAAGCCAACAGTTCCTGTAAGAAAATGGCTACTTTACTTAAATGTCAGAGTTTCAAAAAAACATTCAAGAGCTGAATTAAGTAGGGGTTGGCTTGTTGTAAAAACACGTTAGTTCTGGTGAATTCTTACTGTACAACTGGGCTGGCATGGAAAATACAGCCTGAAGATGTTCTGCTTTTTAGGGCTGAAGAGACAGAAAGCAGAATATTGTTTTTCCATAAGGCAGCTCAAACTAACGTGAAGAAGATATAATTTCTGCATGTTATAGGCTGCTATAGAGTCACATAGAGTTACATTAGTCTTTTTTTTTCTACCTTGCTAACAGACACATGAACAAGAATACACTTCAGCCAGAATTGATTACAGATCAACCACTAGAAATTCATATGGCTGACCTGACCTGTTTCCAGAAAATAGTTTTCTCACTATAGCATGGATTTTAAATAATATTTATAATCCTATTAGAAAATTAAAACATTTTCTTTCTCTTGTTATGTGCACATGTGTACATTAAGCAATCCCAGTTGTGCTGTCCTACATATATAACTTTTTCACCAGGTAGGTAGTTTAGTTTAGTTATGACAAGATCTCAGCTAGTCCAGTAGAATTTTAGACAAGATGCAGATTTGGTTCTGAAATCAGGAGTCCAAATTTTTTATGAAAAAGTACAGATTCAGCTATTATGGGACTTCAGTCCTCCACCTCTTCAGAGGCAGATTCACAGCACATTTAGAGACTGGGAAAACAATACAGAACTGTCACTAAGATCATATTTTTTCTTACAATTTTTATATCCCGAGGCAATTTCAGCAGACATAGAGCCAGCCCTTGCACCAGAGGAGCTGAAGCAGGGGCAGCAGTCTTTTACCAGGTGTCAGCAGTTCCACTTGGGATACAGGAACACTGTTCTGATAACCCTGTGTTTGTGCTTTTCAACTTCATACCGGCAGTCCCTCAAGCCCCACCACTCATCTTTACACCAGCAGAAGGCAGCACTGCCTCTGAATTGAGTATCCCATCTTTTCCTTGCTCATACTCCCATGGGAGGACAGGTTCTGATGCAGTTTCATACTGCAGCAGATGAAAGAACTCAAACTCACCTGGCAAAAAATGGTGATGGCACATAATACAGGTAAAATCCTCAGGTTTTAGACAGAGTTTTATATTCTAAGAACAAGCAAGTCCCCTCCCCAGAACTAATCACAAATGCTTTTGAGCCTTAGCAAGGAGGTTACTATATACCAAGTTAATGTGAAACAATCGAGGTAAGACGTTTATTTTCAGACCTCCTCGGATTTTTTCTTTATCCGGTCCACTTAAAAGAAGACTATGGAAATACCTGGAATGTGTTCCACCTCTTGGCAGAACTGGGCAAAGGCACACCACCATCTGCTGGACAAAACTGGATCCCTATCTCACACAGCACTGTGGTGAAAAGCAGCTGCAGAGAAGATAGGACTGTGTGAAAGGTTGTTTGCACATTCTACTGCCACTGCCCTGGGGAGCTGCCCAGAGGTGCTGCTCCATCAGAGGAGACGAGCTGCGAGGTCCAGAGACAGGACAGGCAGCTTACCCTGCACACAGAGCCCGGACTCCAGCACGGCAATCGCTGCACTGGGAGCAGTGGCCTTGCCTCTGATCAAGAAAATGGGGTGCTGTGAGAGCTAACTGCTCCACACACGGAACAGACTCCAGTATATTTCAGTCACTTTATTTGTATATATATACATTACATTTTGATTCTCCAAGTAGTCAAGGAGGTTATTCTCAAATAGTTTAGTACATCAATTTTATAAAATACAGCTGAACCAAGGTAGAATAGAAATGCATACATTATAGTACATTAAGTGCTTTGAATAATGACTAGTCTGGCCACCAGCTAGTGAGCAATCCATTTGGTTTTGGTCATTCTCGCAGAGGAGACTCCACAGGTAACTCCCCTGAGCCCAGCAGAACTCTACCAGCAAGAGTCCCACATGTGCTTTTTGGGGACAGAATGCATCCCTGGGCCACTACAAGGCATTCTGCTGTCCACACTGATGACTCAAAGTCATTGCTTCTGACTTGGACAAGATTTAGACATTTGTCTCAAGGCCTCAGATCAAAACAACAGAAGAGCCAGTGTAGCTCTGAAGAAATTCACTCTTCATGTTCGCAACTGGGATTTACCTACACACGCATATGCTAAACCTGTGTTAGAAAGAAAGAAATAAGCTCAGACCAAAGGGTTCATTCTTAGGAGTTCTACAGGGACACAGACCTAACACAGCCGCCCAAGCAGCTCTCAAAGATTTGTTCTGCATGAAGTACTGCTCTCCTTCTGAGAAAATTAAGCTTTGTAGTAATTGAAATGTCAGGACAACTCTTATTCTGGAAAGGGAACATTTGAGGAGACCCATTCAACTGCTGGGATTTAAACAAGAAATGCTTACAGCTTTATATGACAGGACACCAAAGATGACCCAACTCCAGCTGATACAGCAGATACTGTGATACTCATGACCAGCAGTTTACTCTTTACTCCAATCCAGTCAGGACTAGTCTATCAGCCACATCCTGGCTACACATTAGCTGTTGATGCCAGCTCAAGCTCACTCCTGGAAATCTCTCCAACTGCTCTAACTTCAGCCCAAGAAGGTCACAATTCACATGTCTCTGGCTCTGTGTTCACAGGCTGCAAAACAGTGGAAGGTTCTCTCACTTCTACACTGCTGAGGGCCTCGTGCTGTCACGTTCAGAGGAGTATTAGCAACTGTCAGATGATGGAGCTGCTTTCAGCCCTCTGCTCGGGACTCTGGCAGACAGGCAGGACGGAGCAGCCACACATCCCAGGAGAAGGGGTTACTGGTGACAGAGTCCCATCAGCCTCGTGCAGCTGCCATGACACACATGCCCACACTTGTGCTCTGCCCACCAATCCACATACTGACAAAGGTGGAAGACAACATAATCAGCTGCTGTTGAGTCACTTTAGCTGGCCAGGAAAGTCAAGTTTTTTCCCTGTAAACTTTAAGAGAGGAAGGAGGAGAACACATGTAAACTTCAGCTGAGACTGGAACACAGGATGCACAGCAGGTTCTTTCACATCGATGAACCAAGTAGGTGGAGGCCACAGAAGTGAGAGTAGCACTGAGCTGATGGACTGGTTGACCTCATCAGACAAGGCCACACACACAGCTAGGCATCCTGGGAGAACATTTCAACAAAAGAGGCAAGATGTATCCCAGAGGTGATCAGCTGTACCTGATGCGCTGTGTTGGTCTGAAGGGATTCTGGGTAGAGGAAGCAAGGAGCACTGTGTCATCTTTCCACAGCACACATCACTGCAGCCTTCAACACTGCACCCCCAGAAACAATTATTACACTGTACTAAGGAAATGAGTACACTTTCTTTGCTGCTGCTTCAAGGCCAGCATCTTTGCTCATCCTCTAGTAGTTTTGCAATAGGGTGGGGAAGACTCCTTCCAACACAAATGACTGTCACCTTCTGGCAGCTCAGACAAGAGCTGCACTGGTTGGTTTTGGAGCAAACAGCTCGATTTTCACTGCTGGCCTTTTCCTTTCTCAGTGTTGCCACTGTTGGTCACTCCTAAACAGCCACCACCATCTGCTGCAGAAGAAAATATTGAACACAGGAGGAGCGAACAAAACACGTATTTCAATCCATAGTTACAGTGATGAGGGCATTATCAGGCAACTGGTTAGAATAAGCAAGTGATCACTAAGAGCTTTCCTGTCCCAGATTCCATGTTCATTTGATGTTCTTCCATCAGAGACTGGAAGTCAAAGGACAGTATTCTTGCCTTTCAAACTCATTAAAACTCCTCTTATTTACTGGCCTATAGTATAATGAAACTAAAAAGTAAACTCACCACCTACAAAAATGAGTAAAAATTTTTTAAAAATGGAAAGAAGTGCTTATTGTCATAGCAAAGAGACTCACAGATCTCTACACATCTTATCCATCATACAAGATATCTGTTAGTTCAGGTTTTCCTTTTTACAGAAAAAAACTACATTCATCTCAGTGACAAAAAAAAAAAAAAATCATGTCATGAATGCAAGAAAAACATTCTCCCGGCAAAATTTCACCATGAGGTAAATGCATTGCTTGAAAGGAAAGGGGAACTGAAATGGATTTGAAGTGATCTGCCAGGAATGATGGGTGCATTAAGGAGAAAGTTGTCACTAAAGCAGTATGCTTCACTTTGCCCAGCAACTTACTGCCTTTACTAAGGAAATGGTTAATCTGCTTCAAAACTATAATTAATCAAGTCTGGTTAAATTAAAGAGTATATTGGTTACCTGTTTCCAGGAATTTGAGCAACATTCAGATCAAAGTACTGTTTAGGACTGAAGGGATATGTTTTGAGTGTTGCAGTACACTGATGACTGACAACCCATTTTTATGGGAGTCAGCTGAAATTAAATTATGACAGATAAAACCAGAGCTGTACTGCAGTAACATAACTTAAAAGATGGAGTCATAGGGCATTATAGATGTGGAGCTGCGTTTAAAAAAATACTGTTTACAGAACCCAGCAAAAATTAAAACTATGGATCAAAAACAGGACAAGTTATTAATGGATCCTAAATAGGTCAATTGCAGACCACTGCAACAATAGTAGAACTCATGAATTAACTTCATTCTTCTCTCCCCCATCCACACTTCGGGGGTTTATTTCACATTTTCAGTACCAAGTAGCCACTACAGAAACGTGAGCTGCGCGTATTCAACACCATTTCGGCAGTGCAGGACTTCCAGAGATCGTGTACTTCTACACCATCGGGATCTGGATAGAATCTCAGTCAAGTACTTACAAGGAGATAGCATCACTTTCCCTACTGATACAAGGGATGTCTCTTATCAGTGCTGTTCAGTGGTACCTTACAGCTTAGATTCTTACTGAGGCAGGTTTGCTTATTATCCTCCAAGAGAGGATTAAAGTGCAACAAGCAGATTTCACACCTCACGACATGATGCACGTGGTCAGTGTAGACATGGAACTGCAATCTTCTTGCTTGCTGCTGGACAGACCGCTGGAAGAGAGTGGCCTATAACGTCATTGTCCTCTTGTGCTTTCCCAATATGGGCTTTAGCTCAGCAATTCAGGCCCAGTCCTGTCCAATGGTCTGGCACCATCAGGAAATACTTGTCCATAGCTTCACAAAACCTGGTCCGGTACAGTTCTGGCGAGACCACAGTGGGCATCTTACCTAAAGTGTAAGAGTCAAGAGCAGTTAGAAATGGGCTAAAGATACTGCAGCACAGACAGATGTCACATGAGATTACACCAGCAGACACCATAAACTTGAAGGCAGCAAGACAGAACCTTGTGAAGATCAACAACAAGCATAAAGTTTTACGCCTGGGAAAACATAATGCAGGAGCACAGCACAAGCTGGGATCTCCCTGGGGAGCAGCTCTGTGAAAGGGACCTGCAGATCCTGCTGGACAAGCAGCTGAGTGTGAGTGAACAGTGCTGCTGCTGCTGTGGCAAAGAAAGCCAGCAGGACACTGAGCTGCATCAACAAGGGCATCACCAGCAGAGAGGAAGAAGTCATTATCCCATTCAGTATCCCAGCATTATGTTTCACCTGAAGGTGCTACTTCCTGGTCACACTTGGAATACTGTGTTCAGTTTTGGTCCCTGCTAAATTAAAAAAAAAAAAAAATGTGGACAGGCTGAAGAGGCTCCAGAGAAAGGCCACAAAGATGGTCCAAGGACTGGGAAGCCTGCCACATGAGGAAATGCTGTGAGAACTGGGTTTGTTCAGGCTTAGGGAAGAGCTTATCACTATGTTCCTGTATTTAAACGATGGGTATAAAGAAGATGGAAATTCCCCTTTTACAAGGACTCATAGGGAAAAGACAAGTGGTAATGGTTACAAGTTTATCCTGGAGAGATTCCAATTGGACATGAGGAAAATTTTTCACAACGAGAACAATCGGCCATTGGAACAGTCTCGCCAGGGAAGTGATGGATTCCCCAACACCGCACAGTTTTAAGATTCAGCTGCACAGGGTGCTGAGCCATCTTGTCTAGACTGTGCTTTTGCCAAAAAAGGTTGGACCAGATGATCCTTGAAGTCCCTTCAAATCTGGTATTCCATGATTCCTTCCTCTGTTCTGGACAACTTAATCTGTCACAAATTTGCATGGTGGGGAAGTTGTGACTTTATTAGCAGTGTTACAGAAAGCTTCCTCGTAACAAGGAAACATGATCAAAATCTTTGCTTTCCTTCTGGACTTACCTTGTCCTCCCAAGATGCCAGTTGACTTTACCACCATTTCAAGCTTTTTGTCCCAGGTAAAAGTACGAATATAGTCTGTTACAATAAAAAAAAAAATCCACACACAAATATGTTTTATTTGTTTTAATCCAAGTAATACTGTTTTAAAATTTATCTATTTCCCCCAAAAACGAGCAGGAAAGCAGTAGCCTTTCATAGTCAGAGCTTCAGTGTTTTCCCTACCAGTTGCCTCACTTTCTGTAGTACTGATTATGTTTGGATAGGGTGAATACAGTATCTCGGAAGCCCAGCAAGATCACAATCAACTCTTCCTGTCTCTACAAGAACAGGCTGCCCAAGCATGTCTGTCTTTATCCATGTTAGAGCATCAAGGGCTCATTTACAAGGGGTCACTTTGCTCATCCTCATCTCAGAAGCCCCACTAGAAGCACTGAGGCTTGGACACCTCTCCAGTACTTCTCATCATTGCAGCCACCTACAGGTTTGATAACAGAAAGTGACTTCCTCTTTATGATAGGAAAGACTGGAAACATCACCAGTGACCCTGACTGGAAGAGGGAGGCAGCAAGAAGACAACTTCTGAATTGTTTCCAAGCCCATTCCAGAGAAAGCATGCTCAGTCAATACAAGCACACGAACATTTTGGTCTGCAAAGCTAAAGCTGCAGTAAGATCAGTTTTTCATTACTGGATATCATTATCTCCTAACGTTTGACTACAACTGTAATTATACAATTTTGAATTTACTGTTTCTAGATTTACAAAAGGCCACCATAAGTATTCACATTCCACATTCTCACCTGTGCTTAACACAAAACTCATCCAGACCTGACAATCTTAAGACTTACCCATTTATCTCAATATTCTTTGAAAACATTCCTTAGAGTGTTTTGGGACAGATATCAGTGAACAGTTTGTTCACTAACAACTTCATGCCCCAAGGCCCGCAGTGCCACACAAGAGAGCCTACAAATAAAGTTTTCAAAGCTTTTCACAGACCTAACTTACTTGTTTCCTGTATCACATAAAGACCGAAAATAGGTAGAGATACTGACCTCAGATTCAAACACCATCCAAGCTAAGAGTTTTTAGTTCCAGTCTGACAAAAATTTAGCTGGACTACTTTGTAAGTTCTCAGGGCATCATCTAGAGAACATTCTGATAGCCTGATACAGCAGGCATGTTCTCTCTTCTTGAAGATATTTGCATTCACCAAGTTCCTTCAGATACTCGTGTTAAACACTGAAGGAACTGGTAGCTTTAAATATCATATAAAATATACTCTTTAATCAGATAAGACTTGACATAGGACAACAAAAAGCTACACACACAGGAGAAGCACATGGTCAGTGTAGGCCCATCCTGTTTACTCCAATAATCAAGAGTCTACAAATCTAGAAAGTAATAACAACTTGCAACAAACAACAGCTTTCTTTGTAGCTGGGACTTTAATTCTCAACTAGAAATGTTATTGAAATGGCTTTCAAGCTTTATCAGAATAAGAGTAATCCAGACCTCCTGTCCTGAGATCTCATCTGGAAGCATTTCTGAGCTGGGTTTCAAGACCATTTCCACGAGTCAATTCCACATCCTGCAATATTGCCTCATCTCGAAGTCTTTTATACTACAGAAGTTTGCCTGTCTGAAGATGAGGCTCTAACTTTCCAGTCACAAGTCAGAGGATGCAGCAGGGTAATTACTGCATTGCCACCCATATTATCCAGGTCAGACTACATGATCATGAGAGATCCCATGATGTTTAACTTCTCTCTTCCAATCCTACCAATACTGTTTCTCCTTAGAGCCCCTCCACACAAGATTTAAAAGACCATGTAAACATGACTAAACTAAAGTTTACAGATTAAACCCATAAAAGCATACAAATAACCTTCCCTGCTTCAACTGCAGTCAAAGTGTAGGTTATACTACCTGTGAGGCCTCCTACATACACTCATAGCAATGCAAATGCTAATCTAAGCCTCTACAAGACCTGGAGAGATGACTTCCTGCCTCCACTGTGAACACCTGTAAGAGGTGAGGGTGGTATTCCACCAGGGAGAAGACGAGATTTCCTGACACACATCTCTCTGGTGGTGGCACAGTTCTAAGAGTATTATTAACACCTAAAGCAGAAGAAAACTGTTTCATCATCTGAGAGCAAGAAAATACAAAAGACAACCTACCAATGATCCCAACAACCAGCTCATTGTTGGTATCATCACGACCGACCAGCAGGGAATAGTCGATGATGAGATGGCTGGAGAGGAACTGGGAATCACTGTGTATGGAAGCTTTCAGCACAGCTTTGCAATGGGAACGGATGTACAGAGGATTGTCCCGAACCATCTTCAGAAGGTTTTCATCCAGCAGGACTACATCACAAGTTTCTTTGCCTGTGTCTGTTTTAACATTTCTGTTCCGGAGGGAGCCCTTCAGGTCGAACACCTGCAAATGGAGAACAGCACTATTTTGTTGCATTTTTCTGGGTTAAAGACTTCAGGACCTAACATTTGAGAAGGCAGCACAGTAAGGCAACTCCTTCCTTCTCTTTAGAAGGAAGACAGTTAACATTAAGTATTTTGTGGAGAATAGTGTGTAAGTCCGGGTGAAAGTTCTGCCACCTCAATTCACAAGTTTTAGGCAAGTTATTTCATTAATATTTAGTCTAAACGATGAGAAAAAGGCTGTCCCTTCATTTTATATTGTTTAGGTAAACTCAGTTTTCCAGCCAGTTTGTACAGAGTTAATTGCTGGCAAAAGCAAAGCCACTGAAGAGGGAGGTGGGTGGTGCATGAAGCACCAGTTAGGCTGGAAATGATCTCTGGAGTTCTCCAGTCCAAAGTCCTGCTTCAAGCAGGCCCTGTTAGAGAAGGTTGTTCAAGTTCTGTCCAGTCGAGATTTCACTAACTTCTGTGGAATAGAGTCCACAGTCTGTTTGGGTTTCTGTTTGCAGTGCCCAAGCCCTCCTCATGATTTAAACAACAGACAAACAAAAAGAAAACCCACAACATCCTTTATATCTATCTAGAATTCCCTCCATCCACTTCCTCCCACAAACATTCCCTGTTTGAGGTCAGGCACTGAAAGGTAACGTAGAAAGAACTGATACTATCTAGTTTTAGAAGTGATGTTTGTTTGAATTTCCTTTTCAGTTTCAAATCTCTATTTAAAGAGAATTCGCCCCTAGTCATTTTAAGATCTTCATTCTACTACCTGGTAGGATTGCTTTTCCTTGACTAAGAGCAAGACTGAACTCAAGATCTTGTCCCACACCTGAAGTGGTTCCAAGAAAGAACAGTGGGTTGAAAAACTTATGAACTCCCCCCGCTACAGAGTAACCCACCATCTGAGTTACCAATGAGGCTCTCATTCTAAACAAATCAGTCTGTAATTCCAGTCAGTTCCTCTGAAAGCTTTGTAAAAAGATTTTACACTTTCCTAATCAGGTTAGTAATGCTTTCTCTCAGACACCAGAGATACGGGGACAAACAAGACTTGTAAAGACTGAACCCTACACAACAGCCACCTGAACTAGCCAACACAGGCATCGAGTTCCTGAGGATCCCATAACAAGGAAGGAGGCCCGAACTGCCACCTTTGAGCAGTGCTAGATGCAGACAGCACACACAAAGTTTAAAGTTACCTAGATGGCTACGAATGACCCTGCTCTTCCTTCCAGTCACAACTGCACTGCAAGGACACAGAACACTTCGTTCTTACCTGAGCCATTTTCCTGCCATAGAAAAGGTTTTCCATGACAAGCAGATCCAGCTTCTTTTCAGTGTTGTTCTGAGAGTTCTTGTAACCAATTCGATATACCCCAAGGATTTTAGCCAGTGCTGTGGGCTTCTAATGAAGACAAGACATGGGTTAAGATCTCTGTGTAGAGACAATGAGCAATCCCATACTAGAAGCACCATTGTTCTGTCTGACTCTGTATTACAGCTTAGAAACCCAAGCATAATTTCCACTTTACATCTAAAAACCACGTTATTAGTGTGACTCATAACCGCCAACATTTTCTTCTATTTAAATGAAAAAGGTCAAAAGAAACTTCTACTAGTCTGTAGAATACAGAACACCGCCTAAAATAAAAGGCATTTTTTTAATACCTTCTGCTGAACTGCATTAGTGATGTAAGTGAAGTAGTGTGGAGCAAAGTCAAGGAATGACTGGACTTCCAGACGAGGCATTTGCTTCAAGATGAATCTGTCATCTGTTTTAACATCAGAGAGAGGCAACAGGGTTACATACAATAAGTGATGTATTATTTGAAATCTTTTTAGGACTGTCACATAGCTGAAATGGCTTGAAAAATTAAAGCACTACAATTCTCTTAAATCCTTACCTACAAAAGCTCATTTCTAGACTCTTTTTACGTCACATGTTTTGAATTTCAGCCTCCCTGGATTTCTACCTTCTAGTAAATCATGGACAAGAGACTGCCTACACCAGATCTACTTCAGCTATATGGGCTTCCTATACAGACAACAGAAACAGCCTACAGACCATTCTGTTCAATACTTGTTTTACGTAGAAGCCTAGAAACAGCCACAGTTTAAAAAAAATTAGATTAACTATAGCACATGAGATCGTAAGAAACACCGTGTCTTTAGTAACAAGCTCTCCTTGAATTATACTCAAGTTTCTGTTTTCTGAAGCCTGCCTAAGAGTACAACCCTTCTGTTCAACTAGCCTTCCTAGCTGCTACTGCTGAAAAACAGAACTACATTTTGTTCTCCTGCACCTAGAAAGAGACAAGTAATTTGATATTGAAGACCCCAGAACAATCCACTTAATTTTCCCTTCTGAGTGGCCACTTCACCATCAGCAACCCTCTGGGACAGAGGTTATCAGGGATTAAATGACACACTAACCACACTGCCATCCACAATAATATCCTCTAATCCAAAGGGAGAAGCAGCTGCATTTACCCTCAGTCACATAGAACGCAGCTCCAGATTTGCCACCTCGTGCCTGCCAGGGCATCGAGTGAGAGAGGGATCGGATGAAATCCTCTTCACTGCTCCCCAGGATCACTTCACGCATCTTGTGAAACTCCCCAGCGTAATAAATCCGGCAGTAGAACTTGGCATTCGCATCCGAGAACTCTGCAAAAAATGGTTTTCCTCAATAACAGCACGCAAGGTGCACTGACTACCCGAGACAACCCTGAGATTTTACTGATGTCTAGAGGAGTATTATTGGGCTAAACATCCCACTCATGCTTACTGTAATTCAGAAGTTTCAACCAACAGGATTTAAATGGAAAATTTACAAGTCAACTCCCTCTAGATTAGCTCACAGTATATGTCATGGGAAAGTGTGTGGACAAAAGACTAATTTAAAAAAAGTTTATGGAGTATTTTTGCAAGAGACATTGATTGCAGTAAGTAAAAAGTGCATTGCTTTTTTCTTGATCTGCTTTTCCTTGATGACAAATACAAAGAAAAAACAATTATTAACTTCAAGATTTCCACTACACATGCATGAAGAAATGAGTTTGTCAGCTAAGACCAAGTTGTTATTTACAACTACTCACGGAGTTCCACATGGGGATTCACTAACTGTTTCTTCTGTCCATCTCCTCCATCTCCATCATCTGAAGGCAAAAAAGGACCATTCTGTTAGGGCTTTTCACTATTATTACTGAGAAAGCCACATTAGGTACCACTTGTAAACTCAGATTACAAGAAAAATATAAAAATATTTTCCTTTTTTTTCCAAGAATACAGGGAATTAGAAATATAGCTATAATTGTACAATATAATACATATGCTAGAAGGGCACTGCTGTTTACGGACACAAGTCCAGTCTTTCTCTTTCTCTTCATTCATTTTCCATGAGCTGAAACAATGAGAACTAAACAGCAAGTGAGAATGAGACTGGGCTGTTTAACTAGAGTCAACTCAATCCAGAGGCATTCAAGACTACTCCATGTCCCTATAGCTTGGGTTTGAAAGATCCTGTTTCCCTTATCACAAAGAAAAGCAATGTATTTAGGAAAAAATCATATTTGATGTTCAAATGATTCATTTTCAATGCATGTTGAGCAACCTTGGACTGTCGAAAAAGTATGAGCAGGGAGTGCATTCAGGGCCTTGCACGTATGGATGAGGTTTGGGAGAAGTAACAACGCAAGAGAGAAGATGGACTCTGCAGTCTTGTACCTTGAGTCTCTGCTCCTTGGTTTTCTGCTCCCTCTTTGCCCATCTGTCCAACCTGGTAGTAAGCACTGTCAGCACCACGTAAGGTCTCTTTCTTCTGGGAAGACAGGTCTGGACTCTTCCCTCCCGTGCCACGGAAGAAAGACAAAACACTAGATGGTTTCTTTGCTACAGTGAAAAAGGAATAGAAAAAGATGGTGTTGGCATTTCCCCAGGCAGTTTAATAAAAGCATGACTTCTATGAACATTCCCCATTCACTGTTCTAAATGAAGGAATGATGCCATTCAACTATAGCTCATTTGTTATTCTTCAGGCAACCAAGGTCCATGTGGGTAGATGATCTAGTGTTCTGAGTAGCACCCTAGAATGCAGAGACATTTGAAAACACAGACCAAGCATGAATGTCTTTAACACAGTAAGAACTTCATGTCTCCATCTCAAAATATTTTAACTGCATCTCTTTAAAGAAGGCAATGCCAAAAGAAGGCATCATATCCCACTGAACAGGCTAGATTCAAGAACAACCCTAGGTCCACTACATAATAACATTAAATCAGGGAATGACAGATTGATCTCATAAGAACCAGAGAAAGCCACGGACTTCAAAAAACAAAAAAATCCACACACTCCCACCCTTCTCATATGTTATATTAAGTCAACACTAAGACCAGTCAAAATTTCAACTCAGAATGCTGCTCTTTTTTCCCCACAAGAACTAGAATCCAGGTTAAATGGACTCAAGTCTGAGCTGAGATTAGCATCATGGATATGATTTTGGCAAAATGGTCTTACGCTGTTCTGGCTCTGCATTGCGAAGTGGACACATGTTAGCCTCAGGCAGGCGGACAGGGCTGCTGCTCTTGGGTTTGCTGTCTGACATGCTGAAAGGAGAAAGAACAAAGAAGTCATGAGCCAACACATTCTGCCACCCAGGACACTACTGCTTTATGCCTGGACATTTATTTCTCCCCTCTGCCTAAACACTAAGGGAAGAAGACACCGTTTAAAGGTGTAATGGTGTGGGACTCTCCAGAGTTGTCCTCCTCTGCCTTCCTAAAAACTACCTCTCAGGGTCCATAGCAATGGTTCCATCCATGACCACAGCAAAGGTAAGCAGGCCCAGTGTTCCCATCATGCACACAGTCAAGGGATTAGGTGATGGAGCCAGCATGGTCCCTAACACGAAATGGAAAGTCACATACTGAAGTATGTGTTGGTTACATAGAACGAGTCAGATTCCACCAGAAAGCAGAGATCCTAACAGGGGCATATTTTGAAGGTTCTTCCTCATCCTACTTTTGGCTTATTCACTACCATCACTGTGTCTGCACTCTATGTACTGTAGTTCCTGCATGTAACCTGTTTGGTTGTAGTCCTTCTTCAGAACTGTTCTTCAGAGATGCTTTGGACAACTCATCCAGGGCATTTCTGTACTCCTTGCAACTGATGAGGAAAGGAAAATTTTAAAAAAAGAAAAATTAAAAAAGAGAAAAGAGAAGAAAAGAAATAAAAAACCTCAAAATAATTAAGTGTTCTCTGGGAAACTGCAACACCAGCCCAAAGATTCAGTTCAGAGACAACCACAGGAAACAAAACACTACTGTAGAAAAACCTCTGCTTCATTTTTTCTTATAATCAGAACTTAGTTTTCTTAGAACAGAAGCTGCTCTAGACAATACTGCAGGAAAAATATCCCCTTATTTTTCCCTCTCCCACAATTAAGGAATGCGCTTCTTCAAAATTCTGCTGCCTTGTGACACGCAAACCCGAAGGTTTACTGAAGCAGCTGGTGTGGAGAGCTCAGCAGTAGCAAGAGCTGCTATGAGCAAAGGTGGGCAAGAAACAGACTGCAATATCAATACCAACAGCTGTTCCCCAACTCAGTTGCACTTCCTCCAGCTGGAGAGGCTGAGCAAATCTTAGTTGCACTGCTTTCTCTAGTCATGCCTCATTAAAAGAAACACCACACAAATAAGTCATTTTTGCATACCAGAGTCCCACTAAGGAAGTCCAAAATCCAGTTGCATTTTCCATATCTCAGCAGAAAAAGGAAAGAACCTCAGCTCAGGCAGAAACTCTGACACAGCTTAATGTAGAAATTCCCTCATGCTTCTTCCCTATCATTAAAATCTAAATATTCCTCAAACACAAAAGCTGCAAAAGTACAAAGTATGTCAGATGAACAGCAAAATCACACCAGTACCTGAGAGCAAAAGCTATGATGGAGCTTGGTTCTTTCTCACAGACTGCAATAGGTACACGTTCATGCTCATACATTAGGTAGTGCTTATCTGGGTCACTAAATGAAAACAACACAGACTGTTAGTAGATCATAAAAATTTGTGGAAAGAAAAGAAGTTTTGGTCAAAACCCAGATCTCATCACTGCACTCCCAGGCACAAGCTGCCAGTCTCAGCATGGAACCAAAGCTCCCCAGATCAGCTTCTCCCAACAGACACATTCATAACTATGTGGTTAATTCTAAATGGTAGAGTGTTAGGGCAATCAGCATTTCAAGCAAGCTGCTTAGATCAGAAGACCAGCTCCAAGTTAGAATAAGAGTCTATTTCTGTTTAGCAGCCACTGTTTCAAATGGCACCAAAACCTGCCTGAGTCTGGTTTGACTGTCCAGCAGCATAGCCTTCAGAGTGAAATTAGGGGACAAACCTGGACTCTTTTATGAACAAGCACAGAAAATTCCCCAAAGCCTCCTGGATTCCTGCACGATTTTCTTTTACTTATCTGTAGGGTCCAGTCATTTAGCTTTTACCTCATCAGCCCAAGGCCTCCGCTTCTACGCTGGGGGTGGGATTCACAGTTTAAACTCAGGCTGCCAAACGTTAGGCTCATGTCAAACAAGAAACACTACAAAGCACGCAGACCAAGTAGCTGAAAGACTTTCCAGCCTGCCCATCTTCACATGAGAGGGAGACTTGAGGGCACATGCAGTAGCCATTGAACCTGACCTACACCCAGACAATGCCAATTTGAGTCCAACCCTTGGAAGAGGTCTGGAAGCAAAAACAAGATGCAGGCATGTAGCTTTAGTTAAGTCTTCACTAAGGAAAGGCATTTTCACTCCCTCCCTGCAGCAATGAAGTTAGAAGGCACCTTTCTCCCCTCTTCCCCCACCCCTTCATCTCCCACAAGAGCTCTGAGGAGGCATGCCTGCTAGGAGAAGGAGAAACTGATACTGGATTTACACAAGGGCACATCATTCATAAGAAAGGTGAGTAACCTACAATCACCTAGAAAGGACACGGAAAACTTCCTACCTTGACAAAGTTCTCTAGCTTATTCAGAGGCAAACTTAAGTAATGACTTAAATTACACACTGAGCAAAGGGAGCACACATGGCTCTGCCTGCAATCTGTCAAGGTTGCTGATTTTGTACATTATATATATCATGCAGTACTTACAAGGGAAAGGGAATGGGGTTATAGTTGTTTCCAGGCAAAAAGTTAGCCAAAATAGCTTTCATAGTAGATTTCTCCTTCACTTGGCTGTCTGTAGATCCCAGTGAGTGTCCATCAAACACATCTGGAACAGACACATGTTAGGTCTGCATCACAACATCGAAGTTTAAGGTGTAAATTCAGAAGGATGACTACAGACCACAGAGTTACCAGATGTGTCATTTCCTAAATAGATCTTGTGCACTTGGCAGAGAAAAGCAAGAGAAAGAATACAAGATCACAACTGAACTATACCTTCTGAGCTGCTTGTTGTGTCCTGTTCAGAGAGTGTGTTGGCACTCATATGCTCCGATGCAACCTCTGGAGAAGTGGGCAGCTGCAGATGGGTGGAGCCTGTGGAGCTCTGACTTGATAAAGTCGTCAGGAAACGATCCTCTGAGAGTACAAGGACAGTTAAGGACAGAAGAAAGGATTTCACATGGCTGTCAGAAGTCAATACTGTTTGCTCCCAGCCCAAGCTATAACCAGGATCTACTTTCAGGAAGTTTTTACTTAGAAAGCAGCTAAGGCCACGCAGACCAAAGGAAGCTTATCAATGTAGCACATAACCTCCAGAAAATGCATATTCTTATAACTACTACCTTCAGCTCCCACAAACTCGCAGAATGCCTCACAGAGGTAAGAGGTCTCAGCACCCATAACCAGATCACAGAAGAGGCAAAAAGCATTTCCCAAATTCCATGTGGTTATTCAGTTATTTAGAAAGCCTCCGAAAGTTTTTAAACTCACGTTCAAAGGAAAACCCTTGTTGGTCAATTTACTAATCACTAGCAATTCAGCTTCACATTAGAAGCAGATGGCCATCAGAAAGAACAAATGTGACATAACGGGGATTTGCCCATTCTCTGATTTACCAAATTTGACAAAAGCTCCCGTTATGTCAGGAAAAGGGCTACAGCACACTTCTACTGGCAGCTTATGAAAATAAGTAACAGACCTTTCTCTCCATTTTGCAGTGCTGGAGAAGCATTTCGTGGGGAAGCATCCATGCTACTGATCTAGGCAGAATAACAAAACACCAAGGTTGATGCCAAGCTCTTTACAGCTGTATTCTCTCCTGTGTGGAACGCTTACAAAAGCAGATTTACTCCCACCCACTTTTCAGCCTCTGTACTGTCACTGTATCTGTTACCACAGGAAAAAGACAAGGCAAGAGCAACTCAAGTTCACAAGATGCTTATGATGGCTGTTATCTCTGTATGCTGCTTTAAACACTACACTCTCCTCCTCAATGAACCTACTTCCTGCTAGATCAAGCTTAAGTTTCTTTTAGTACCTCACAAATAATTTGTTAAGTGGAAAAGGCATTGTGTGCATGCAGCAGAGCATATCCAGGGTCTCTAGGGGTTTTTAGCACACCTTGCTATGGTGGAACTATTGGGAGTTCAGCCTGTCGGTACGATGCTTATATTGCACCGCCCTGCAGCCCAGACATTCCCTCAGAGTTCCAGCTTCCCAAAGGGTGGAAGTTCAGCATGCTGGCATGTGTATCCTCGGACAGAACTCTTGAGGCAGCAGTCCAAAATCATTTATACCTCCCTTCAGTCAGTTCCCACAGGATACATCACAAAACAGGGATGATCCTGAAAATCCATTATCAGTCCTTCCTGTGTCATTTGCTCTACCTCTCAATATTATTTGTCTTTTCTTTTTCACAAGGGATGCACCTGATGGGCAACAACCTAGGGTCGAAGGAGATGGCCCAGTTCCTATCTAGGCACACACTTGACAATGACAGCAGCTCTCTGCTGGCAGTGTTCACATCAACATTACACAAATATCACAGAAAATCATCAACTCCTATTCATACTTAGTCTTTCTCTCTACAATATGACTCTTAGTTCACACCTTTTAGGAAAACATACACATACTAACATGCAATTTAAGCTTGTACAATTGAAAAACTGGTTTTACTACATCCTGTAGTTACTAATTATTAAAGAGAACTGAAGCCAGTCTTAAGACTATTGTATCACCCCAGAAAAATAAAGAAGTTTAAGAGGTTTATAGCCTGTTACCCATACCTTGCTTTCTTCACCTTGCCTCAGTCTCCCAGGGCTGGGTGGTACTGATGGACGTTTTCTCCCTTTCTCTTGTTGGAAGAGATCCTGCAATCTTAAACAAAAAACAAAAATAAAACAAACAAACAAAACCAACGCCCACATAAAACCACCACCACCGAAGAAAAATTCATCAAAAGATAGGTTACTGGTCTTATCTCTGAATGACACAAGTTATGAAGTTTCTCCATACCAGAATACAGCCAAGCATGACTTCACAAGTCTTTACTGTAAACTCAGATTGCTGCTAACGTGGGCCAAAGATGTATCAAATGGCTGAAGACAGCACATTTTCTTCACCTCCGAGATAATTTCACCCAATCAACTGGTCCCACACTCCCCTCTTCCCATCTTTTCTACCCTTAATCAAATGAAAATTTCTCCTCCAGATGCAAGTTGTGCTCTACAACACAATACTTTTATCATACGGTCTCAAATGATTTTCTGTTCCAATCAATCACCTGTGTGGTCTTAATCAGTAGAGGACATTCAGCACAAGCTCTATAGAGCAACCGTACAATTGAACCTCTTCCCTCCCAGAACCAACACGGTATCAGTGTTGCTCATGATTCCAACATATGTCCTCTTACCTATTATTCCAGGCTTGTAGCATCTCACAAAGCCCTTGCTTTTTAGCTATCAGAGACTCAAAAACAGATTGCAGCTGTTGAGGTGTGTCCAGTGATGATGAAAGCAGCCTTGCTTGGATTTTCTCCGTCCAGTTTTGAAACTCCCCTTCTTCCATCTGCCAAAAGAAAAGCAGTCAGTGCTCTGTCACCCAAGTTAACACAGGATCTGAGTAGCTCCTCCACATGCTTAGCCTATGGTCCACTGATGCAAAAACAGCCTATTACCTCCTTTTGGGCAAAGAGGTCTTCCATCTTCTCTTCCCTGGTTTTGCTGAAAGTGTCTGTTTTCAGAGAAGCAAGGCGATCATCCACAGCAAGATACACCTGTGACACCCTGTCAACAGCGATGCAAAGAGTTAGGCTGTGACTACTTGCAGCTTCTTCAACGTTCCTTAATAAAAGTCTGAATGTGTTTAAGGTTAGCATTTAAGAGTACAAAAGACAATATATGACAGCCTTCCTGCACAGTGAGCTATCCAACTGTATTTACAGAGAAAGTTGGGAAAATTTCATTAGTAATAGGAGAAACCTAGAAGTTACACACACTGGCATTCGTCTCCACAATTTATTCTTAGCAGTGGAAGCTGTCAGAGAGCAATATAAATGTCTCAAACGCATTACTAACAAAGGGGAACTGTTGTGTCATCTGTGATTAGGAAGAATCTGGGTCTGCAAGCTACACCTCCACCAGCAGGGCTCAGAAATAATGAGTACCTCTCTTTCAGCTCTAAACAAAGCTCCACAGGTTTTGAAGTCAGATAGTCACAGAGACATCAGCCGTACAGGAATGCTGTGTCCAGGCAGAACAGCAGTCTGGCTGGATTTAAGAGAGTTTTCATCAGGCCCGTCTTCCACCTTTTTGTTCCTACACTTAGAAAGTGTCTAGGCTCATGGTAGTTTACCTTAGACTACAAGGAAGGACAGTCTGCCTGCTGTCCCCATATTCAACAGCTAACAAAGGCAATGACTTTTATACACCAGAGAGTTCTGTTGCCACATGACCAATATAATGACAACAGTTCTGTTCAGACAAGAGATTTGAGCAAGGTCTTTGCAGTTTTTTGGGGCTGAAGACAGAGTTGAAACTCAGTCAGATGTTCTATAAAGGAACATCAGAGTAAGAGGACAAAATATAACCTGCAGTTTTCAAAGTAGGCCTTCTAGGACCATCTCTTCCATTTCATTTTTAGCATTAGAGGGAGGAATTAAAAATACTTTAAAACTGTGCTTGAGAAGGCACTTCATAAGGTAACATTTCAGACACCTGCTGATGGTCAACCTTTCAGTAGCGTGGCAGCATCATTCTAAATCACAGAATGCTATAAACATGCTATATCACTCAGACATCAGCACAACTTTCAGGGACAGAGAAGAAAAGAAACTTAGTTTCTACTGGCTATGTTTAACCTGAATTGCCACCAGACAAAGAGTTGAGAGTTTAGTACAGACAGAGCAGGCAAAGGCAATAAAGATTTCAATACCACTCTCCCTTGGAAGTATATATGCATACATGTTTTAAACTATTACTTTTCTATCAAATAACAAATATTTAGCCAAATCTCATCATACTAGCAAAAATAGTTATGTGTTCTGCTAGCAAAAGTACAAAATACAAATAAGACGAGGAAGGCATTAAAATCAAAGCTTACTTCTGTGAGAAATCCTTGAGATCCTGCAAAATAGTAACTTTTAACGGAGCCTGTCGTTTGATGTAGATCTTGGGGAGTGGGACACACACTTCCAGCAGCCGGATTGGAGAGTAGCTGAGAAGGCAATACAACAGCTTGTAACAAGACTCGCACCACACAGTACTAGTTCTACACCGTACTGAGGTCTGAGGCCCTTATATGAAAAGGGGCACTGTCAATATGTCCAGGGCTTTAGTTACTTTTAGCAGCAATAACACACTGTTCATGTATCTCCCAGGCAAAAAGTGAAACCATAAATCATGTTGCAAAACCAAAACTTTGAAAGCTTTTGTAATTAGATAGGGAAAAGCATTTCCCTTCTGTATAGTGAACGGGAACCATCCACTCTCAGAACACTGCCCACCACAGCTAGGACAGCAATGCCACCCACAATGCCCTCTGCAAGCCAGCACACAACCCTGCACTTGTGGTTATGGCACAGTTACGCTATCCCACGCTGTACTCATAGTGAAGGACAGAAATGATGAATCCTTACTAAAGCCATATGCTTTGTATAGTACTAGAGAGAGAAGGAAGGTTTTAGCAGTGGAACTCACCTGAAAGATGCCACCATCTGATTGTAGGAAAAATACTGGTGATAGTCATGGTGAATGGAATGCCCACAAGGCTCTGCGTTGGCCCTTCGAGTGTACTGGTACCCATAGAACCTCAGCTCAAGGTATTTTGCAAAAGACATAGACCAAGAGTCATTGGAAAGGGGAACAACTGGTGTCACCTGAAAAATTGAAAGGTAAATGTCTCAGTTTCATCCTTCAAACAAGATTAAGGACAGGATAATCCAGACAGCAATCTAGTATTTCTAGTACCAGAAGCACCCATGACCCTGAAACACACTAAACAACAAAGATAGCATTTATGCAAAGCTAAGGCCAACACATAGTTAACATACATCTGATGAACAACAACTGCTAGCTGATGATGACAGGTGCTGAGCTGGGGGAGTCCAAACATGCCCTTGATGGAAGCTTATTTCTGGGATGCTATTTCTCTATATAGAGTCAATTTCCAGCAACCCAGCCAGCAGCAGTGGCCATATCATACACGTTTTTCCTGGTGATTCTTCAGCTACAAATGCATTGGTACTGCTCTGCAGTGTCATTCATCTTCAGAAGCGCTTGCAAGCTTCGAGCAGACGCTGCTTTACACACACCTGACAGCCTCAAACATGTAAGTGTTTACATGAGCACACAGAAATAAAAGGTTATAGAGCAGCTGTACACGCAGCAGCACAGGGCTTGCTGTCAGCAGCTGCGTTAACCTCCAGGTATCTGTAAATCCATCACCCATGTTTAAGGCAGCGTAAGTAGGTGAACTGAGTCATCCATATGGGTAATTGAGATGTTTTGCATTTCAGGGACTGCATGAATCTTTTTCATTAAGTTTTATTCTTGTCTCTTTGAAGGCTCTTAATGCTTAGCTAGAGATGAATATCCAGTCAGCAATGTTTTCTTAGCTAAATTACAGAACAAGTTTCAGATAATACACAATCTTACTATCTTGTGGGCTTTTTAAAGCAATTTAGTATTTCTCTAATGAAGATGTTACTTTCTAATGACTACTAAAGGAACTCCAGACATCACATTGACGCAATGCAGGCTGTTCAGTCCACAGCAGATCAAAGAACACCAAGTGGCTTTAGCCAATTACTAACCCAGTAGGTCTTGGTGTCTGCCCTTCCCCATGCATACATTATTTTCATGCTCATAATGATTCATTGCAAGCAAGGGACCATACTCTCCACCTCTAAGTGGGCAACTCCATTTTTTTCTGCTTAGATCTATCCTCTCAGAGTCACTTTTGACGCTTTCTAACAAGACTACCTCACACAAGATTTTCCACCCTCAACGGCCTCAGTGCTACAAGAGGAATTTGTAGGTAACGTGAGAACATCTGTATCAGTAACAGGTTTTCTGCCAGTTCAGCCACAGCTCCAAGGATGAGCACTTTCTCAAAAATGCTGCCTTTCCATACAAAGCCAGTCACAACAAGAATACTAAATTGGAATAGCAATGATTCTGAAGTTCACATCCTTACCTGTTTGCACAGTCTGCACCAGGAATAAGTGAGGATGGTGTGCTGGTACCCAGGGACGGGGGAGTCCAGCTCCTTTAACACAATCTGCACACAGCCCTGCCCATGAACAAAGCGACGAATGTGGTGCACCATCGGTGTTTCACAGAACATGCTGGGGCATTGGTAGGAAGGCCTTACAGAGAGAAACAGAAACACTGATGAGTGATCACATACTAGGCACTGCTGAAGAACTGATTCAACAGATCTAATATGCCTTTTAATATCATGGTACCATTTACCTTCACTGTAAACAAGTTTTCGAAGCCTGTAGTAAAGGCTGTTTCTGCAGAGTGATTTAGAAGTAGCACATAGAGAAGTTCTTTCTCCAGCAATGGCTGTACAGGTCCCAAAAGCAGTGACTAGATACTGGTTGCTATCACCTTTTCACAATGAATCACTGTCTACCAACATATTCTGTTCAATCCACAAAATAAGGATCAAAGCACCTGTGGAAGTGCTTGGCACCAAATTAAAAGACTACTTTGGCAGTGTACCCAAGCAAATGCTACCGAGGACAAAGATGTGACATGGAGCCTTCAAAATGGCAACGTTTCAGTGCCTGAAGGAACAGGTAAGCAACACAGTGCCACAGAACATCTTGGAACAGTAAAACCCTTGCCCTTTCTTTGGATGGGTTTTTTTAAGTCAGGGAAGAAAGACCAATACCAGAAAGATAAAAGCTGAATTGTTTAGGTACCAAAGTCAGATGAGACATTCTTCAAAGCCAGAAAGAGCCTGAAAAAGCTCAGATTCTCCTTGGTCATGCGGAAAAATAAAGAATTTTAATTACTGAAACTATGGAGATTGAGAAGCATTCACTTTAGCACACACTACCTAATGAGCAGAGAGAAGCAAGAATTTAAAAGTGGGCAGCTAAGCTCCTCCTCACTGATCACCACAAGGAGAAATACTTGTTCCTCCAGAAGGCTGAACATCAAGAGCATTCTGCTACTGCAAGTGGCCAATGGAGAGAACAGAGCGAGCTTGTCTCTTGAGCAGGTTACCTATCCAGCTTCACAGCCTGGTGAGACTCTGTATGAGGCTGTGGCAGCACCAGTTATTACAGAAATGTAACAACTTACACATCTGCGAGGTGAAACAAATGACACAGTACTTTGCCAGGGCTTAAAGTGCTCTGGATCGTTTACATTGGCCACCTTGCACATATGACAAAGCTTTACTGTGAGACAGTAAATGAGTAGTGTTACCCAACACTAGTATGAACGTTCAAAGAAGAAGAAAACTGTGACCAGTACAGTTGCTTGTTTTGAAAAACAGACAATTGGAATACATGTTCAGACTCTTAACTCAGCCCTGAAGCCCTAATTGCTACAAAAAAGTGAACACATTTGTCTTTATGAACTTATAAACCTTGTTTCATAATCTGTTTCGCTTCCTCATGGATGAAAGTAGGAAGGACAGGGCCAAAATAGGAAAGCAATGGATGTATTTGCTTGTAACAACTGAAGCATGAGTGAATTAGAGTAAGTTCCTCCTTACCTGAAACAGTAGCGCTCCAGAAAAATCCCTAGAGTTAGGTCATTTTTCCCATAGAACTCCATGGTCACAATCCTAAAGCAGAGAAAGAAAAGCTGTAGAGACTGGATGCCATCACTGTCAGCTGTGCAATGGCCTTTAGGTGCACAGATCTGCACCCACTGCTGGCTTGTTTACAGCCCTGTATACCTTCAAAGACTTTTTTTTTTTTTCCCTCTTGACTACCCTTCCTAGATCCTTGCTGTCAGGTTTGCTAGTAATGAGATCAAAGTCCTACTAGGAACAACTTTAGACCTGACATTTAAAAGTCCAATACAATTCCACTGCACTTCTGAAGATTATGTTCAAAAATATCTAGGCACAGAAGTCTAAGCAGCTTTAAGCTTCAAACACTAACGTGTAAACAGCTACAAAAAGGGTATATCCAGAACATGAAAAAAGCCTCAAGAAACTCTTATTCTTCTAGAATATATAATAGTCATTTTTGTTTCCTCAGAACCTGAGGTGACCAAGCCATTTAAAATGTGTATCAGTTTAAGTGTCATAATTCAGATATCCCTACCATCACTAATTTAAATCCTCTCATTGTTGCTGGTTAGCAAGCATATCACCATCTCCTTTGGTTCATTTCTAAGCTTTTACAGGAACTTTAGACCTTTCCCTGTAAGAGGGTCATCTCTTTATTTCCACCTAGATTAAATTATTGAAATCACCTAAGCTAATGATTGAACACCAAGACCTGCCCTGTTTAGTAGAGATAAAAGTGTGTCATAAGTTGCACACAATTAGCAAATTACAGCCCCCTAAGCTGGAAATAAAGCTCTAAATACTGATGACTATAGTATGAGAAAGACAGCAATATATTCCAATGCCACTCGTGGATAATACAATCTACAAGTATTCCAAGATTCTCACAAGGCTCATTTTTGGGCTTGGACATGGTTCTGTGGTCATTTACACTAACTCTTCCCCACAAGACTGCATGCAGTGCTCCCCACACAGAGACATTACTCTGCAGTGAAAGACCAACTAAAGCATTTGGTTTTGGGCTGAGCTTTCTCATTCATGCCTTGGGTATTACAGAGGCTGTGAATACTGCTGTGGATTCACCTGAACACAAAAGTCTTTTGGCAAAAGTTCCCGTTATCGGATGGGCACAACCTACCAAGGAGTCCTTAAAGAAATACTGCTATGAGGCAGGCACTGACTCTGACTTTGGGAAGGAAAGCAGAGCAATTATACAAGCTGCAGAGGAGCAGTTTTCATACCAGGGACTAACACAGGCACTCGGAGCATTGCTGGACTGAGAAGAAGAGCTGCTGAAGAGAACACAGAGCCTCTGATGGTTGACTGGACTCAGGCAATCCACCTAGGAGAGAGAAAACAACTCATTCACTGGTTGCAGACACCTCCATTCACACACAACTTCTGTTGACAAAATTCTATTCTAGTCATTTTATTCAAAGACAAATCTCTGCTTTCTCCTTTTGTACAGATTAACTTGGCATTATCTCCCAGCTTCAGGCAAACCTGTACTACGTATAATTGCTAACTGCCATTTTTAGAACAACACAGCTCATGTGCATAACGAAACCAATGCACACGCATGTCTTTCTGTGGAAATGAAGCCAAGAGGAACAGAAAACAACAAAAGCCCCATGACAAACATCCAGAGCCTCTGAATCCCTGTACGGTTTAGGACACCTTGGATTCAAAACTCTGCCATTATACTATACCTCAGTTACTCATTCAGGCTATAGAAAGATTTCCATCGTTCTATTCTCTGGGAAGAGATGTACCATGCTGCTGCTGGAATAAAGCTGTTTTCCCTCCCACACCCTACAAAACCATGACGTTACCAAATACTTTTCTTTGATCATTGAATAAATTTAAAACAGCATCAACCAGTCTTATCCAGAGCAAGGGCTACCCTCACAGTTTGCAAGATTATGGCCTGTGAAGCTACAGAGACCTACATTTAAGCACCAATTAAAAAGTTACTTCTGCCTATAAACATAGGGGCTGATTGGCTCAGGGACCAAAATGTTTGGCTATTTCAACAGATCAGTTCTGCTACTCTTGTTCATAGACTTTTTTCCTAAGCAGCTCACAATTCAAGGAAGTCCCAAGATCCTTTTCCTCAGCCACAAGTTAGTTACTTGCATGGCAGTTTACCAAAACTTTAAACATTTTTATTACAAGCACACACTCTCTTGCTTTGAAATTTCAAAGAAGATTCCCTCCCCTCCGTTATGTGACTCTCACTTTTCTTCGGATCACCCAAACTTTTACGATCAATCAAGTACTTCAATGTAATTACAGCCTACTGCTGTTTCCATGGCGTTAAGCCCTCTGAAAGTGAAAGTATTACATTTCTACAGATCACCAAATACAGGGAGCAAGAACGCTCAGTTTAAGAAACTTCTTAAGGTTTGCTCCCTCTTCATGGACTCATTTTCAGAAATCAGTTAGGTACAGCCCAGTCAAACAGGCAAAACTGATTCTGGGCTGACTTTGTGCATTTCTCAGAGAAATCTGGCAGTCTCTTGTTCTGAATGATTGCAGAGCACTGCAATCTAAAATGCAATTATGACCCAGTCAAAAAACCAAACCAAAACACCATAATCAAACAGAAAGAAACAGACAAAAAGCCACCCCCTCTGGTTTAATATGAGACCCTATGCGCCTTCTGTATACCATAAGAGACTGATGTAACTTGAGTTTTGAGCAGCACAACTCAATCTTACCTTATGAGACCATGAGGATTCACTCTGAGCCAGCCCCTTCTCCTCCTCTTCAGTTCTGCTCCCAGTTTTCCCAGTAGGGACACTAGACACATCCTTATTTTGGGCAAAAGGATCTGTGCTTTTCTGCAGTATCCTCCCTCCTCTGGCCCGATAGTCAGCCAGCATTCTGGCTAAGCTCTGGCTGTCACGTAGATGTTCTGCTATCCTGGTGTTAACCAACTCATGAGAAGGTAAGATTTGGATAGCCTTGGCTTGGATACTCCCGTTCCTCCCTTGTAGTCCAGAGAGATCCCGCAACAATTGCCTCTTCCTTCTGCTCTCCAACTCCTTGTATTCCTTATTGAGCAGAGGAGACCAATAAACTTGCTCAGGAAAGTACTCCCGGGCAGGGCATCTCATGCCTTTTTCAGTCAAAAGAAATGGTTCGCGGAACATCAGTACTGGAGAAATACAGAGAATGACATCTTTCAACTCCTGCTTAAACGCTGCAGAGTAAGTTTTGAGACGATCCTCAGAGGAAGTTACCTCTTCCGTGACATATAAACCAGTATCATCCTGGAGAGGGTCTCTGAAGACTCTCATCTGACCCTTGGTTTCCTGTAAATCATCTGCCTGTTGAAGAGGCTCTAGTGCCTGGTTATCCAGAGCGGCCAAGTGCTGGTCCATGCCATGGAGGGGCAGCGGGGACGTTTCAGGTATTGCGTGAGGTACAGAGCTGAAAACTGCAAATGGTGACTCCCCTTTGTGGTGCTCTTGCTGCTTGGAGGACGCCGTTTCCACCTGACTGTTCTCTTGGTCACCTCTGTCAAATACACCTCGTGGTTCAGGCAAACTGACCTCATCAGGGGACACTGATTCAGAGATCACAGGCAGCTTTTCAGAGGATAGTTCAATGTCTTTGACTGCTGCGCTGAAGTCCTCACCGTTGAAGAGGGTCTGTTGTTCATTTTCATCTCCTGGCTCCTCAATAAGGGAGTGAAAGGAAGTGTTTTTGGTGAGAGTAGGGGGCATGGCAAACTCATCCATAAGAAATGAGATTTCCAGCTGGGAATGATAAGCCACACAGACCATGAAGATCAGGATCTCCTTCACACGAGCCAGCTCATACTCTGCAGCACCACACAACTTGATGGTGCAACCCAGGTGCTGGGGACACCCTTCAAAGAACATCAGGGGTTTTGTCTGATCTAGAAGAAAAGTAATCCATGGGAGTTAGGATGACAACTACAGTTAACCTGCTTTTAGGTATCTCACACACTCAGGAGACTGTAACAGAGACTAAGAGCAAGTAGCATTGGTAGCTGTACTGAAATAACTTATTTTTCCAAGAAAAAAAAACCGTTGGCTATAATCCCCTGTTTTGTAAAACAAGCCATCATAAAGTCGAAGTGAAGGCCACATGGAACACCCTGACCTAATCAGCATATTCTAAGATGACTACAGATTCTGCAGCAGTGAACAAAAGACCCACTTAACCTCCCAGGCACATTTGCTCATCCTTAGAAGTCAAAAGCCTATGACATTTTGAGGGTAATTTAAAGGCTGGAAGGGGCGATGAGGAAGTGAAAAGGGAAGTGTTCAAGGACAGATTTGGTGGAACTTGGAGCAACTTGGTCTAGTGGAAGGTCTAGTTCCTGCCTATGGCAGAGAAGTTAGAACTAAATGATTTTTAAGGTCTCCTCCAACCCAAACCTTTCTATGATTCTATGAAGAGATGCAAAGACTGCATCTCCACAAAGATCTGCATCCACAGCATTTACGTGTGCCAGCACCACCGGTAACCTGTCAAGCAGCATTTCTTCCTTCCTTTGTAGACTCCCACTGCCTAGGGGAGTTACAGAGAAAAAGGAACCTCATTTCTTAAAGGTGCACAAGGACACGGGAAGCGTGCACAAATTGCAACAAGGCAAATTTTGATTGGATTTGTTAAAGTTGGACCAGATAATCTTTTAAGTCCCTTCCAACTTCCAACACTATCATTCTCTATTTCAATGCAGAAAAATTCTTTACGGTGAGGATGGTGCCCAGACAGGCTATGAAATCTCCGCTCTGCGATACTTTCAAGAGCTGGCTGACAAAATCCTAAGAAATCTGATGCTGCATTGAAATTAACCCTTTCTGCTTTGAACAGGAAGTTGGACTAGACAAACTACAGTATGTGGGAAGAGAAAAAACAGTTTGGAAGAAAGAAATCGGTCTAATTAAAATCTATAGTGTGTCTCATCTTAGTGAGATCATGCTTTTCTCCATACAGACAGTTCACTGTAGTTCCAAGAAGTAACAGAAATAAAATGAGTAGGATGATAAACGATCACACAAGGAAGCCAACAGTTAAGATCTATTAAAAAACGAGCAAAGCATTTATCCTTTCACACACATGAGCTAAGGCACATCAAGCTTTACTCACCATTGGGCAACTGAAAAACTTGCATATAAAATTTATGACAGGTCCCCAGCTGTGGTTTGGTCAACAGTTGATCCATTGACATCACTAAGTCCCCCTGGGTCATTCGACTTACCCGGTCTAACACTTGCTGTAAAAATGGAAAGAACAGTAAGAATCTACAAGGCAAAGTGGACACTGGCTTCCTCATCTTGCTCTGAACAAATCAAAAAACACCAGTGTGATCTAGGAAACCTCTCACTGAAATGCACACTCTCAGTTAAACCCAGTCCCACAAACCCACATCCACAATATACAACAATCTTAGAAACACAGTTGGGTAAATATTTCTGGTGAGATTGTACCCTGCCTAGAACTTCTCACTTGACTAGACCCAGACACCTCCAGGAGGTGCCGTGCAGTCAGCATAATGCTGGCTCTGCCAGGAACTCAGCCAACTCCCACAGCTGCTCTCTGTATGGCTGTGTGTACCCTGCCCCACAGGGACGAAGGCTCTCTGGCAATCGCTCAGGACTCCGGCCTGATTTGCTACAAAGGGGTGTCAAAGTCAACTAGAACTAAACCAGGGTACAAGGGCAAACAATGACACAGCACAGTAAATGTGCTGAGGAAAAAGTTACTCTCCAGATTTGCCTGTCTTACCTTCTTGGAAGAGAAGTACTGTTAAAAAAGAGCCCACGTTTGGTTAGAGAAGAAAATAAGACAACTCTTGGCTTTCCCCAGGGGGTTTGCTACAAGGAGACTTTGGAGATCTACCACAAGGCAGAGTCCAACTCTGATCAGAAATGCTCACCGGCTTGACATTGATGACCAGAGTGATACCATGCTCTAGGAGCATGTCCTGGGCAATTCTGGACACAGTCTTCTCAACAAGGACCAAATTAGGCTGGACATCAACTATCCGCTGCACATAGTTCTTCAAGAACTCCCTTTCCTGCAGACAGGAACAAAGTATGGCAGTGAACTACTGCAAACCCATCTGGAAAATAAACCCACTTGAATGCTTAATATTACTTTTCACTTCATTTACAGCCTGTCCTTTCCTATTAAACAGGGAAAACAGCTATCCAGAAAACACCAGCAGTAGTCCATTGTGAACATTTTCCCACCCCCACAGCACAAGGCTCAGTTTATCAGTAATTTTTTATAAGCCATAATTTCACACGAGAATACAGTCCAATGACAGTGCGAAGGAATGGACTTGCAGCAGAATCCAAACACACATACAGGAGGGTGCACCTTACACCCTCACACGTAAAAAAACTTTATGTTCAAAAGGTGCTACAATCAGAGCATCATAAACCAAAGCTGTTTGCAGTATTACGTTCTCCACCTTCAGATACAGGCTAATGAGTGCTGGCAGTCAGAGACACATTCAGGACAAGTATGAGAGTGCTCTGTGTCTCTATAAGTCAGTACACACATCACCAGTCCCTAAATCTGTACTTGAGGACAGTGCTCCCAAAATCCCATCCCAAATGCTACGCACTACAAAACCGCTCTTCTATCCAGGGCCATCTTCACCTCATTACCCCCACACACACTTGTATTGCCATGCACAGAAAGAGAAATCAGGCTGCAACTCATCAGAACTAAAGGTCTACACTGCCAGAGGGAGAATACGACTTCTCAAGCCTGATATTCTCAACTCTGTTATTGCAGCTCACATCAGTCAGGTTTTAAAAGTTCTGTGCACTACAAAGGTACCACAAAAAGAGTTTGACAGCTCCTCAGAACACAGACATTCATGTAAGTGTGACAAAAACAAAGCTCTTGCTGAAAGCTAACCTTTCCAATCAAACTAGGACTACTGTAGTATTTTCTGTCCTACAGGATTTTGATGCAGATACACAACTAGTTATGATTATGTTCTGAAGCAGACACTGAGACAATCACAGAGACCAATATTTACAAAGTATTGCAGATATTTCTACCCCATTCAGAAAAACAGACAGGTCTGAGTTTAAGCATTAACCATTTCACTAGGCAGGTAAGTTTTATTGCTGAAGCTTTCATACCTGTAATCCTGTCTGCTAACCACTAAACAGAAGTGGTCTTAAATGAGCACTATGAAAAATAATCAAATACAGAAACAAACATTACTGCCTAAGCTCAGTAGGGCACCAAATACCTTTTTTATGGGTATCCTAGCAAACACCTGAAGACTGATTCTCAGACAAGACTGCAGTGTGTTAAAGAAAAGGTCTATGTACTTCAGTGTTTTCGTATTTAAGACGCATTGCTGCTCATAGGGGCAGGGCACCTGTTCCAAAGTTACATTTTCTAGTTCATCACTCCATTAGGTTGGTGGTTGTTCCATTTTTTCAAGCCTGACAAAAAATAATGTGGGTGTGACCTAACCCTCACCTACACTAACTTTTCAAATATTTCTTCGCACACCTAAACCTTACCTAGCTCTAATAGGGTATAAGGAACATACAGTTCAGAAAGACTCAATAAAAACAAAACAAGTTTTCTAAAATGCTGCATTGTGAGGATCAAAAGCTCACATCCGTGTTCTCAGGACATGGAACTTGAGGACAAAACCCCTCAGTGCAAGGCTACAAGTTTGTACTGTATTTACTGCAACAGCTCTCTTAGCTAGCTTACTAGAAGAGGAAAATTCTCTCTTTTCTATGCAATCTCACTCATTCAACTCCACCTTACACACTGAAAAAAAATGCACTGATCATGGTTTTGGTGGGGTTATTTTAACCAAGAACAAAAGCAGAATCTCACCTGAAGTACTATAGGCTCTATGCATGTAAACTTTGTTTCTTCTCGATAGAGGTACTCAATTGAGCATTTTAGCAGAAGAATTCTGGGATTTTTTAAGCAAGAGTTCATCTAAGAAAGACACAAAAATAGTTAAAACAAAAATACAAATACCTGGAGAGGAAGAAGTACACAAGAAAAAGAAACAGACTTCCCATGATTGGTCCCTGCTGCCCCCACCTCCCTTTACAGTGTCTCAGCTATCCTCCCCTGCAGACCCAGCTACACATTCTTCCTCCTTCTGAAGTTGTTCCACCCAGTTGTTGAAACTTCACAGGTACTGTTCATAAGCAGGCAATGCTAGAGAGGATTTCCAGTCACTGCTAAGAGCCTCAAAGTCTTGATACACTTGATTCATGCAGTTCACTTCTCTTCTGCCCTCCTGCCTTAAAGACTCATTTCACTTCTAAGTCAGAACCACAAATGCCTTTTTCTGGCTAAAAGTTGGGGTAATTATTAGACGCTTCATGTGGTGGTAGGGGTGGAAAGGATGTTTTTCTATACATGCATGAGGAGAGTTCCTCCCCTAAAATCTCTGGGCTAGAAAACAAAACAGCTTGGAAAAGAAATGCTTTAAAAGCAATACTTGTTTGAGGGCTCAAAGCAGAGAAAGCTCACAAACCTCCTAAGTGGTGAGAGAAGCTTCCTGACAAAAAAAAGCCAGTCAGAGCACCCTTGTTTCCACAGCATGCATTACAGTCAAGATTAATCAAGCTGCATTACCTTTTTGTGTGCAACATTCTTAGTGCAAACAAATCCATTCACCACCATGGAGTCAAATTTCTTTCCACCAGGGATCTAACAAAGCAAAGAACATTTTTAGAACTGTCATACGCTCCCACATATTCTAGGGCAGTAAAGCTAACACATAAAATACGTATTGCAGGTGATGGGCAAGCTTCAGCTACACCCTCAATTATCAGATGAAAGATCAGATACAGTCACGCTGGACACATAAGTCTTTCCCTTTAAAGCCTGGCAAACTTAGGACAACATGAAAACAAGTACTGAGTTCTAGGATTTCTATATCCCTCCCAAGAGATGCTTATTTGTTAAACCAGTACACTCCAGCGCATGACAAGAGAACCTAATTTTGACAGGCCATGAGGAGCATATACCTTTTCACATGCCATTTCTATTAACAACAAACAAATTGTAAGGAAAGGAAAGAAAAAAAAATAAAATAAAGAAAACCAAAAAGCCCTCTACCCACCAACTGAACACATCAAACAGTTGACTGGTGTGCCTGCAGTCATAGGCGATCCCAGGAGTAACAAACAACATGAAACAGGTTTCTGAGTAACATGTTTCAGAGGACATTTGTATTACCAGCATGTGAAAACAGCAGACAGCTATGAAGAGCTTTCACCTTTGAACAACTGCTCTTTGAACTGGAGTTTCAGGAGAAGCAGGAACAAGTGATGCTGCCTGAAGAGATGCCACAGAACTACCACCAGAATCATAAGGTTCTCATCAGAATCGTAAGGTTCTCATCAAATCTTACACGGCTTTCAAACAAGAGTACTGCTGAGGCGAATTTGGCCAAAGCAAACTAAGCCCAAATTTTCAGTCTTCAGTCACACTAGCTCCTTGGATGTTATTTTCCCATCAGACTCTCAGAAGAAAGCTTGCATGCCAGAACTCCAGACTTACAGTTCAACAATGTCAACACTGAGCCATCTGGCAGAACTGGATACACCATTCCATTACAATTAAGTTCTCCTCTTGAAGAAAGTCATTGTACTTGGCATGAGAGGAGTTGAATCCTCCATAATGGATAGGTACAGGGCAACAGATTGCTGCACCAAGTCCTGCAAGCTACTTATCCAGCATTTGGTACATCTCCAATTCAAGGGCAAAACAAGCAGAAACCGAAAAACGAAGCAAGTCATTACAGAGGTGTTACTCTTTGCTACCTTCTGCAGCCTACAGCCTGAAAGAAGAGGTCAGCCCCAGGGCATTAAAGCACCTTTCAGAGAATGCCAAGTTCCCTCTGTGGAACTTCTTCTAGAACCCCACCTTATCCAAAGGCCAAGTCAGCCAGTTACACTGCTGAATATGCTGGGGGCAGTGGGAAAGGGACTATTCTCTTCAAACAAGGGGTGCTGCCAACAGCTGCACCCTTTTGTTTCCCTACATCCACTGCTTGAAACTTACTTTTTTGATGTGGACAAACTGGCGGATATCCATGTCATCATCTCTCTTCTTGACATCAGGCCGTACCGTTTGAACTACCTGGCAGACCACGGGTACAATAATATCCCTCCAGGACAGAGACAGGGACTCATTGTATAGAAGCTGCTGAAGCAGTGCCATCATGTGGTTGTGATTAGCAGACCTGTAAAGAAGGCAAAATAAATAGATTTCTCATTAAAAAAAAAAACCAAACAGTGCAGTGATTAGCTGAAGTCACAATTCAGAAGTAAATTTCTTAACATTTACAATACAGAAGTCCTCTGAAGGAACAGTTGCCTAGAATGTTCTGCAGTCAGCTCTGGTCCCATACTCAATATATAAACCTCACAAGACAAAAAAACCAACCAAAATATACTGTAAAAAAGCTGCATTCTTAATGCAAATTAGTTCCTTGTATTGCCTACTGTAGCTCAAGTCCCACTGAAAGTTGGTGGAATAGAGGGGCTTCAGAAATTGTTACTCAAGATATGAAAATTCCTTTTTCTACGTTTCTTACAGCAGCCTTTCCATGGCTTGTTTCTCCCCATTCTCTTCTCTCAGCAGATCCAGATTGCTGTGGTGCCAGCCTAGGGGTGTGAATAAGAGTTCTTTGGACTTCTCCTCTACCCTCCTGTTGAATAATGATTCTGCAAGAGACAAACAAACCTTGTCAATATAAGGTCACAGGTGACTGCTTGTGTCTTTCTGAAAGGCTACTTTGAAAAGGAAAGAATTTACTTAGACATGAGTCTAAGCCTCCTGAAATACTGAGTTTAAGGTAGATGTCATGGTCCTCAGTTTGAGGGGGTGTGCCCACACAATTACACTTTCCATCACTACATTGTGCAGTAACTCCTTAGAACTGTTCTCTGTTTTGCAGTGCCAAAATTAGAGGTTATTTCAGCACAGCCTTCCATGCTTTGAAAGAGGTACTAGGTTATTTCCTGCATGGTTATTATGATATTATAGAGGCAAGTTATAAACTTCCACATTGACATAATGGGTGACTACATTATAAGTCATTTATACTAGTAGTGAATAAATTTCCATCAAGAAAGTATGTAAGCCTTCAGAGTTCAAGCTTAAAACTCCTCAGTGTTAAGCAAAATCTTTAGACAATAGTAATCCAAGGAGGACTACTGAAAAAAACCCTCTTAAAAAACAACAGTTAACTTCTTCCAGATGCTCCACACACAAAATTAGCTGCGTAGGAGAACGATAGAAGCTACATTGATTTCCCCCTTTCTTCTGCAAAAGCTCGGTTAAAAATTAAACATCAGTTTAACCCAAGCCTTGATTTTTCAGGCTATACAGACATTGGGGTTCCCCCCCTTATTTCCCCCTTACTTCCCCCTCTTACAAGCTCACCAAAATCAATAGCATTAACTGAGAAGAAAAAAAGCCCACAAGTGCATCTTGCCACGGTATTGGAAAGCACGTGGGTTTAAAAACTCATAAGTGCACGTAACGGCCTTTCATTTCAGAAGTAGTGGTGATGATGGCAGTGATGACAAGAAATCCAGAAAGATTTAAGAGAAGAAGCTTTAAGCTACTCTGCAGAAGCAGTGCAATTAATTGTATCACATCTTCATTTGCTTGCGCAGGAAGTTAAAAATCAGTTACATAAATTTGTTGGTGGAGAAACTGTGAACAGACTTGCCACTTACACTTGTTTTTTAAAAAAAGTAAAAGCTTTTCTTTGAGTCTTTTTGAATACCGAAATCTGAGAAGTGAAAGAAATTTAAGCTTGAAAATGCATTCAAAAAAGTCAAAGTACAGTTTATAGACCAGTTTTGCCACAAATAACTTCAGATTTACCGTCAAGCAAATATTTTGAAAGGGTCAATGCTCTATTAACGGAGTATTAAGGAGTTTCCATCATTATATTAAAAAACACACAACAGCAGCATTTGAAGCTTTTCCTTACCTTTAATAAAGGCGTCACTTATAGAGTACATCTGCTGCCCTCCGTTTTCAGGATTCAAGTACTCTGAAAGAAGAGAGAAGAGGGATATAGGTGGAGACAAAAAAAAAAAAAAAGAGAGAAAAAGGAGAAAAAAAAAAAAAAAAAAAAAAAAAAAAAAGACAGGTTACACTGGTGTGCCCATATAATTACAATGTACACGCCCACACCAGAAGCAGCAGCATTACTCATCTAAGTGTTTAGTCACCAATTTAGCAACAGCTTGATGAGTGGTTAAGACAAGAATATCCTCTCACTCTTGTTGTATCAAAAAAATCTATGATGACAAGAAAATTGTGCTTATTAATGTGAAGAAACAAAATAAAATAGACAGGAGCAAAGACTGAACTAAGATTGTACTTTTCCAATTGACACAGACCACCCTCTTCTAGATCTGAACACAAAGGTGTTAAGACATGATCAGACACCATGGGAATGGCCTCCTCGCTCGGGTCTAAAAATGCAGCTTCAGAAACCATTTTGGTCTCCCACTCCATCGAACCACCTCAGACTGAGGGAGAGACCAGCCATAAGGTTTATCTTATACAGAGCAAGGAAAAGAAGACAGCCTGCCTTTCAAGAGCTGAAAGTCTCAAATCTGGAACAGTTCGAAGCGTTTTGAGGAATCCATGCTGACAGAGATGGACTCCCAGAAACAAAGCAGAGCAAGAGATCGATCACTTTACATGTGGGAAACATAGTTAGAGCCTGGTGCTAATAATGCCAAGGTTGTGGATTCAAACCCTGTATGAGCCATTCACTTAAAGAGTTGGATTTGATGGGTCCCTTCCAACTCAGAGCATTCTGTGATATCTGTGAAACAGGATGAAGTTCCACCTACTACCCTCATTTAGCTTGCTAGACCTTGATTTTTCATGCTGACTGGGTACAAAAAGCTTGTTTTCTCCAGAAGCCATTAGCTTGTTGTGCCTTTAGTTGGCTCCTTACTTATACAAAAAGGGATTCTACAATGAGAAGAGCAGTAGCCCAGCTGCTTATACAGCATGACTACCTGAAGTTCAAGCCAACCCTTTATCATCTTTCCTGACAACGCTCCAGACCCATCACAAACAGAATGCAAAGCCAGGCTGCTTTTAGACACCAACAGAAAGCAACAGAAAGCCGACAGGACATAAACAATCACAAGACTCTCAACAGCAGCACTCATGATTTTAAACATCTGAGCTTGTTTGCAAATAGATACTCAATAGAGGAGAAGTGTACCAAAGAGAAGTTACAAGCCTCCCTTGTAGATTCCTGGTTATTTGAGATTCCTTTCATCTCTTGCTTAGTTTAAGAGTTTAGCATTACAATAAACTACTGCTCGATAAAAGCTGGCTCACCCTCAGCATTCATTCATCCACTGACAACCTAGAGAAAGTCATGTCATGCTCCACCTACACAAAAGCATGTATACTGGCACCTCCATCCCTCTCCATCTTGCAACAGCCCCAGGGCAGCAGCTCTTACTGCAAACACACTCGAATTAGGTCTGGCACAGACCCCGGACCGGCACAGCCAAAGCACAAGTGATCCCCAGCTGAAACCTAACCTTAGTTATGCCCTGGACAAAGACACAGGTAGCACCTCCAAGCCACTTCCAGATTTGTAATGACCTAGGTTCTAGATTACTAGAGGATCTTTAAGGTCCCTTCCAACCCAAACCGTTCTATTATTCTTTTCAACACAACTTCAGCTCCCATAACTTCACTTCTGATTGGTTCCCAGGGGAAGTTCCTGACAAGGTAAGATACCATACCTCTTCTGAGCCCGGACAGATAACACACTCGAAGGTGTGAGTCTGAGATGGTTTAGAGTGGCTAACATGCACATTTCTTACCTCACATCATCCCTACATGCATCATGCTCCACAAAATGAGGAAGGGGAATGGGGAAAGAACCTGAAAACTCAGGCATCTTCTCAAAAGAACCAAAGGGGCTCCTGGCAATAGCACACTAAACCTTGGCAAGCAATACTGAAAAGGAACTGTATATGGTTACTCAAATCATCGTCTCTTTCCCCCTCCTAACTACATGCAGGCATCAAAAACTACCCAAAATACCTGCTACCGTGATCAAGGTTATCTGGCTAGAAAGACATTTATAAAATAGAATTTCTCATATTATTAACTGTATCTCTTCAAAAAAGCAACTAAGCCCCATATATAACATTTGTCATGTTATCTCTTCCCCCAATTTAAATGCAGAAAACAATCTTACTTTGCTTCCCCTTCTGATACACGCTATGTCTTTAGGCAGATGATACAATAAATGAGTCACTATTCTCAGCTAACTTGGAGTCACCCAAATTTCATGGAAACACACCAGACATTAGTCAGCCTATAACATCACAAGAAGTTCTGCCATTGCACTATATACAAACCACTCTGCTCTAGAACACAGCGAGTGGACACCTCACCCGCCCTTGCTTCAAAGCAGCTGACCTCTGTGGCTCTGGGAAATTGCATATCCCTCAATCATTTGAGAAACCCACAAACCACTTAGATCAAAGCCAACATGCACTTCTAGCACTTGATGTTTTCTACTGTCAGTCTTCCCTGCGATGAAATGACTGGAATTTACACAGTCCGTAGAGAACTGAATGACAAGTTTCAAAAGGAAGGCGGCACCTTCGGTTTCACTTCACTATTTCAAAGAAAGTCAAGTCACTGTCACCCAGTCGAAGGACAAGAGACAACTCCAACACAATCAAGCCAAGTAAGTGTGTCCATAACGCTCATAGGGAAGTTACTGACACTGACAGCAGCAAACACCTCATGTCACTGATTAACTACAGAACTCTGTTCTTAAAATAACCACCCATTTTACACAAATGCTTGACTATCCAGTTTTGGCTGTCTAATCATTGTGATATTCTAACATCTAGACGGCATCTTTTGCTGAATATAGCCAGAAAAACAAGGTGACAATCTTAATATTAACTTTATTATATAAAATCTCTGACTATAATGTTTCCAGAACAAAGTTTTAGAAGTCACGTATTTCACTACCCTCGGCACTGCAGCAGTCACTGCAGTGTTTTTTCCCTCCTCACTGCCCACAAAGTTTCAGTCTGCCTATGTGAAGAAGTGTTTCTTGCTATTCAAGATATTGTCATTCATTTTAACTTGTTGGTCTGTGGTTAGGTCTTTTCTCTAGAGATTCTCATGCCAGGAATTATAAAAACAAAACAAAACGGTACACTAACTCCTCTGTATTTGCAGATATTAATTTTTCAAAAAACTGCAGGATACCTACGTATCCATGGTGCACTTTTATGACACAATTCCACCCTATCCCAGTTCTGGGCCTATTACCGATACCATCCCTTCAAGGGAAATCCATTCTCTTGGAAGAAATTGTTACCAGTTTTCTACTAATAATTACACTCCTACAGAGTAACCTGGTTAAGAGGCCGCATGCTTCAGGAATATATAGTGAAGGGCAGCAGAGATTCACCAAAGATAGCAGAGTGCTGCCAACATATATTACTCAAAGGCAGAAGTCCTTCTCCTTTCAGTCCCACCACCACTTGCCTTTTCTGCTGATCTTCTCTGAGCTCTCCATTATTAAAACTTTCTCACAAGAGCTTTGTCACAAGAACTCTCAAGATTTCTGGCTCGGAGCAGCCTTGATTTGGTCAACAGTTTCCAAGAGAGAGAGACTCTCTTATATTTCCCCTCCATGATGTACTGCTCCTTGAATAAGGAGAGAAAGACTGCAATATGTCTGAAACCGGGACAAACACCACAAGTCCTTTAACACTTGCCAGAGCCAAACTGACCACTGCCTGCTTTACTGCCATCACACACTGATAAAGATAAACCTGCTACACCTGTAAACTCTTAGGATACTGCAGCACACCTGGGCCTGTTTCAAGCTCACTTAATCCATCACCCCTCCTTCCCAAAAGGAATTCATTGGTATATCTCCCACTCCACAGCTTTCCTTCCCTGTAGATGCACTAGCTTTTCATTTGATTAGGGCATCAGCTGCAAATTGAAAGGAACCAATAACGAGCCGGTGTCAGTAGTGCTGACAACTCATTCCCAGTTTTGGATCATCTGACATCAACTCAAACTTTTGAAACTGTTCTGCTTCTCTCTTTGGGGGGAAAAAACAGTTCGATTTCCTTCCTTCTAGGCATATTTTTAGCAAATAACAAAAGGTGACTACAGTAGGCATCAATAAATGTCCCCTCTGATTTGTCTCACTCTGTCCCGCCTGTCTAACACACATGGAAAGCCAGCTGTGACCACTTCCCCTACTTCACTGTCTTCAGTGACCATTTCAGTTTCAGAATATGCAATCTGTACGCAAGCCTAAGGTTGCTGTTCCATTCTGATTCATAGCAACACATGAGAGCTGCTAGACTTTATAGAAGAATGAATTAATTAAGGGTACAAGTTATTTAACACTGTATCATCTTTTAAAGTCAGAAACACTCAAAGGGTGGGGTGAAACAATAATTAAGAAACTACTTAGAAGCAGCCAAAGATACAACTCTACAGAGCGGATGTAACCTTATGTAAAGAAGCAGAGCAAAGACATCAACTGCTGCCCAACATGTAAAGCAACTAAAATATACCAGACCCAAGCCAGTGGCAAGCCCTGATTTCAGACAGCCCTTGAATCATTTAGAGAATGCAGTTGTCAACAGGCAGGCACATTATTTCTTCCATAAGGATGTTGCTTATAGAGCCTTTCAATTTAGTACTTCTTTAGGGGAAAATCCTTTCAAAAGCAGTCTTCAACACCAAGTATTTGATTTCTTCCTACTTCACTTAAGTGGATGATCCCTTTTGAACAAATGCTACGTATATGGATTAAGTTAGGCCTTATACTGTTTATCAGTAAGATTCTTCTATAAAATGTATGCTTATTAAGGTACAATTTTAAGTCAGCACAGAACTCTTCCAAGTTAATCCTGTTCTTTTGCTCTCTGGGATTTTATTTCTCGGTTACTTTTTTAAGTTCCATCTCAAACTGTAGAGTCACCTATCAAACTGGTTTATGTGTGGGTTATTTTTCCACCCCAGTTAGCCAGAACATATATGTGGATCTTTCTGTTATACATGGGCAAGAGACTTTGCTTCAATGGCAAAGAGAAAGTCACAGGGGAAGTTACACACTCTGCAGAGAAGGCATTTCAACAGGTCTATTGAGCCTCCTCAGAGGTGAGCACATCAAAACTGCAAGCAAGTGCCAGTTAAATATTTTCCCCTCTGTAAGACAGCTACATAAGTAGTGTCCAAATAGGTCAGTAATATTAAGGCCAGCTCTCCATCATGTGCAACTCCAGCTGGTGACTACCTCATACCTTTTTGGTCGGCAGGGTGAGGGGGCACATGTGGGTACTTGGAGTGCTTCTTGATATGGAAGTTCACGTTGTCCAGCTCCACGTTCAGGCTGATGGAGGCGGCCGAATCACTGTCCATTGTGGACTGGAAGCTGCTGACTGAAGTGCGCTTGCTAGGGCTGGCGGAGTCTTTTAGTGTTGGGTGAGGGGGAAGATACAGGGAGGAGAAGGGTTCAAATGGGTATTATGAGGGTACCAGAGAGGAGAAAAATTGTCTTTAATACATAAAGACCAGTGTGCAATAATACAGGAATACAGTATTTTCATCATTCTAATCTCGTCTTCATGTGGGCATGCTGACATACTGGACATTCTTTAGTGCACTACTATAGGGCCCAAATCAAGCAGAAGTTTGCCTGAGAAACAGAAGGCAGCAATTTACATGCTTCTCCTTCATTAGAAGTATGAAGCTTTACCAGTTCCACTAAATTCAAAATACTGTATCCATTGTGAGGAAGCAGAAGACTAGACAGGCTATAGCTTTCTCAGATCCTCACAGCCCCAAGCACACACACAGAAACGCACACAAATAAAGCAAGACACGGTTAAACTACTAAGTCCTGAAAGACTGGGGACAACAGGGGAGAAGGCAGAGTGAGAACAAGACTCAGGTGAAACTTACTGGCTAAGTTGTCTTCCCCTTCATCAGCAATCTGCTCTGTGTCACTGTCATCGAACTTGATGTCTTTGAACCAGGATGGCTCAGAATGGCCCTCTACAGAGTTCACAGAGTCACTGTCTGGAGATGGGGTTTCTGAGAACTCTGTGCTCTAGAAGACGAGGAAGAGAAAAAAGTTATTAAAGTGCAGCTCTGCTGAAATATTAAGCAGCCTACTACAAATGCAAGTCAGGCATTTTAAAAGTCAGAGGATACTCTCAGTGTGCTGAGCCAAGTTAGTCATAGAGTCCCCCCCTTTGGTATGAAGTAGGAACTCTTTGGGACAAGAAACAAGTATTTCTTTACAATTCCCAGATGCTTAGTCTCTGTCTACACTCTGCTTCTAAACAAGTTGTGACTAGGTGGTAGTCAAGACAAGTTTATTATACAGCACAATTTTCACATTGTCATCACATCCAATTAAGCAGCTTCAAAAGCTTGCTATCTCCAGCCAAGGTGGGTGACAGCTGTATCCTCTGCCCAGAAACCAACACACACACAGCTTTTGGTGGAGCCTATTTCTAAGTTACCGGAGCAATTCTTTGACTGATCAATGTAGCCCCAAGAGTTTCAATCCAAGATGGGCTCTAGCTGGGCCTACTGCGTCAAAGCAAAGACTGGCCACATTGCCAGAGAACCTGGAGAGGATCTAAGCAATTTCCATCAGCCATCCTGATGCCTCCAGGCAACTCAAAATGAAGTTATCATTATCGTGCCTTTGGCTACAGTGAGTGCAGCAAGCAACTGAGTCAACAACACCATTTCTCCTGACTTGTGTCCAGAAGAGTGGAGATCAAACAGCGCTTTCAGCTGATGAGAACAAGAATTGGCTTTAAACATATAATAACATAAGTACCTTACAAATAGTTACAAATAGGGATGCATAAGCACTTAATAGTTAAGGGCAAGCTTTTACCAGGGAACTGAGACAGCTGACTAGCTGAGGTACCAGATGAACCCCAGAGCAATCTCAATGGAAGCCATATGACTGTGTCCAAGAGCTGAAACGCATGAGGAAGACAAATGCTAACGGCTGCAAGCTTTCTGACTGAAGCCCATGGGACAGCCAAGCCATTCTTCATTGTAAGAAGCTACAGAACATGAAAGACTCTCAACTGAATGCTTTCAGTTAAGAGAGGCTACAGAGATATCTTGTTCAAGCTAAAAAACCCAATACAACCCCTCAGACCAGTGACTGCTCTTACCCCTCACAGCACGTTTGATTCCAGTGAGGTATGGTAGGACAGAATCTCTGGTTACTAGTCTAGTTCCTGCCTCCCCTCAAAGAGCTAGTCCTGTTTGGGAGGCATGACAAAGACCCCATCCCAAACTTGGATCATGTGGCTAAGGTACTGAATTCCTTATTACTGCCATCACTGGAAATCAAAAGAAAGTTACCAATACAATATATCCAAAATACGCATTTAGAATTTTTTTAAGGAATTTTGAAGCAGAAGATCACCATTGTGTCTCCATCATCAGTAAGAGCACACAGGTTCTAAATTCTGCACATGACAACATAGCTGCCACAAGCACAGACTGTGCCATCTCGAGGCCTCTAGTGGAAGATGAGAGGCCTGGCCTCTGAAGACCCTTTCCTTCACTTCAGGCAGCACCACAGGTAACAACTCGCTCTCCACAGAGGACAGCCCAAAGCCTTCTGGGCAAATGAAACTACCTCAGGCTTCAACCCACTAAAGAAAAAGGCCTGGCCCCCAATTTTCTGTACAGGAGACCTGATCTAGAAAACATACTACAGCTGTTGAGAACAGGATTAGAAAGATTCTAGTCAGCAGCCAAATCCAGGAAGAACATCTTTGAGCTTTCCTACTCCTTTTACCTGCAATGGTCTGTAGAGAGCATATTCATCTCTGAAGAGCTGATCGTGATGACTGACACATTCCAGCCAACGTCCATCAACCAGCGCCTGTCCTATTGCAATGGCCTGGACCCTGGAAGTATAAGAACAGAGATGGTTTTCCGAGTCTCATTCTAAACACACGTGGTTTATGATACAAGCCCACTACAAAAGGGAAGAGTCATTTGCTATGCACTATTTGACCTGTCAGTATTCCATTCCCATGTTTACGTGACACTATTTGAAATACTGTGGTGAGGCAGCACAGTGTACTAGTTCAAGCATGGAGCTAAATAAAGAGACTGCCAGCACTCTGAACTCACCTGAGGTGTCCAACATATGATTAAGACACGTTGTTTGTGCTCCTCCAATATTGTTAACTTGAGTTATGTATACTGACCATCTCTGAGGGAGGACTGTTGCTCTACACTTAAGAACCGTCTCAGTTTTATCCCATTTTCACATAGTTAAATGCACAAGACTGTTTATATTCACCTACATTGTTAAGAGTCTGCCAGCTCTACCAAAAATTTAGCCATCAAACACTATTAGTGATCTCTGATCCCAGAGGCAGACTTGCTCTTTGGAGTACCAGTGAACACTTTTGTACAGTCTTTGTAATATACTCACTGTTCTTCAGGTGAGTGATACTTGTCCCATAAGCTACCTCCCATACTGGTTTCCAAACCGGACAGTCTCCCGTGCCCTGTTGTTTTGGGCCACGTGGAGTCAGAATGTGACCTGCTCTGGTAGGTAATAAAGGGGTAGTTTGAATTTTCTCTCTCATCTCCCTGCAAAGGGGCCTATCTCTGCAGTCTAAGGTACCCCATATCAGCTCAAACTCACAACCTCCTCTCACACAGACAGAAGACACCTGTTGTCCTAAAGCATCAGGGTTACCTTGTGGTTATGTGCCCATTTCTCATGAGCCAGTTGACCAGCTCTTTTCCCACTATGCAGTTGGGATGTGTCCGCAGCCAGTAGCGATGGTCTTGAAATTCCATCCCACTGTTATGATGGCAGATTTTCTTCCACAGATCTTTCAGCTGGACTGAGTCCTGGACAGCGAAATGAACGAGTTAATTACCAGTCTAATCTTAGCACTGGTTCCAAGGGCATCAACCCAGGCCTTCAGATCACCTTCTAGATCAAAAGCCCTCCATAAACAGGCACAGAATCTAAGTCATTCTGCACAACTGATGCAAAGGTGCAAACAGAAATAGCCAACAGATATGAAATCAGCTCCTTATTTCCTTCCATCTATATCTAGTTCAGAAGAACAATAAAAAAAAAAAACCAAAGTGCCCTTAGAGATAAGGGGTTTCTGATGTGGCAACATTTTGTACTGCCTGCAAGACACTTTTGTCCTCACTACTGCCCTCTTGCACCCTATTCTTAAACTCAGGAGGTGTGAGCAAACATAGAGGACAATGATAACTCATCGTTGGCAAGAAGGTTTTTCTATATCATCTGTGCTCAGCCCACGCATTGTGAAGCATATTAGTCCAAGATCAAGACCAGATATAAAGGAAGTACTTAGCACTGCTAGGATGCCATCTCTTATTGAGGATCCATTTTTGTATTGTCCATTATCAAGCCTTTTTTAGACACTGTTAGCTCTGGCCTCTAAGAAAAAAAATGTGTGTATTCCTCCCAACTCAATCAAGCATTTTAGAATCTGTGAATCTCTTCCCCTCACCACTCGGAACACTTCAGCCTATATCCAGAACTTATTTTGGAGCCTGTTAAACACGTGTGCCAACTCTTCTGTAGGCTGTGCTCTATCCAAACTGAGTTGTCTCTCAGTACCTGGCCTCTTTTGCCTTCCCATATGTGCCCCGGCTTAGCACAGCACGAGCCGTTGTTGCAGGTGGGAACTGAGATCTGGGACTATTTTGAGCAAGCTGCACACCACCTCAAGGTGTGGAGAAGAGACACTGCAGCTCACTTTCTCAAATGCCTCATTCGTTCTATTTTTGTGTAACAGAACTTTAATTAAATTTTAACTGGTTTCAGCTTTCCAGTTAACTGTCGGACCCACGTTATTGCACTTTCCAAAGGGTGCCCTGAGGCCCAGGAGTTTTGCTCCACTTTTATTACTGGACTGGCTTTCTGCTTTCAGTTCCAGCAGTGGCTGTCCTGGGTATTAACCTAAAACTAATGTCAGCAGCTCTCCTTCCATACCAGGTACAGAGTCAAATGGATCAGTAACAGAACACGATGGGATCACACAATTTGATGCAACTGGAGTCTCCACAGTTCAGCTGTCTTGAACTGGTGAATACAGTAAACTGAACAAATTGGCAGAACAAAGCAAATCCTTTCAACTCAAGGATTTTGACCTCTAGTTCACTGAAGTATGTGCTTATCCCAGTGTATGTACAACCTCCCCTACCTTTATTTCATGAACAAAGTTCATTAGTCTTCTGAATGGACTAGGTTAAGCTTTAAATTAACTCGTGATATAGGGTCAACTCTACATGGTAAGGGCATTAAACAAACAGTAGGAATGCATAGAAAATCCCACATTAATTGACACTCTGTCTTCTGCTCTTACATGAACAAAATAGTACCAGTCCTCTTCTTCCTCAAGAAAGAAAATGGACAAAAAATTAAACAATGTGAACCTGAAGTGCACTGGGACTTGAACATTTTGCTTCAAGTTGCATTCCCAGAGGTTTGAATTTCCTTTTTCCTGCATTAACATACCTGCATGAAGCAGGGTGGTATAAAGACCTGCCTTAAACATGTTTCTCCCTCATGTGGTTATCCATTTACAGAGCAACTTGGAAAGGAGTTTTGCGACTAAACAGGAGTTAGTGTTTCTACACCCTCAGGCACACTCGTATGCATACTGCTGACAGCAGGCAGAACCTGGTAACACAGAATGAGCCTGATTTTAAATTGGCAATGGGGCACAATCTCAAATCTTTTAATGTGTGAAAAACACTGCCTTCCCTTCTCTGCAACTTCTTAGCCTCGTTTGTTGGAAACACTTCCCTTTCCTTCCCTCAAAGAAAAGAAACCGTTTTTTACTGAAATTTGTACAGTAATTGCAACCTACAACATTGCCCCCGTGGGGAAGGGATAATAGGATTACACAGAACACTGTTGCACATTGACTTTTCTTTCAAAAAGTACGTCATTACAACCTTCTACAAAATCTTTTAGTTACTCTGCAAACAAAGGGCAGGGCCGAGTTATGTTTTGGCCCAATAAGCTATAACAGCTTTAATTTATTCATTGTGGTGTAACTATTTCAAAGCAACCATTTAAAGCTCCCAATTATGTGGCCTATGAAAGAGAAAGTCTCCACTTGAAGAAATACATAAACAGGTCACTGCATTACAGCTGCAACCATGACAGGTTTAACTCACGAAGAGCCACCATACACCAACTCCACGCTGCATAACACACCTAGCAAGACTAAAACTGTAAACACTTGTATGCAAACACCCCATGAAACTATGATTTATTTCAGGAAGACAGTAATGTCCACAGCAGCATCAATATCCTCCATCTCTGCTCCACATGGAGGAGAGGTCCAGGCAAGAGTGCTTAGAGAAGAGCCTTAAAAGGCAGCAAAACACGACATAAAGAAGGCAAACTTCACTGTCTTCACAGAGCAAGGAAAGAGAAGCCTGAAAGGTACCAGAAGGATTTTGCGCTCATCCTCGCTGGTCTCTGCCTTCATATGAGTGCGAGTGGCCTGGGGGCTGACCGACGTCTCGTAGGCAGGCACCATGGGGGACCCCGAGCGATCCAGCGACAGGTTAGTGATGCTGGCTGACCTGCGGGGGAACAGACAGCAACTGAAGTGTAAGGGTCCATCGCGTGGTGCTTCACCAGAGCAGGCCTTTATCTTACAGCATACTAAAATCCAGCTTAAGCCTGTGCCACTGTTTACTCTCGTCAGTACAGACTGCTTAATGCTTCCTCCCTTGTCAAAGCAGAAGAAAGGCTCCCTAGGAAGCAAGTGTATTATTGCTTTGGAACTGCCAAGGGAAGCATGAACTTCTGGAAAGCTCCTTGTATGAAGCAGTTGGAACTAAGTTTAGGCACACCAATTCATACGTGTCTGTATTTAAATAGACTGGGGAAGAGATGGCATGCTGGGTAATTAGAAGCTCCAGCCGTTTGGAGACAAAACATATGTCAGCAAGGGTGGCCAACACCCAGATCCCTGCAACAGAGCACTGAGATTTCCCCCTCTCCTTGTCCCATTTAAAATTCCTTGTCCTCAGCTTTCAAATACATGGCTGAAAGCCTGCAGAGTCTGAAGTTTGAGCACTTGTTCCCCAGAGTGGCTAAATCATTTTCTGAAGCTAGAGGTCACTCCAGCTGGCAACCTTCCTTGTACTGCAATATGGAGCATCCTCCTTATCTCAGCCCAGCTGTTGGGAAATCTTGGCTATGCACTCCAGCACAAACACACCGTTTTGCAATTATCACTGCGAAGTTACAAGTGCAAATACGAGTTCCAGATACCTTCTGCTCCATTAACCCACAACTAGACTTGGGACTCCGAATAACCAGAGTGCAACTCCTCATCACACAGCAGCAACATGCAGCGTAAGCTATCAGGGCTAACAGCACTCTAAGGAGTGAGGATGGAAAACATTTCTGCATATATCAACAGGAAAACTCAAAATGCCAGTGTTGAACTGACTGAAGAGGCTTGTACCAATCTCATGAGAACAGTTGCCAGCCTCCAGCCTTTGGAATGAAATTCTGGTAACTTCAGAGAGCTTGCTAACTAGCTAACAGACATACTACAATTATTCCCAAAAATTCTTAATGGATGATGTGGCTCAGCCCAGGCATGAAAAAGCAATGCTACCCTATTTCAGCTTTTATACTGCAAGGAAGTAGCACTGAAGGTACAATAGTCTCAAAACCACCGCTTTTTTCTCCTCTCTCTCTTGAGGAAGAAATCCTGGGTTGATAAAGGAGTTTAGTTAAGTCCTTTCAAGTCATATGCACTATGCTGGCACTACTTCCATATATATCTAGGAGTGATAAGCCAAAGCTTTGTGTTGTTGTCAGGCATTCAAAGCAGGCTAAAACTCTGCCAGTCTTGTACTGTTCAGATGCTCTCAAATTAAAGTTAGAACTGGCAGAGGTATGCAGCTTAGCAGAAAGCATCCTAATGCACAAGATGAGGCTGACATGGAAGTCCACAACTAAGCACTCCTCCCAGTTGTTTTGCAACAGTTGCTTTTAACTGTGCCACATACCGGTAAGCAGCAGGGATTTTTTATTTGGGTGCAAGCAACTTAGAACAGTGACATTTCATATCTGTGTCTTCATCATCAACAATTATATCTGGGCCTTTATTGTACACATCTTTTTTAAAAACAGAGGGGGTGATTTTGCAATGAAAATGTTTATCCTTTAGAAGGACCTGCAAAGGAGCAGTTTGAACCCTACTTGCAACATTTGACTGTTCTGCTGGGGTTTTCCCCCCTCATGAAAAACAAGACCAAGAACAAGTAACACATTTCCCACCCACAGGGGAAACAAATAGCAATATGTGACTTCTGCTGCCTGCATCTAAATGCACTCAACCTGCATCTTTTCTGCTTCATCTCATCTAGAAAGAGGAATAGTCAAGCTTCTCTCAAAGAAATGGCTACAGCTGCTTTGAGAAGATCTAAAGGCTGACATCACTTAACCCAAAGCCAACAGCATGTTTTCCAAAGGTTCAAAATTTTTAACAGAGATATATTATAGCTCATCATTACACGCGTCCAAACAACCAAGTACTTTTGGTGAGGCCATGAACAAGCCAAAGAGTTAAAATTTAACTTGAATAAGCAATCTGGGCCTGCCAGATCACGATCAGAACCATCCTACTACTGCATGTTTGAGCAAACAGCAAAAGCCTTTTAAAACAGACATATATTCAAACAGGAAGCAGGAGACCATCCCCAAGGTTTCAGACATTTCTTGACGTCACAGCAGTTATTTAGCATTGAACTCTTAATTCTGGACTCCTTGCCATGTTTGCCCTGAATTGATTTTTGGTACTCGTCTATTCACCAGTATCTTACTCCCCCAGGTGAGATCTTTGGGTCTCAGCTGTACAGTCAGTGTGCATCTCCTCCTAACCATCCCCATAATCCAGAAGATAAAGGCTCCAAGCAGTCCATTCTCGGAAAGGCACACCCAGCATCCTTCTCAGCTGAGTTCCCTAGTCTTCACTGGTCCTGCCAGATCCCTCCAAACTGCTAAACATTCTGCATTCCTGTAACACCAATGCAAAGAAATCTCTGAAGGTCCCCTGATTCCAACTTTGAAATCTGGATTATCTTTGCTCTGTTCCTCACATCCCTGCCTTACCTTCATTTCCTTAATTTAACCATAAGGGAAGCATGTACCCAGCACCACAGTAGAAGCACTGTGAAGTGGGAGCTACTTGTTCTTCTAATACCAGCCTATTTAGTGGGATTAAGCTCAAGTACTCACAAATCACACTAAAGCTCTCATGAACACTTTCAAGTTCATCCCAACACTCTTGCAAAAAGATCTATGAAGGGATTTTAGCCTGAAGAAGCCTGGTAATTTAAACAAGATTATCTTTAATGGAAGAGCAAAGGAAGCAGATGGGGTCACACGCAAACAAATAAACAAAAACTGTACCTCTGCTTCTCCATGACCTGAGTCTTTTTGTCTCCCATCACCAAGTATGTGTTACTCCCTTTTCTTCAGCTTCCTCAGAACTGTACTTTCCTTAGCCACTTCTTTCCCCTCCTGTCTCTCTTCACCACCACTTCTGCTTGACCAACTCAGCAGCAAACTACAGGTCCCTCAAAAGTAGTACATTTGTTAACATGGATATGTACACAAATGGTCCTTCCTTACTGCTCCATATGGGCAGTGAGCTGTCCCATTTTAGACATGAAACAGCACATTCAGTAAAATAAGCCCAGAAACACAGGCTTTACAGCAAAGAGTGTGCTAGGAGTGCAGCCAGAATAAAAAACACTCAGAAATTATTTGTTTACCTGTTTCTGGCTGGTGACTTCCCTGCATCCTCCTGGACAGAACCAAGGCGTGCAGACAATGTGGAAGTTGAAGAGTCTGGGTGAATCAAACTGCATGGAAAGGAGCAAGACAGAGATGTTTGAGGTATCTGTGACATCCAATGCATCAGAACAGCTGTAACTAAAGCACAGGTAATTGCCATGTTACCTCATACTCACACCCATGATGGTTAAATCAACAAGGGAACAGGGAGATCTTTTCCCATCTCTAGGCCAATGGTATCTGGAAGACAGGGCTCCTGTCTTCTTCCAAACTCAACTCTTGAAATATACAGACTATTCCTACTTCTTGTATTATCCTGCTTTCCCACCTGCTTCCCCTATTTCTCCTTCTTTCACATCTTTCTTCCTTACAGGCCACTCTGAGATGCTTTGGAGATGGACATTGCCTCCCTCTCCCCAGCATATCATCTTTGCAATCCAAGCAATGCTATCCATAGCTCCTGCTAGACAGCTTTTGCCAAGATAGCCTGACAACCTTCTGTAATTGTTTAACCTGACCACAATCACCTTTGTCCTCCTTCTGTTTCCACTCCAGGAAGAAGGACATCAGATATTCGAATACCACAGAAAGAAATTCCCATTGGAGAACTGTATCAGATCTAAACCCCTACAGGCCAACTGATACAGCCCCACTGGCTGTGCTCTGGCACAATAAATGCCCCTAGCGTGATAAATGCTCTTCATGAGGAACTGTAAGCAATGCAGCTTTGCCTGAGTAGCTGTACTTATCCAGACTACACCACTCCTTCACTTTTAAAGGACGTGGCCCTTCGAGTTAGTTAAAGCAGGAACTCTGTGTTCTAACTGTTCAAAGAGCAGCGCAACGTCTGACAAGTACACGCAGCATCAGTCCCCCTAAATGCTCTTCTTGCTGCTTTGCAGCATCTTATCTCAAATACATCATTTTGGAAAGAGACAACTCCCAAGTTTTGCTCTGAAACAAACTACTTCTCATGCAGAAGCCACTATCGGAACAAAACCTCTGCTCCATTATGAAGTTGTGAGTTGACAGTTCCCATTTCGGTACCATTTAAACTCAGTGTCTTGAGTTTAAATCTCTTAAGGTCAGTCAGGAACTTACCAAACACAGTATTTAAGAAAAGCACTGTAACCCACCGCAAAGTGCAACAAGCACTGAAGAAAATGTTAATCCTGCTAAACCAACAATAAACCACCTAATCCCAAATCTCTCTTCCTCTCACACACAAAAGAGGCCCACATTTACTCAGTGTCTCCCAAAAAGACTAAGTGTTCCATTATAGAGTTATCAGCCTTTCAACAACAGGAATTATTTTTCGAGTACTACGAGCTGCCCAAAATAAAGATATAAATACTTTCTTTACGTGTTCATGTCTACAAGCTGCTGAATTGTCATTATAAAGATACTGACAACACATCCGAAGACAAAACTAACAATACTTTCAGTATTTTATACATTTGAAGAGAAGATTCTGAGAATACCTCCTTATTCCCCAATTCAAAATTTGGTAGTATTTATCCATGCATTGTTACATTACCACTTTAAACGACCATAACATTAAACCAGAAGTACTTGGCTTTATTTAGGCCTACAGCTGATCATTTAAGTGCTTCCAGATAGGAGCATCATACTCTGAAAAAGCAACATGCAAAGCAAGAGTCAGGGCATTTTCTGAAGACAGAAAATGGTTTGATGGGTTTTTTTAAATACTATCAGAAGAGATCTGCTATGGGGCACATGCCACTAACACTACTGTTCAGTTAAACAAAGGTTCTGACTCGAGACCTCCTCAGTAGTTTCACATCTGCCTGTTCTTCTGCTTTAGGGAAATGAACACAAATACCACACCTGATTATTTCTTCTTCCCCACAACATTAAATCAAATCAAGGTATTCTGAAAATAACTTGCACAGCACTTGAGAAGTACAGTGTTCTTTTACTCATGGTCTAAAAATAAAGCTCCCCTCATCTGAGAGCAATAGGCATAAATATACTTTGAAAGGAGATTAGAGAACCTTTATAGCTCTCCTTTCAATCCCACTTCATCTGAAACAGGCAGTTACTTCCATCACTTCTCTTTTACCTACACAGAGAGTATTTCTTACGTTCTCTTGCCCAATTCAAAACCTGACAGGTAAAGCACCAATGTCACATTGACTTGCCTCTCAGTACATTGGTGGTTAGAAGGTGTGATTTTGGTTCTGTCTTTTCAAACTCTGAAGACAACAGCCTGCTCTGCCACTGATACAGAATCACTGATTCAGTAGGTTAAAGGAAGAACTGCAAATAATTGAAAACTCCACTAGAAATGTTTCCACATTTCAACCTGAAGAGAAGAATATTACAAGCAAGCACAGGATTAGATTCTTTTTACAGGAGTTGGAATCTAAGCTTCCCAGGTGGAAACCACCAGCTTTTGTCTAGATAGCTGTCAGCCTGAAAACAGTTGAGATTCTGGAGTTCAGCACGAAACCGCTGACTTTACCTTTGCCAGGTTAGATCCTCCTCCAGGAAGATGTTGCGGCTGGCTTTGCGGCTCCCGACCGGTGTGCGCGGCTCGCCGGGATCCAGCGTGGACACAGAACACGCAGAATCCGACAGGGCATTTAAGTCTTCTCCAATGGAGTTACTGTCTGTGGAGTGTGCATAGCTTAAGGCTATTTTACGGCAGTAAGTGCAGGCTCGGAGATCCCCTATGGAAAAGGGAACCAGAGAGCGTAAGTGAACAGGAACAAATAGTACTCTGTTCCTACAGGATCAGAGGTGTGTAGTGGTGGAAACAGAAGGATTTTCTGTTTCAAAACCTCTTTGCGAGTCTAATTCTCATACCCTCTTAAAGGGCAAAACCCTGGATAATTACACACTCAGGGAATTTTCCAAGGCAGATGATACATAACACAAGATCAGTGAAAGAGGAGAGAGAAGAGAGAAAAGGAGACGAAGAGAGAGGGAGGGAGGGAGAACACATGTGCCCACTGAAATGATGGCAGAACAACAGCCAGTCAGATATGACACACCAGCTGATGGCTAGAATTTGGGAACTGGTACTTGAAAGACTTTCCCCTCACCCTCAATTAAAACATGTGGCTCATATTTTAAAACTACTGTTACTAAGAGCAATTTTTCCTTGAGCACACTTTCTGTAGTGCACACCCTTGTTAAATAGTGGCCGTATTTGTTTTGTAGTGTGGTAAAAATTAGCAGGCATGGCATAATCCACCATTGTTCAGAAAGAAACTGGTAGAATTAGGTCCTGTGATTCTTTTTCCTTATTTTTAAGCCCACTACAAACCTGTACAGCATTTTCTAGCAGATGCCAGGATCTCAGATGCAGTAGCCCAAAGAGAGCTGAGCACACAGAGACTGTTCTGTTTCTCGGTAAATAAACCCTACCTGTGTAGCCCATGAATTTTCCAGGGATTTCCTGATTGCAGCATCGACTACAGAAGATCTGCCCACAAAGCCGACAGTGGTGCCTCCTCCGGAAGGTGGTGAATTTCTCGCTACAGTCATAACATTCCTTGCACTGGCTGTCAGGCATCCAGTACTGCTTCAAGTCACTGTCCTACAAGAGAAGACAGCAGATAAAAGCCTTTTCTTTTGTAAATAAGAAAGCATGTTTAGTTTCATGACTCTATGTAGACTGTGCTCATGGAAAGGAAAATTTAATATATTCACATCTCTGTGCACGTGTATACACACTCTTGCATAAAAGCCCACAAAGGATTTTTCACATGGTTTTAAAGGGAGGCAGAAGGCTGAGAGCTCTGAACTAAGAGAACAAATCCAGCAGGACTTTGCCTCCTTGATCCAAGATGGAAGCAAAGCAGAATAAAACCATCATACGACATAGATAAAAGTCGAAAAGAAACAAATATATGAAGTAGTGATTGCTCTCCCCTCTCATTTGCCCACAGCACATGAGAGGTCCTCAACTAGCACAATTTAAAAACGAAAAGAAAAAAAACCCACCACATATTAGTTGAAGCTGTCATCTAGGAGTAAATCAAGTTATCAGAAATTATCAGTGCAGGAAGATCATTTCAACAGCTAATACTGGGATATGTTTTGAAAGGATTATAGATCCATGTAAAAAGTTTTATTACATGATCGAATTCTTCGACGTTTCAGTAAATAGTTGTAAAAGCCCTTAACAGATGGATCTTGTTTCAAAACTCCAGGTTAACTGCTATGTGAAGGAAACTGAAATTCACATTCAGCAGACAACAATGCATATTAATTTACAGCATTGGTATAGCCACAGGAAAAACATCATCTTAAAAACAGAGAGTTAAAACTTCCACTTGGTGTTGAAGCTAGAGAGCAAGACAAACTCTCAATTGTAATTCTGAGCACATCAGCTGCAACTGCCATGGATGGAGACAACTGCTAACGGTCACATGACAGCCCTGGCTGTGAAACACTCTTCGCTAGAGTTCTGTTCTGGCAATAAGCCTTTTCAGAGGGACTGAATACTCCAGGTTTTTCTTAGGAAGAGAAACTGCTGCAAGCATTTTCTCAAAACAATCAGAGAAGAGAGCAATCAAAGAAAAGAAAGGTGATCCATGCTCTCATTTTCACATAATCAAAAAACCCCATAGGGTTTTATCTTAAATTGTGATTTATTTGGGGATATTCACAAAGTAAAGTTTGACACAGCTGCTAGACCAATTTTGAGACCAAAGCAGTTATGATCAACAACACAACACTTTCATGCTGTCCTCACCCAAGAAAATCCACACAGAAAGAGGCTGAAGACTGCTCAAGACAATCTAGTGTTTTCGAGAATCTAGAAAGAACACTAAGCCTCAAGCAGGGAAAGACCTGGTCATATTCATTTACTGCTCTATCCTGTCTGTTTCAGCACTTCTCCAGTAGCTTCAAATATGTCTGAAAATCTCTAGGGCCTTCAGAAGTTGCCACAAACTGAAATATTAGTAAGGGGCACACTCAATGCCCTGCTTAGTGCAAGGAAAGGCTTCTGCTTCACTCTCAAAAATCTTGCCCTTTCTGTCAAAGCAAGATTGTTCTTACAAGCAGAATAGCACCGGAAGCTAAGTAAGTTCAATGAAAGTCCACCGATAAAAGTTATCGAGCCAAAAGCCTTTTTCTCCCTCTACCAGTTTAATTAAATGTACTTTTGCCTGTTCATGTCTTGCCCACAGACACAGCTATTTATACCCTCACTTATAAATAGTTGTGGATTCTTTTCTCAACTAGATCCTCCTCTTAAAGGTATGGTCCAACTCAGCAGATGGAGGTGAAATCAGCAATTCAGTAGCAACCACCAGACCCTTGTCTATCTAAATCAAAACTGATTAACAGGGCAAGCCTTTCAAGCAAATATTGTTGACTCATCAATACCACAGTAAGTAGCAGATTTAAACCATTCTGGGAATTCTCATTATTATTTGTGACAGTTAATGTGTTTCACCTGCCCATGGCCAGCCTTCTAGGGAGAAAACTATTAGGGTTTTTTTTTTTCCACTAGAGTGGGTAACACATAAGCGAGAAGGAGTCTAAAAAGAGAGCATCTGGTCCAAGCACGAGAAGCCAAGTAAATGCAATGATTCACTCCCACAATACGACAGATGTTTGGCAAGTCAAAGGTCAGCATCAAATGAAATTGTTTTCCCTGCATTCACATGATGCTTTTTGAGTTTATTCACTCATCCTTCAAACATCTGGAAAAAAATTCCCATGATGTATCTAAAAACAAAGCTCAGAGAAGCCCAGTAAAGAGTTCATTTTCTAGATGGTTTGGCCTACAAATCCTTCAAAAGAAGTACCTGGCTCTTCCCCTCCATGATTTCTTTGAGACGTTTTAAAACAGTGCTGAGGCTTCTCAACTGAACTGCAGTTCGAGGATCATGACCTCCAAGAGGTGGTTCTACTTTCCTTCGATTGTCTGGAAGGGAAGGGAGAGCATACTCATTTCTTCCATGATAAATCAACATTCACATCACAACACAAAGCCCCATTAGAGGGAAAAACATTCACGTGTATATACATTTTCCAAAGTTACAATGCGTATCACTTCTTGCCCTTGCATTCTTTTCCCCCCAGAGGAGCTTCTGATGCCAGATAGCTGGCTTTGACTGACATTTTAAATACCACCCTCTGTGTTTACAAGAAGCCATTTAAGTTCTCTGAGAATGAAAACATCTTTTAAAGAAGTGATTTTCAACCTACTATATGAAGCTTGTAGTAGTCTTTTACAAAGCCCTGAAGTCTCATTTTTAAAATGCCCTCTAGGATATTAACACTTACAAAATAATTGCTACAATATACACAGTCATTCTAGGAGTAGTATAAGTCAATGCTTTAACCTGAACTTATTTATAAATGACTACAGCAAACATCAGGACTCCATGGCTCAGTTTCTATTAAAAACAGTAACTCAGAATAAAATGCATTCAGAAGTTCACATTTTTGAGGGGTTTGGGGTGTTGTTGGTTTTTTTTTCCTGGTTTGTTTTTTTTCTAAGAAAAACGTCAGGTTGTTGAGAACTTGTACAGTCATTCTTGATTAACTATAGCAAAGAAACTCCTGAATAAAGACGTAATGCAGCCAATTTCCTTCCTGTAAAATGCTTGATTCAAATGCTTTGAAGCATTGCTGAACAAGTTACAAATAGGCTCCTACTCTCCAGAAAGATTTGAAAACACGGTTCTCTATTTACCTAAACATTTAAACATTCTCAGTCTCTTTCCTAGATCAACAACTTTCTGAATAGTTTAAAGTGTCTTACCAGCCTCGTTGCTCTCCATCTGACTAGTGTTTTATTTAGCTTGCCCCTAGTACAGGAAGAACAGACATGGCTCCTTTCTGTTTACTGCCTGAGCTATCCCTGATGTCAGCGGGAATGCTGACAGCTCTGCCTGGAGCCTGTTAACTGTTGCTGTGCAGTAACAGCTACGCTACTGCTTCGTGTGCAGCAGACCAAAAACCCTCCCTGTAATGTGACTAAAACCGTGGGCTCCATGCCTCCTCTTCAGCTTCTTAGCAGGTATTTTTAGTCAATCAGCCCACACATAGCTGCTACGTACAACAAAGAATGCACATTTTCCTTTTTAAGAAAATAAACCCATTTCTGTAACTAGCCTCTTGGAATTGATTTCTTTTTAAAAATCAAACAGACTTTTGGGCAGTACAAAGTTGAGTGTTTTAGGGTGATTTAAGGGACTTTCATATTTCAAGAAGACATTGATAATACCAGAGAAGCATCTGGCTCCTCCTTACTTCTATCACAAGATCTATGCTGCGTTTACTTCCTGCTACTGCCCCTGAATTCAAGAGTATCTCCTTTCCAGGAATGTTGCTTCCAATTCAAAGAATTATCAGATAATTCCAACAAATCTTGTCAGGCAAGTGATTCCCAAAATACAAACATACACGGCACTGAGGAAACACCACAGGTTCTTGTTAGTTAAATGCCCTTTTCTCTGTTACATAAAACAATGTCAGAAGGATGTTATCTACATAAGAAAAAACATGCCATCAGCAGTAGCAGCACATGGCCAACCTGTTTATACTAGAGAAGCTGAGTGATACTCAGATTAAAATTCAATTGGTTCTTTTCCTTCTCAATCAAAGGGATTTCTCCCTTTCTGAGGAAAAACACACTGTACAGCAAGAACATAAGAAGTTATCATTCCTGCAGTAAAGGAAACACTGTCTAAAATACCATCCTTCAAAAAGAACTCCCATGTGTCAATCTTAGGTTAACTCTTACCCCTGACCCAAACTGCATTATTGTAAGTACCACGGCCATTTTGTCAGCTAATGCACACATGATTCATAGATGTATACGTTCCCAGTGTCGCAACTGTATTTCCTCATTTCGCCATTAAATCTACAAAACTCATGTTCCGTTCCACAAACACAGAAACCCTCAGAGTGTTGTTCTTGCTTTGCCCAGGTCATCCTCCCAATTGCCATCAGTTGTTCTTCTGAAGAGTTTTCATGTCTCCTTTTGATTTCATCCCAAGAGGGTTGACCACACTCACACATCAAAGTAGTGGTAAGCCTTTTTGATGCTTCTGAAGCAGTAAACTCACTGTATCACTGAATCATAGAACATTAAGGGGTTGGAACAGACCTTAAAGATCATCCAGTCCCAATCCCCACTGCCATGGGAGGGACACCTCCTACTAGAACAGAATGCTCCCAGCCTTGTCCAACCTGGCTTTGAACAGCGCCAGGGCTGGGGTATCAACAACCTCCCAGGGCAACCTGTGTCTCACCACCCTCACAGTTAAAAATTTCTTGTGCCTGTCTTGCCTAAATTTCCCCTCTTTCAATTTGTATCAATGACTCCTTGTCCTGTCACTACAGTTCCTGACAGAGCTCCTCTCTGGCTTCCCTGTAGGCCTCCTTCAGATACTAGAAGATTCTTATGAGGTCTCCAGGCAACCTTCTCTTCCCTAGGCTGAACAGCCCCAAATTTCTTATGCTATTATATATATATACTTTTAAAAAAACATTAAAATATATATATATACACACACACATATATGTGCTACTAAAAGAAACTTTTGCTTGTCATTGCCACATCTCAGCCCTTAAAGATAAACAAACCAAAATTAATGTGGAACACATCCTTTCAGGAATACCAGTTTATGCAGCAATCGCGGTTTTTTCCTATCCATTCCCTTCCCGTCTACATGTTCACTCAACAAAAGCTCAAGAAAATGCCAAAGGGATTCCATACAGACTTCAAAATTTACTTATTTCTAACCTATTTATTGTTCTTAAGGTAATTTTTTTACTCCTACATCGAAAAAAAAAAAAGGGTAACTTATTTCAACAGTAAACCTCATCCTTCCTATATGTATTTATGGTTGCTGATCCTTGGTAAAACCTAGGGAAAAAACCTCTGAATTATAGAAATATGTTTTTACAGAGTTTCTTTCATGACTCTACAGTATTTTAGCATTCATTTTACAGTGAAAGACAAGGCAAAAAACACCACAAAAACTACTTTGTTGCAACCTAGAGTTCCAGTTTATAGAACTGACCATATACTGACACAAGAGGTAGAGATTCACACAGTTCCAACAATAAAAAAGTACCCCTGCCAGAGATGCTACAGTTTTGCTAATACAAAACAACATGAATTGCTTTTGAATTACTTGCTGCCACAGCATAAAATTTCATATTCAAGTTCATTTAACCACAGTTCAAACATCACATCTTCCTCAAGTCACTGCTGTAGAAAGTACTGCCACAAAAAGTAGGACAACTGTCCTTAACTTCATTTTACAACATGCATTTTCACGTTCCAAAATCTTTTTGATTAGGAAAGTTGCTCTGGTAATAACTCATGCTCCACAGCGATTTCCAGTAACTCCCCCACGTTTTCCTCAGGCCTTCTTCTCCCTATACAACCATTGGCCATTCCTTGCTCCTGCTAAGCTCCTTTGCCACTCCCTATTACAGCCAGTCTGTTACAATTGTCTAGCATTAACAGCATTATCCTGCAGGACAGGGTAACAAGCTAGAAGTGTTTTTACTACCCATGCTCCCTCTGCAGCAGGTCAGCATTTCCAGTTCTCCTTAAACAGGATTTGCAAGCTGTGACATTATCTCAGTGACAATAGTCTCATTATGGGACTATTTTGGTTCAATCCAGCACCTTGAAAGCCGCCATCTGACGGCACAGACACACGCGGTCCAACACAACCAGCTGGGCCCACAGTCCCTGCGCAATGACACCAGCTCTGCACGACAATGGAGCACACCACCCAAGAGCGAGGCCACACAGCCCTCAGATTGCAGTGTCTCAGCACTGGTTCTTCAGCCACACAACCCTCAGAGCATCTCCAACACAAGCAAGGCATCCAACAGCTCCTCCTGTTTTCACAAAAACCAGTAAGGAGCTATTATATTGTTTTGTGTGAGCAGTCCTGAAGGGAAGCACACAACTGAAGCCCTACATATCTGATGCCAGACAGTGTCCTACAAGAGCCACCATCCCTCCACATTGTTCTGCACTGGCAGCTGTCAGCCAGCACGGTCCCTGAGCAATGACAAGATCTGCTGCACAGACAGCCCAAGCTAATGGACAGATGAGGGGTGAGGGTCAGCATCTTCAGCAACAATTTCATTTCATCACTATTTAGAGGCACCGGCAGCAGCCCTTTATTTATTTATTCCTTTCAGTTTGCTTAACTTGACACATTATTTAAGACCAAGTAGGCTAGAGAGACCTTTGTGAAGTGCTTATGTATTTTCCTGCCTACACTTGCCCACCTTATTAAGTATCTAAGTAATGGCAAAGCCTAGAGAGACATTTACAGGCCTGCGGACACAGGGCTACAAGAAAACTCAACTTGATCAGACACTTCACTGTGACTGAAGTCAGTGGGTGAGCCAACCTACCAATCTAGATGTTTATGTAAATCCCATCATTTATTTTCCTACTTTTCATTATTTAGATATGATAATGATTTCTAAAATTATTTGTGCAATCCAGCATCAGCTGCAATAGCAAAAGTAAAATTCTCTGCTACTCGGTACTTAGAAATCCTCAAAGACCTGATTATTCAGCACCTTTTAAGGTAAAAAAAGGAAAGAAAAATAATTTTCTAAAGTTTGCTTCAAAAAACTCCAATGTCTGATTTTTAGAGAAGGACAATGCAAGTATTTTACCCCCTCTTCAAATAAAGTGAGATGGCCTAAAAAACTCCCCCAGAACCTTCTCACCAATCCAGTACACTTTTACACGCGTTACACAGAGCTCACGTTTGTTACAGCACCAAGTTTGTTTGGGGGAAAATACTCAACAGCAAGTCAGGCCACTCAGCACACAGAATCACAGAAATCTCTTCAAAAAGTGGCTGGCAATTCCTGCTTGGTCTAACTTTACTTCTTTACAGGCTGATTCAGCATCACATTTTTCAAAGCATACTTGCATCCAAACCCTGGGATATGAATGGAGGTCCTGAAAAGGAGCTGGAATAACACAGCAACAGTTCCTCCCACGCACCTTAAACTAAGTCTTATTCCCTGGCTGCCTAATCCCAGTGGAAGTCAAACAGTAAGATTATTTCTGCCTTCTGAGTATCGAACAACATACCTCACCAGAAGGTTTCTAACGTCTAATCCCCAGGCAATTTCCAAGTGATTTACAAGAGGTACCAAGAAAAAGTAAATTGGCTTATCAGGCAAGAGTACATAGCTCTTCTTGGGACATTTGAGAAAATTCTTTAAAAAGAGCCCAAGCAAACAAATCAAAACAAAAACCCCAAACCTTAACTGGTTTGTTGGAAGTACAACTAAATAGATCAGACAGTACTAGAGGGCAAGGAGGAAGATGATGAACATGTTTAACTAAATATGCAAATGACTTAGATAAAAATGCTAGTTATCTGTACTAGACTTTTGTCTGGCTACCAAAACTACACCTCTTTCTAAAAATCCCATATACATTAACGACATTTAGGATCTGATTTGTTTGCACTAGGCACCACACTCTTGGAAATACTGTCTTGCACAAGATTGTTACCCAGTTTAGCAGTTTCCTCAAGGCTATCACTAACAGCCAACAGTAACCAGTCAGATCTCAAGAGGGACCCCTGCAATCCACTTCCTATCTCTTCCAGATCTTCATAGCCATTACACAGTTGCACCTTGGAAATCACAATCAATTCACATTCCAGCTAAAAGATTCAGTACAGCATCTGGCAATAGTTTCAAGGTTAGACAGGACTAAATTAAAAAAGAAAAAAAATCTTAAGCACAACTTCCTATTCAATGCTCCTCAAAACAACTACAACCAAAACCTTCATTTACAATGACACAAACATCAAATCCATCCAGACCAAGCACTAAAGTTAGGGCTAGCATGTAGATGTTAAGAAACTGTAGTCTCTCAAGACAAAGCAGAAATGTTCAGGATCAAAGTTCAAGTTTAAAACATTGGATGTGTTTTGGCAGCCTCTTCTGTTCCAGATTGTTTTCCAATTGAAAGAGCAGAGCCCCAACAAGCAGTTGTCTTGCTGGAATACCAATAAGGGTGGAGGAATATGTTTATGAGGTTAAAGTGCAACCTCACTAACAGAAGCAGTGCAGGCTAATACTAAATTCTGCTATGAATCCAGACACTCAATGAGCCTTTGCTCACATCCTTCCACCTCACCCTGAAGCATCCTGGCTAGTACAACATTGCCTTAGAGAACAAAGAATGGAAATTACCCAGAGTTGCAGAAGATCTTCTTTGCAGCTCACCAGTCAGTTTTTTGTAAGGAATTGGTGATCTCAGAGACTGAGCCCTCGTGGGATGGTGAGGACTGGACCAGCCACCACTCAACGCTTGTGGATCACTCTGCCCTGCCTCTGCTTTCTCTGCCGGGGATGAAAGCCTGCCATCATCTAGAGTTGACAAAGAGCGAGAAAACAACTGTTCAGACATGATAAAGAAAAACAGTAGTCCATGCAGAGCCAAGGGTAAAAAAACTCTCACAAACAGCTGCTTTGGATCATGATTAAACAAAACAAAACAAATGAATTTTTCGTTTTAAAAGTACATACACATCATGGAAACAGGACAGTAGGCTGTCTTCAAGGCTCAGGCTATTTCAGAAATTCCCTAATGTGAAAAGTGTCAAAAAACCCCCCTTGGTAAATTATTCTTGAATACGAATATGAATTATTCTTGCTAAATAGAATAGCTCCACTTGACTATCAGCTTCTGCCTTGGAAAGAGTTTTTCAGTTATTTTACAAGCCGGTACTGAGGTCACATTAAAGTTACCACAGCCTTTAATTTCCATCAGAAGATCAAGTATGGACAGGTTCCCATTGATTCCAGTAAGATGCTAAGATGCACATTTCATGTGTTGTTTCAAGGTTGTTTTCTCATTCACTCAACGTAAGACTTTGCTGACTCCAGCTACATTTGTCAGAAACAAACAAGTGAAGCCAATATTGGCCACATTTTATGCTACTTTCAGTAAATTAGCAATGACAGGTGCTCCTCTACTATGCAAACTAATAGCAGTCGTACCAAGTAATTAATTTTTCATTCTGCATAAGAAGAGTCTGAACAGATCAGCTTGCTTATGCAAAAAGCTGTCTTGGCCCTTTTCCCCCAGCCCAAACATTGCTGAAGTATGCTTAGCAGAGCTGGATAATGAACAGACTAAACAAAAGCAGCTGACCAGTGTGCCATCTCCAGTAAAGGGATACACAGGTTTTGTACAAAAGCCAGGTGCATTCATTCACCACTCTTTGCAGGATGTTTCTTTGAAACAAAAAGGAACTCACACAGTTCTTTTAGAGTTCGCCTACTGAGAACGTATTTCATGACACAGGCAGCACAAAGGCCAAAATCAAGTAACACTTTTTAATATACAAAACTTTCACAACACTTCAGACTTCTTGATGGGGAACAACTAAGCCATGCAAATTAAGTGTGGACTTCCTGCTTTATTGCAGCTCAGCTGTCACCCACCTGCAGGTACAAGAGGCACAGGAAGGTGAGGGATGGATGAAGCCTGAAGTAAGAACTTACACTGGAAGGACAAGCACACATTTTGCTCATACAGGCTGGAAGAAGATTACTCCTACTTTCAGCCCAAAATAAATTCATACAGACAAAGGAAATTCTGATGTCAAGCTAAGAATGTATACAATATTGTCTGCTAACTGGCTTGTCTTTGACCTTCACGGGCAGCCACAGATTTCCAGCTGCAAGAGGCGGACTATGTTCTCTCATAATAAAGCTCTACTATGTCACCCATAAGCAAGATGCAACATCCCTCACAAAAGAACTGACATCAGCCCTTTGACACGATGCTCCTATGTTCAGAGGTGTTTTTACAAGCAGCAAAGGGCATGATGCACAACCCATGCACACAGTTCCCCCCCAGCACCTACCTTTGCTGAAACGGAAGAGATTTACAAAAGAACTGTAGGCTGATTTAAAAGGAGGCTCATCCTGGTCAGGAGTCAGGGGTTTGAAGTGAGTGAGATGAGACGGACTGCTGGGAGAACGAGGTATATCACTGGTAGAGTCCAATGTCGGAGACCGTTTGTCATCTGCAGCCATTTCACGTGCCCTGGAAAGAGGTCAGCAACACACATTACACACAGGGTGCTGAAACAGAACCTCTTTGGTCTTCTGAACAGGAGGTGTCTCATTAGATCCAAGAGGAGAGACGTTCACCCAACTGACCACAGGCATCTGCTGTCAGCACAGATCAAGAGCGCCAGAGGAGCCCATGCCCCTGCCCAGCCACTGACAAGAGAGCAGCATCTCTGCAGAGGGCAATTCAGAGTGCCTAGTCAAACATCCAGAGCAACAAAGTAAACGACCACTACACTGAGGGATGACACACTCCAGTTGAGGTTTATGGGAACCTGATGTTTTCAAATGGAGACTCTGCATGCATATCACAAAAAAGTTTTAACTCTGACAGCTCTTCTCCTACTGTTGTGACTTCTGCAGCCCTTGTAACAAAACTGAAAACAGGCATGCCTGAGCAAGCACAAGGCAGACTTGTTGTTTGGCCAGGTTAACTTCAGAACGAGAAGCAGAATGAACTACAAACAAAAGCAGGACTGAAAGATTAAGTTCGGTGGGAAACTATTTCCCTCCCCTCTGCATTACAATACAGGCCCTTGTGCAAGTTACCAGGGAAGCAACCCAAACTGTGATTTACTTCTTGTCAAATCTAACACCTCCAAACTTCCTCGTTTTCAGGAGCAGCTACATTAAGGAAAAACAAACAAAAGCCCCAAACCACTTTCTGTATTAGGAGAAGCCATACTTGTAAACCCTATTTTCTGCATACCAAAGCTTCCATACGGCCAAGAGTCATACTTTTCCCCAGCCCATACTCTTTAAGCTGAACAGACACCCAATTTCTTTCACAACACCTCACTCAGCCTGCACTTCTAGCCTGCTAGGCTAAGGTGCTTACTACCTTTGTCTTTGCTTAAGCAAGACTTAGTGAAATGTTTGACAGTGCAGGAGTGCAGGGAGCTGATGGAACTGATGAGTGATGGCTGATTTTTACCTGTGCCCTGTAAGGATCAAAACCCTGTATGAGCCTACTTCCTGCTTAGCAGTTGACACACACTTCTTCATGAAATAACAACTTCCAGTTCCCACAATTGATCCCCAGAACTTACAGGCATATATTGCTGACTAGAAGATTTTCTTCCAAGTTCTAGGAAGCCACGCTAAAAGAAATCTGTGCAGTCCAGAGAAAATCAACGTGATCAGCAAGTGACACTGAAAGTGCTAACAAGCTGCATGCAGCTCATGTGGCAAGGTTTGACTACTCCTACAAAGAATGCTGAAAAGATGGTATCTGCAAATCATTCACATGACTTCTCAGTGGACTTCTGCTTGTTGCTCTGTATAGTAAGCACCTTCAGCTCAGAGTTTCTTTTGCTGTTCACATACTCTCAGGAAAGAAAGCAGAGAGGAATCATTTACTAACTTTCAAGAGAAACTTTGGTCAGGTTCTTTACGTAAGGCTGAGTCTTAGTCTTCCACATCCCTCTCCCCTGTAAATCGGGTATGCTTTGGTGTTGTTCATTTCAGCAGTATTATTCAAACAGGTGATTTAAATGCACTTAAACACCAGAGTTCATGGAACATTTTCCTTGAAAAACACATCTTCAGGTAAATTGGGAATTATTTCTTCAATCTTAAGGCAACCAAGAGTTTGCTTTTTAAATGTTGAACATACAAGAAGGGTGTACCTTCACACGTGCTACCACATTAAAAATGCCTCTTTGAAGTCAACCAGTTTTATAGGAAACTATGTTCATATTTCAGCAACTGACTGCAGCCTGGCAAGAGAAGAGAGTTACAAGCAAGTCTCTGATCTTGCATTAAATATATATATGTGACTACAGAAAAATTAAAACTTTCGTTTCAAGGGGGAAAAAAAACAACATAATAATTGCTTCTGTCACAGCAGTACCAGCCTAATTAAAACGATTGAAAAGAGTAGCATTGTACCTGGCATTAGCTCCAGAAATACCTGGATTTTCTGTGCTGTACAACACACTAGCTGTGGAGTCTATCAGCTTTTCTATGCTTTAGTTGTCCCACCAAAGGGGGCCCCTCATCCCACCGTTGAAACCAAGAAATAGTCACTTACTTGTGTAGTATGGGAAATAAAGCAAGGTATACATATCGGTCAACAAGCAGAAAACCAGAGTACATTCCTCTCAGGATCCTCACCATCAGGGGAAAGTATCTAAACCCACTTGAAGCTGCAGCTTCAGCAATCACCAACTCATCACCGATAAAATACGGAGTACGAGGGTGGCTGTGAGCCTCCTCACACGTACTGCCGTTCCATCCAGAGCGTCCCACAAAACTGACCACAACCGCTCGGTGCCAGAAGGATACGGCTACTCCTCCTTACACAGCCGCTGCTCCCGGGCACCTGGATAACACACCCCGGGTGCGAGAACACCCGCAATTTAAACACAACTGCGTGACACACACGCTTCACTTCCAATCTCTGCGCAGGAGCCGGCCGCTTTGCTCTCCCCTCTGTGCAGGGGACACCGCTACCTTCCCCCGCCCGGGATGGCAGACCCGGAGATCACCTGCGACGGGACGGGGAGGAAGCGGTGGGAAACGACCCCCGGAGAGCCGCC